>OZ018317.1:131429002-131834002 GCA_963969495.1 Ceratothoa steindachneri | reverse complement strand
TCGAGCTAACCCATTTTAAGGTTTCCTTTTGTAACCACAGAAAAATTACTCTCATTCCCAGTTTACCTTTTCACCGCGACTTTGGTATTTTCGGAAATGCAGAATGGGAATGGTTTTAAAATATCCTGTTACAATGTTTCATTTGAGTTTATTTTTGTTTCCTTTCACACACATAGGTTTATTTACATTTGCTGAGTGTACACATTGCTACTTCATGGGTTTGTCTGTGCATATATTGTGTGCACCACAGATTCATCGCAAACATACTTCCTTAGTTGCCTTGGGTCGCAATAAGGGTCCATAGCGGGAAGTTGCGGTCCCCCCTTAATGGTCTTTCCATTGTTCTAATTTTCGCAGTATATAGGCCAGATAAATGCAGCGCTGTGAACGGGACGTGAGGCCGACTAAATTCTTCTGCGACAATGGTGTTTCGCCCTCTCGCGAATTGCTTGGGGCAGACGGTCAACGGCGAACTGGAGAAGTCATATTAAACTAGGGCTGATGAAACAATTTGTGAAAGCTCTTAATGTGGAGGCCGACTGTTTGAAATTCATATGTACCATATCTCATGGCTTAAGTTATGATAAAATAAAGGCTGGAGTTTTTGATGGGCCAAAAATCAGAAAGTTAATGGAAAACCAAAGCTTATCGAGTTCGATGACTGACATAGAAAAAAAGAGCATAGGCTTCATTTGTGGCTGTTGTGAAAGGTTTCCTTGTAAACAAAAAGGCTGCTAACGACAAGGATTTGGTAGAGACATTACTTGATAACTTTCATCGTTTAGGCTAAAACATGAGCATAAAGGTTCATTTCCTCAAGAGTCATTTTGGTGAATTTCCTGCTGATCTTGGTAACGTGAGTAATGAACACGGGGAGCGTTTTCATCAAGATATAAAGATTATGGAGGATAGATATCAAGGCCGATAGAACATAAACATGATGGCAGACTACTGTTAGAGTATTCAACGAGACTATGTAGACATCAAACACTCCAGACACTCTCGCAAGCGAAAATTTCTTCCATGAATGTATAGGTATGTGTACGATTGCTTGTTTTTCTCCATTATATTAGAAAAATAACCTGTATGTATTTAGTAATAGGTGATGTTATCTTACAATCCATTTATCCTTTCAAGTTCTGCTGACATTTTAAGTTATAGTTTGAAGCTATAACACTTAGAAACTACCCTTACCGAGTAAATACATGCAAGACGTCTTGAAATAGAAATATGCTGTAGAATAAAAACTTCATGTGTTACAAAAAAATGGATGCCATATTTGAAATCAACACGTCAAAATTAGTTAAAAACAACCAAAAAACGTAAGTCAGAAAAAAGTGTGTTGACCATTGTTATGTATTAGATATATCATTGCCCAGGTATAATCTGAGGAGTGTAGCAAGAATACCCGAAATTACGGAACTAAATAAGGGTGCGTGTATACTTGTTGTTAATTGCCATGTTGTTAGATGTAAAAAGTTGTTAATACTGTCTCCTTTTCTGAGGAACAGATTGCTGAAATGCTTTTAAGTTTAGATAATTTATTATTTTTTTTATTAAGAGCTCATCTGGCGACTGCCTACTTAGGCATTAGACGCCGTATTAAAACTGGCCTAGTTAAAGAGACGAAAAACACCCAAAAAAGGGGGAAAGGAAGCAAGCTCCTGCGTCGGGGGGGGTCCCCCCGGCGCAGGAGCGTGCAACCTAGAGGAAAAAAACAAAAGCAAAAAACAAAACAAAACAAAAAACAAACCCTGCTTAAATAATAGGGAGAAGGCCGGCCTCCCCCCAAAAGTCAACAAGTCCACCAGTCAATGTGCACGCACTCGTCCCGAGTACAAGGGACAGGTGGTAGTGACCCCGCCCATCCCGGTACCGAGACAGGTGACGTGCGCGAAGATCACCCAGACTGGGACATTCGACAAGAATGTGCCGAACAGTCTGGGGAACGACGCAGTCATCGCAATAGGGCGCAGGCGAGCGCTCCATCAAATAGCGATGCGTCACACGAGTGTGCCTGATTCGGAGACGACAGAAAGTGACATAAAGCCGTCACGGCATTGGGGGATAGGTCCATGGGAACAGCCGCGGTGCCATGGCACGCAACTTTACGTTCCCTTCGACCGTCTCCCATCTTCTTTGCCAAGCAGTCCGAAGAGCTACCCGTATTCCTGCCATGTAGTCTGTGTGAGGAAGAGCGAAACGCTGGTCCAGTCGCACAGACCTCGCGGACTTTTTGGCACCCTCATCGGCGCGCTCATTCCCCGCAATTCCTACATGGTCAGGAACCCAGTAGAAGATAATCTCGACATCTGCACGGCTCACCATAACCGTGGCGTCACGGATACCGCGAACCAGGGGATGCGGAGATTCCAATGCCCCGAGAGCACTCAGGGCGCTTTGTGAGTCACTATAGATCACAATCCGGTCTCCGAACCGGGCATGTCGCGTAATCTCCCGTAACCAGGGGTGTATTGCCACCAGTTCGGCCGTGAATACAGACGCAGCGCCTGGCAGAGCCCCGCTGACTTCAAAAAGAGGAGGTAATACGGCGTGGAAGCAGACCCCTTCTTAGGAACTGGAGCCATCCGTATACACTGGCACGGTTCCTTCGTGACACGAGGTGTGCTCCAAAAAATTCGAACGCCTTACTCCCAGCGCTGTACAAGCTTTGGGAGCAGAGACGTGGCGACAAATAGCCAAATGTGGTACCCTCCAGGGTGGCGTCCTGGGCAGAACCAGGGGCGCCACCGGCCCGAGAGCTATATCTAGCTCTCAAAGGAGTTTCCTAGCCATAAACCCAAAGGGCTTAGGGTATGACTGGCGTCTCTCGGTGGCATAGGCACCATCGAGAACAGCTGCGAATGCAGTGAGAGCTGTTGGCGACTGAGGGAGGCACCGGGCTCGTGTATACAGGCGAGTGATGCACTGCACGTGGCGCAGAGTGAGTGGCATCTCCCCAGCATCGACCAACAGGCTATCAACGGGGGAAGTGCGGAAGGCATCGGTTGCAAGGCGAAGGCCGGTGTGGTGGATCGAATCCACCTTCCGCAATAAACGTTCGGCTGCAGATGCATAAAACTCGCATCCGTAGTCAAGCTTCCAACGAACAAAGGATCGATAAAAAAGTAGGGCAGTAGCCCTATCAGCGCCCCAAGCGCTCAACGTCACGGAACGGATAATGCCTATGGCTCGGGTACAAGAGACCCTAAGGCTGCGAATATGAGCCTCCTAGGTGAGGCGTCGGTCAAATACAAGACCGAGAAAACGGTGCGATTCGACCACATCCAGGCGCACCCCATTAAGAAACAAATCTGGGTCAGGGTGAAGCCGTGGATTGCAGCAGAAGTGCACTACCTTAGTCTTGGCCAAAGAAAACCGAAACCTGTGCGTTTCGGCAATGCCTGTTGGATTCGACGCTCCAGAGTTGGCATCTGGGCCGCGCCAAAAGAGATCGAAAGTTTGTCCACGTAGAGCGTAGCGAGAATATCTTCCGGCAGCACCGAGGCGATGCCGTTGATGCTCAGGGCAAAGAGTGTGACACTGAGGACACTTCCCTGCGGGACACCCTCTTCCTGCCCCTTTGGGCCGGAGAGGGCTCCCCCCACCCTCACGCGGAATCGACGATCTCGCAAAAATTCAGATATAAACATTGGAAGGCGTCCCCTCGCCCCCATCGTGTGGAGAGTCTCCATG
Source organism: Ceratothoa steindachneri (assembly GCA_963969495.1). NCBI lineage: Eukaryota > Metazoa > Arthropoda > Malacostraca > Isopoda > Cymothoidae > Ceratothoa > Ceratothoa steindachneri. The sequence continues at coordinate 131,830,306 of OZ018317.1, read as the reverse complement.
ATACCGTATCGCCATGCGGTATCATAGGCCTTCTCCAGATCGAAAAAGACCGTGGCGTAGTGCTGTCTACGAAGGAAAGCCTCGCAGACGGCATTTTCCAGTCGGAGCAGAGCATCCGACGTGGAGTGGAACTTGTGGAAGCTGCACTGTGCAAAAGACAGATGGCCTCAACTGTCCAGGAAAAAGGCTAGTCTAACATTTACCAATTTCTCCATCATCTTGCACACGCAAGAGGTTAGAGAAATTGGGCGGAAACCGGTCGGAGTAGAGTGATCTCTCCCTGGCTTGCGAGAGGCGAGCACAGTAGAGATTCGCCAAGAGTCTGGGAGAAGACCCTCCACCTAGATGCTGTTGAACAAATCTAACAGAAAGGCCATGCCTCGCTCACCCAGGTGTCGAAGCATGGCGTACGGGATATCGTCCGGATCATGGGCGGTGTCCGCGCACGAAGCGAGAGCGGAGATCAACTCACTCACAGTAAACTTGTCGCTGAAGGGTTCTCCGCCTCTGGAGGTAAAGTCTAGCTGGAGGCCTTCCGCGACATCACGACGTGCATTGAATGTGGCGGAGCAGCATCCCGGCTAGAGAATGCGGAAATAGTGGTCGCTAAGGATTCCGCCACGGACTCGGGGTCAGAGATTGCGGTTCTATTCTCCTGGAGAACGGGAGAGGGGTCCTGCGAGAACTTGCCCCGAATCCTTTTGACTTGCCTTCACACCTCTGCTAGAGGAGTCTTCCCGTTAAGTAAAGACACGTATACCCGCCAAGAAGAGCAGAGGCGTGCTTCGAAATATACCGGAACCTAGCCCTAGCCCGACGAAATTCAGCGGCAGTGAAATCACTCAGGCGGCGCTTATAGCACATGTAGGCATAACGCTTCTGTTTCAGGGCCGTCTCACACTCGGCCGACCACCATGGGAGTGGTTGGCGTGCAAAATGGCCAGACGTCCTAGGAATAGTAGTCAGGCCCACGGCGATGAGGTTGCCGGAGAAGAACTCAACGGATTCATCTACCGACGAAAACTCCTCGACTGAGATAGAGAATTCAGTCATTTCCTGAAATGCAGGCCATCGCACCCGCGCCAAGCACCACCGAGGTGGGCTCTCAGGCGACAGTTGGCCTGAAAATGATATTTGAATGGGAAAGTGATCACTACCATGGAGTTCATCGACCACCCCCCAATTAAAATCAGGCTGTGCATCCGAAGAGCACAAAGATAGATCAAGGCAAGAAAATAAAGCGGTTCTCGGACAGCGATGCGCAAACTTATTCACGTTTAGGACACCTATCTCAAGCTCTTCGATCAGATCGGCTAGGACCTGTCCCCTGCAATTTATTGAGTAATCTCCCCAGAGAGGATACCTGCCGTTCAGATCTCCAAGCAAGAGAAAGGGCCTCGGGAACCGTGCCACGACGCAGCGGGAGTCAACCGCGTTGAAGTCAGCTGACGGTGGAATGTACGCAGAAATGATAGTATACCTCCTATCCAGGTGCAGCTGCACAGCCACTGCCTGAAACGAGGTATCTAAAGAGAAAGGAAGAACGGAGACATCATGCCCGGTGTAAACCGCGCATCCTCCAACCCGGCCATCCCGTGGTGGTGGTGTCGCAAGACCCTTATACCCCGGCAGGGTGGGCAGGGTGCACGCGCCTAGCATGGTCTCCTGCAAAAAGATAGCTAACGGGGAACGGGACGAGACAAGCCTCCGCAGCTCCTCCCAATTGGTCGGGAGTCCACGGCAATTCCATTATGGGCATATGCCCTCCAGGCCTAGCTTGGAGGAGACGCGGGGGCCCGCCTCGAACAGAAGACCCCCACGAGAATGGCTGTACGCTTCCCGGAGGCAGAACCCCGGGCGCTGTCGCCTTCGAGGACTTATGAAGGGAAGGTTGGGCTCGCCATGCGAGTCTTTTCCTCCCTCGGCCTCGAAAGCTTCGGAGGCGGGGGGGCCCTCTTTTCGAGGAACCACCGTCTCCGAGCCACTCGCTCTTCCTCTAGGCGTGGGCGAATGAGCCGAAGCTCCTTTGTTGCTGTCCTTCTTTCGGGGGACAGCTTTAGGAACCCCCGGAAGATGGCCTAGCGACCAACTTCAGGGGTTTTGCCTCCTGTAAGTCTAACGATTCGGTGGAGGCGCATGGCCGTTCCGCCTTACGGGAAACGGTCACCCTGGGGGAAGAGGGGGGGGGAGCCCTGGTTTTAGCTAGGCTGAGGGTGAACCATTTTTGCCGCCAGATTTACCATGGGAGCGCCCGGGTTGAGTAGAGCCCGCAGAAGGGCTCCGAATGGGCGCGAAAACAACCGTGCTCGTTGGCCTGGATGAACCTAGGAGCAGAGGGTGCCTTTCTAACTATTGAGGCATATGACGTCCCAGGCAGAGCCGGGCATGCCAGGACCAAGTCCTTAGACTTGCTGAATGAGAGTCGAAGAAGCAGGGTGCGGCTCTCCGCAATTGACACACTTGGCCACACATGATTTAGACTTATCGTGTGCGGCCTTGGAGCAATTTACACAAACTTCGGGTGACCCCGACTTTGCACGTCTACAAGAACGATTCGTATGCCCAAAGCGGTGACATTAATAGCACCGCCACGGCAGTGACACGAATGCCTTCACACGGTAGCGGTACCAAGCGGCACGCACCGACACAGGGAGCTTGTCACAGTCGAACGTGACGAAGAGTGTAGGGGTGGGTCTCGAGACCTCTTCCTGTTTTCTCATCACACGTTCGACCTTGACCGCCCGATGGTCGGCCAGCTCTAAGGTGATGTCCTCTATGGAGTAGTCAACGAGTTCCCTCGCATAAACTACTCCTTTCACAAAGTTCATTGTAGACTGCGTCGTCACACTCACCGGGGTGCCATGAAGGGTCCGAAGAGTACTTATCTTGGCCGCCTCGGCGGGATTCGCCGCATTCACCAGAAGGCTCCCGTCCGAGAAACGGGTCACCTTCGGCTCTCTACCAATTACACTAGCTAATCATCTCCTCTGATGGATCATGTTGCCCTTGGCTAACATGCTGCCATCAGTGGAGCGAATGACGAGGAAGCGTTTGAAGCCAGCGGGCTCGAAAACGCCAGGTAACCTCTAAATAAAGGGCCCCGATGTTATCGAGCCTCCGCTCTGCGCACTTTTGGTCTTTGTCATATTCGGGGGCTCTGCACCCGGGGAGGGGGGCGAGGGGCCGGATGAGCCGATGTTGGCTTGGTCGCTTGCCAAAGTGGCAGCAGACCCATCCGTCCCCGCAGCCTTCGCGGATGGAGAGGAGCCCCGAGTCTTCTTTGTCTTTTTTTTCTTAGTTTTTTTCTTTTTTGGATAGGAGGGTGGGGAATGAACCCGCTTCTCACCTCCGCAGGCAGAATCCCATAGGCCAGATGGACCGGCCTCAGCCAGGTCCTTCTCCAAAAATGGAGAAGATCCTGGTGGTCGCGAGGAGACCGTCCGGAGGAGATCCCTTCCCTCCTTGTACTGTCTCAGAAACCCTAGCCGTTTGAGGAGGACCTTGTATAGGGGTGGATTCGGGTTCGGTGTTTGGCGCCAAGCCCGGATTCCCCCACATGGAAGGCCCCTTTGTCTGAGGCTGGGTTTCCTCAAGGACCATGTCTATCACAGGAGGGGCCTCCAGTTGGCCATCCCCTCCCAGGACATCGCAGTTCCCCTTGGCAGTGTCGCCAGTCTTGTGTGGGGAGGCAGAGGCCTTGACCCCGGCAAGGTTTAAAATTTTTGCCAGCAGGTCTTTTGAGGGAATCGACCAAAGGGGTCTGGCTTCCCTCTCCCCCCTAAGGGGGTTTGCCCTACCGAGCCACTCACACGAAGGGCGGTCGGCAATGGGCTGCCTGCTGGCTTTCTTGGCATTTCTTTTAGAAAGCAAAGGAGGGACTGCCGCTGGAAATAGGGAGGTGCCCGAAAGCACCTTCAGAGAAGGGGGTGAGGGGGAGTCCCCTTCACCCGTAGGCATACGAGAGGAGTAAGCCTCCTCTTCGGTTAAAGAAATATGGAGGGTCCCCTGCGCAAGCACATGGGGGGGACGCCTCCATTTTTTCGGTGGAGCTGCCCGAGGGCGGCTCCGTCGGTGTACAAAGGGAAATGGGGAGAGATTTGGGTTTTTTTTATTTGCATACATGGGCATGGTGACCCTTTTTTAATACGGGACGCAATAGCTCACCACCTCTCGCAGTTGCCCGCACTGCAAGAGGTGCTTACAGGCCTAGCAGAGCCAGGCGCCGCCATTTGGGACCACCCCTCCCGCCTGGTGGCCTGGCAGTCCATCGGCATGGTGGCTCCACCTTAGACGCGGCGTAAAACGGGGTGTGAAGAAGAAAGGAAAAGGGATGTGAGGAAGGTATGGGTGGGGATTAAGCAGGTGGTTAAAAAAAAACCTTGCCGAACCGGAGCTCAGGGGTTAGGGAACGTTGTCCCCTCCGTTCTCAGCCCCGATCTGGGATGGTTGGCTTGAGAAGAAGGTCGGCATCTACCCTGTGAAATTAGAGGCTGACCATCGAAAGTTGTGGGAGAGTTTGTATGAAAAGCGACGAAGTAGGGGAGAAATACAGGCTATCTGAAGGAAGGAAGAGAGGCTAAGCTGGGGCCGGACGGAGCGCTGGATCCCGTCAGCACGGCGGCCAGGATGGCAAATCGCCGCGCCCCTTACGGGGTAAGTTTAGATAAACATAAAAGAGCAGTAAGTCAGATAACTGAAGATGATTAAATAATAGAAGTGGCCTTTGCTGGTACGGTATTGAGAAAAAGTACAAATAATGCTGCGCTTCCTGCTGCAAGTACAATGACATTCTGTATGCCAGATGTTGGTGTTGATATTGGGTTTCATGAGAAATTAACCACGGAGAGAGTTGAATAACGTGTCAGAAAGGGCCATCTCAATTTCCCAACTTCATTTACACGTGGCAGTAATCAACAGGCATTATCTGAGAGTATACTCTCAGTACGAAATCAAAATGGTCAAATTTCAAGACGAGATTATCTGTATTGGAGTCCATCACAACAGGCCCTCTATTGTTTTCCGTGCCGTCTCTCAAAGAGAAACCGAAACTTCAAAATCGCATTCGCATCCACCAACATCACAGGGCTACGCTGCAAGCAGAAAATGGAGAAAACTAGCTAACAGAATTCCTGAGCACGAAAGATGTAATGCCCATACAGTGTGTTATTTTTTCTGGCGTGATTTTGAAAGACGATTGAAATCAGACAACTGCATTGAAAATCTTTTAGAAACTTCCATTGAATCTGAAGCAGTAAGATGGCACAATCTTTTGAGGCGGATCATAGACATTGTTCTTTTTCTGGGGGAGAGAGGCATAGCATTTAGGAGATCTTCACAAAGAATTAGAGATGAAAGAAATGAAAATTTTGGCGCTTGATAGAACTGGTGTCTCGGTGTGATCCTGTTCTGAAATAAAATGTGCTAAAGGTGGAGCAATTGCAGCAGAAAGGAGGGAGACTACAGGTACACTATCTGTCAGCAGAGAGTCCAAACGAATTTGTCTCTTTGCTCAAAACTTGTTGCAAAACATATTCTCTTTGAAAGAAGCTTCTCGAAATTATGGTGTATGAAACACCAGACTCCTCTCATGTTGCGAAAACCGCCTTTATACTACGATATCTTGTGAAAGATGATTTTGCATATGTTATCGAGGAAAGATTTTGAAGTTTATTGATTGCAGTAACAAAAACGGAATCGATATTGCGAAAATGATACTAACAACGTTAAAAGAGAAATCCCTTTCTCAGATTGCAGGGAAAAAGTTACGACATTTGATCCAATATGGCGGAAAAGTTCAAAGGGGTACAGGCACGTCTTCTGTTTGAAAATGCTTTGGCACTCTTTTCACCCTGTGCATGCCATACTTTAAATTTATAGGAAATCAGTCGCTTCACAACAAATCCGATATAAGATGGTCTTCGAGAATGGATTGTGTAAAACCATTTACAGCAAACCTTACCAGCATTAGGGCTGCACTTGAAGAACTATTAACATTGAATCTGGCACTTAAAACAAGGACTGAAATATACGGCACTATTAAGTATGTCTCATCGTTTAATTGCGTGATTAGGTCAGCAATTTAGTCCAAGATTTTGGCGCAAATTGAAATGCAACAAGATTCTGCAAGCAAGACATGCCACAGTTGATGTTGAAGTCACAAATTTCAACGAGTTGATAACAAGTTTGAAAGATCTTCGTAGGAACTGGAAGACAACTTGGAATGAAGCAAAACATGTTTTATCAAGCATGGGGAATGAGGTGAATCTGAATGTGAAGAGACTTAGCATTGAAAGTAAATTTGCATGAAAAATTCAATTTGATGATATCATCAAAAGTTTTGCTGCCATGAAAGCTCGAAAAGCATTATTCAGAATATGATTATTTTTTAATATTTTTTATTTCGCTCTGCATTTTATATAATTTTATTTAAGTAAAGAAAATTGTTACTAATATACAGTATGAACCCCTGCAAAAAGAAATAAATATTGTCCACACTGTAAAATAAAGTATATATGTGTGGGGGTCGAACTAAGTATAGATTCGTTTGAAAAATTTAAACGGTTCACACATTGAACCTTATAAATGGAAAGGCAAACTTCCTACTTTGTATTATTTCTCTTTCGTAAATGGGAAGATACACTTCCCTCTTTGTATTAATCTGTTTCATAAATAGGAAGATAGACTTCCCGCTTAGTATTCTCTCTTTTTTAAATGTAAAGTTAAACTCCCCAGTATTATATCTTGTAAATAAAGGAACGAAAATCCCAGGGTACTCGGTCGGTGAAGGAGCCTCCCGAATCCGTTGCCTCCTGTGCCGAGTAGTGAGGGAAAGGAAAATGTGATGGACCTATTTGGAGCAGAAATCGTGTGGGTCACATAGAGCGACATTGTTGAGTCGATGCTACTTGGGAGCTCCTGTTATTCTCCTTGTAAGCCCTCGTAGGGAAAAGTTCACGCCATCGATTTCGCTTCCCAACAAACTTTACCTCCTTTGCCGAGAATACACATTCAGTATCGTGTGCTGGATCCGAGCTCTGATTGAGTGCTTAAAAATTCGGAAATATCAAGATCAAGGTATATTAGAGCGATAAATATAAAATGGGTTTTTCCATTTTACAAAGATTTGAATTAAATACATATGTAAAACGAAAGATTAGAAAAGTTTAGTGGTGAAGTTATATTTTTATGAAATTTCAGCAGAGAAGAGTAAGCTATAAGTATGAGTAGGAAAACAGATTCTCCCGCAATCCACGAGGTCATCTTATTAGTACTATATATTGCTTTGATAAAATACATAAAATGTTTTTAATTTTAGTTATATAAACTTAGTATAAATTTTTATGAATAATTTTTCAAAGCAAAATTTTGATATAGACACATTGCATTCATGAGAGATTTAATTTATTTTAGCATTTACAATTTTAGTGAGTTTTTTTTTGTTGTTTTTGTTTCTCATCTAGATATATTATAAAAAATTTTAAAGTAAATTTTTGATATAATCACATTACATTCAATTTAATTTATTTTAACACTTACAATTTTAATTGAGTTGTTTTTTTAGTCATATTTAGATATATTAATTATTCTGGTTTTCTTATTTCCTCTAGTTTCGTTTCACACTTTATTTTGGTAGCACTTTATGTTATTATTATTTACACACTTGAGTTTTATTATTATCTTATCTGTTCAATAGTTGTACTGATATTTTTATTCTCATAATTCACTTATTATTATGGTAATTAATTGTTAACTGACTTATGTTTAATTTTCCCGTTTTAAATGAATTTTAATGGTTTGTTTAAATCTAGTCCCTTTTAGCTTATTCATTAATTTATTATTCTATATTTTACACTGTTAGACCATTTTAATTATTATTTACTCGATTCATTCACTTTTTGCACTTTTGATTGCTTATTCTAGACACTTTAATTTGTTAAATTATTTTCACTTTTGATAACTTGTTTTATCACTTTGATTTGTTCACTAATTTATTTATTCACTTATTGTTAACACTTGTTAATTTATTTACAGTAGTTAAACTTTCCGAAGTCTCTGACCATTTTCCATATTCTTAAAGGTAGACAAATCGATGATGTGTACGCACGAGTCCGGGATGTAGATCGCACGCTCCATCAAAGGTCCACTTATTTCCTTCGGGGACCATGGTCCTTCGTAAGTCCATTTGTATTTGCCTTTGTTGATTCCGTCGAGCAGTTTTTCATGGTGTCCCCTAGGGGGTCGGCGTAGGGGAGGACCAAAGACTTTAAGGTCCACGTCCTTGGCGTCGAAGAAACAGTCCCGCAGAAGGATGTCCCTTTTCTCCTTGAGGGGAACTCCCGGATACTTTAGGATTTCGTCTTCGTCTGAGCTTTCTTCTTGTGGTTGGTTTCTTTCCTCTTCTTTCTTTGCCTTTTGTTCCACTTCTTTTTTCGTTTTCCTTTTTTGTTTTTTCTTCTTCGTGAACTTTTTCATGTTTCCATTATTTTCCGAGTCTTCTTCCTCCGAGGTTTTTTGGTACTGATTCGCAACTTCTTCTTTTTCAGTGTTCTTTTGCTGGGGCTCGTCAATAAATTGTATCCTTAACATTTCCTGCGATGCGGGGTTGGGCGGGAACCATAACCTTTTCTGAAACCCGTTCTTTTGCATGAGGCGATTTAACTCCTCTACAAAGGAGCCGGGGTTAGCTAGATTTGCCAAGTGGGTAAAGATGATCATGATCATGATCTCCTTGGACTCACCCGGCATTACCAGTTTTGGGGCAGAGTTTACTGTGCCATTTGTCTTGGTTGTTGCCACTGCCTCAACGGAGGTCTTGGATTTTGCCTCTTTTACCTGCTTCATCACTTTGTGTTTTGCCTGGATTGCTTCCTTGAGGATGGGACACCTCATGACCACGGCCCTGTGGTCTCCTCCGCAGTTAATGTATCTTGGTTTCTCGGAAGTGCACTCTTTCCATCTGTGACCGAGTCTGGAACATATGGAGCAAGTGACGTCAGCCACCATACATTCTCTAGTGGGATGTTGTTCCACGGCAAGGCAGCGTTGGCAAAACTGGAGTTGGATAAACTCCTCCGCTTCAACCTGTTCTGTGGCGATACGAAGGAAGAATCCCAGGACTCCTTCCTTCATGGCCCTCTGAGCCATCTCGATGTTTGCAGAGATTATTTTAACTATGTTCTCTCCAAATTTTTCGACTGTATCGATTTTTGCCCAATTCTGCTGTTTAGTTAGCTCGACCTTGATGTCCTCACAAGAGTTGTCCGTGAAGAACGGGTCGAGTCTCCTAAGAATGATGGTACGGCGTGCGAGGATTTCCTTGGGGATAACAGCTCGGAGGCCAATCATACGTAGGGGCTCATTGGTTTTCTCCGATACCAGTTCCTAGATATCCTCGTCTCTCCAACACACTGCTGCGTAGCCGTTGTGGGTATCAATAAGCCTAATTCGAGCTATATTGAGCATGCCGAAGATTGTTTGCATGACTTTGGGAATTGGTGCTTTGGTCGCTCCCCCGATAGTGCGGAGGGGCACTCTCTAGTAGTTCCAGTTGGGAGGGCCCATGGCCCAACTTCGGGCTTTCTATTCCTCTTAGTGCAAGTGTAGACCGTCTTCTTCTGGAGAATATTCTTCTTCCGAATCACGAGGCTCGAATATGAGATTGTATGGTGAGGGCGCCTTAACAGACCATCCCTAAACATTTCCTCCTTTGCCACGACCAGACATGATGTACTCTATGTGTAGATGAGAGAAGATTGGGGATATGATTATGATTATGATTACGTTAAAGTGGGTGCATGTAGGAAGGAACGATAGGGTGTGTGGATAGATAGAGAAAATAGACAAGCGGTGAAAAGAGAAAGAAGTGTGGTTGGGTGCAAAGAGATGCTAAAGCGTGGTGATCAGACCTATCACTTTCATTATTTTTTTGTAGCGCGTATCTGAGTTGTTTCTGTTGATTTTTTATATTTAATTCGGTTGTTTACTTTGATTCGGTTAGATATTACATCTCATGCGTAGAACGGCACTTCGTCCCCGCCAGCCACTCGGTTGGCGGAGCTCGGAAATCTGGCGCGACATTCTGCTCTTCTGTTCTGATTAATCATTTGAGTAATTTCTTCACCCAGTTTTCGATTAACCAGATCCTGCATTTTTGGGGTCCGTTCTTCGATGACTTTGTTAATGGGAATTATCCCCGCCTCTCTGTGCAGGTCTTCTTGCCTGCGTGTACCTGTGATTAGGTACATACATTTATTTTGCACTACTTGAAGTCGCCTCTTTTGTGTTTTAGAGAAACAAGAGAGGGTGAAGGCGGGGTAAAGCAACGTAGATCTTACAAGGGCATTGTAGATCTTCTTCTTGTTGCTTTAAAGTAGATTTCTAAACGAATATAGAGTTCTGACAGCGGCCGAGGCTCGATAAATCCTTTCTTCGACGTGCTTGTGTACCCGGTAGAGGTGATTTTCATACCGAGTACATTGCATTCGTTGGTGTAGGGATATCGAGTATCCCCCACACGTAGGTCTGCTCTTAGGGGGGTGCGTCCAATGGGGATCACCTTGAACTTCTCTTGGTTTGTTCTAATTTTCCATTGAGCCTCGTAGTTGTTCAAGTTCGCGATTTCTATTGCTGTCATGCGAGCTTGCCACGGTGCATTCCTCCATGGAGATATGATTATCTGACTGAAATCATCTGCGTATTGAATATTGAGGAATGAGGGGTACACAGGGGCTAGGACATCCGCGGTGTATATTGAGTAAAGGGTGGGGGACAGAAACCCGCCCTGCGGGAGGCCGGCAGTGAGCGAAAACTTTGGTCCGTCCGTGCACCCTAGACTGACATACGCTGCTCTCTCCATGACATAGTCACAGAGAGTTCTTTCTAAATTTTCACTTATACTCAGCCGTAAGATCTTATACTGCATGCCCCGCTGCCACACCTTATCAAACACCTTTGATACATCCGGAAAAACAATATCCACGTAACTCCTGTCCCGTTTGGCTTGGGCAATCTTTTCCGTAATGACATTAATTGCCATTTCTGTACTTCGCTTCTTTCTAAGCCCGTATTGGCAAGGGTTGTAGAGGGAGTTCTCTTCCAGGTGGGACACCAGTCTCCCGTTGAGGATCTTCTCAAAGAGTTTCCCGCCAAATTCCAGAAGTGAAATTGGGCGGTAGCTCTCTCAACGTTGGGTCCTTTTCATGCTTGGGCAAGATCATCTTTGCCGTCTTGTAAGCATCTGGAAAGTACCCCGTATTCAGACATTGATGGTCTATTCACTCTTTGGAAAAATTTGGATAGTGGAAGATGATAGATGGTGAACGATAGGGTAGGGTTGCCCTTGTTTGAGGGGCATCGCAGGCGTTTTTTATTTTTGCAATTATTTATTATTCCTTTTTCTTTTGTTATTGTTGTTGTTTGTTGTATTTCTTTGTATTCGTTTTTCTTTAGTGTTCTTATCTGTGTTTGTCTTTTTGTCTTGAACTCTAGTGTTAGAGCGATTTTGAGCATTCGAGCCTTTATTAGTGCTCAATGATAGTTTGGTACTTCGCGTTTTTGTTCTGCTGCGTTTGCATTTTTTATTTGCTTGTAAGTTTGGTGTCTGTCTCTTAGTTGTATGTTTTGTGTTTTGTGATTTTGTGTTCATGTGTATAAGTGTGCTATGTTCTCCTCGGAGCAGTGTCTTGTACTTGGGAAACGCCGAATTCGGGCGACCTTCCCGCGTAATTTGGCAGGGATGTTAATCCTGCCGCCAGTTCTTCTTAGTTCTGGGATGATATCATTGGCCATTGTAGACCAGACTTTTTTAGCCAGTTTCTGTGTAGCGACATCAATGGGCTCCAGACATTGTCTACGGTGCAGTGCCCTCTGCCGAAGTTGCTCTCTTCGTTTGGTCTTATTGATGCAGAGGGATGCAGAGTTCAGCACTCGCTGGAGCCTCCTCATAGTGGTCTTGTTGGCCGCTTGAGTCACCACTGCAGGGTAGATGAGCTTAGCCCGGATGAACATCGGGTATAATTTCCTGATGTTCGCCGAGCTAAGATCACGGAACCTATATAGCTTGGGGATTTCTCTCCTAGCCATAATCTACCCCTCCTTGTAGTGACTCGAGTATCTGTTGTCGGAGATCTTTAGGCCCAGGATGGTGCCTTCGGCGGAGTAGCCGTATCTCTTCCCATCTATTATAATAGGCCACGTTGACTCTTGGCTCAACGGGAGGATTTTAAACTTCTCCCTATTTGTCCGGATTTTCCACTTCTTATATTGGTTGATGTTACAGATTTCTGCAATTGTGTTGATTGCCTGATCACTCGCTTTCCTGACCCTACTGGGGACGATCTGCGTGACGTCATCTGCGTATTGCAGTTACATCGTGTCCCGGTGTATAGGAGTAGGGAGGTCGATGGTAAAGACCAGGTAAAGCAAAGGACTCAGGAAGCTCCCCTGGGAAACGCCCGCTTTGAGCTCGAACTCAGGTCCTTTGTGCTCTTCTATAATGATTCGCGCCCTTCTGTCCATGATGAAGTCACAAAGGATCCTTTCTATGACCGGGTTTAGCTGGAGACCTAGGATTTTGTACTGCAGTCCACTCAGCCAAACCTTGTCAAAGGCCTTCTGCACGTCCCTAATCACGATGTCAACATATTGATCCTTTGCTCGGCAGTGCTCGATCTTTTCGGTTAGGAGCGCCAGGGCCGTTTCCGTGCCCCCTTTCGATCTAAACCCATGTTGTTGAGGGTTATGTGCTCCTAGCTCGTCGAGTTGATTTTGTAGCCTGTTGGCTATAATCTACTTAAAGATCTTGCCGGAAAATTCTAGGAGAGAGATTAAGCGATAGTTGGCCACTTGGTCTGGGGGCTTGTTCCCTTTCGGGATAAAGATGATTTTAGCCACCTTATACCCATCAGGGAAGTAGCCTGTATTCAGGGATGCATTCATGGTGTTTACCATGCCCTGAATAATTTGCCGTGGGGCATTCACCAGGTTGTTCTTGGTAAGCCCAGACTAGCCGGGCGCCCTTTGTTTGAAGGACCTAATGGTGTTCATAGTCTATTCAACCGTGATCGGGCACCCGTGGTCAACCATCTCTCTTTCTTTAGATACTTGCGGTTGTGGGTGGGTCCTATGTATCATCGTTCCGAGGTCGTCGAGCAGTCCGTCTTCGAAGTCCTAGTCGAAATCGTCATTTTCCTCAGGTGAGATTGCAAAGACCTCTTTCCAATGTCTCCTGAATCTCTCTTCGAGAGTGTCCGGATCTTTTATGAAGATGTCGCCTTCCTTTATTTTTATTCCTGGCCTGGGGGGCAATCCCCCAAGTCTTCGGACGCTGTTCCAAAAACTTACAGGATTTTTCTTCCTGTCTAGTTTGCTTATGATATCGTCCCAGATTTCTTTCTGTTTCTCGAGGATTATGTTTTTCATTTCTTCGCTCAGCTGTCTCATTCGGGCTGCCCTTTCCTTGTTCGGGCCTGTCCTGCCGACTTCCTTATAAATCTCCCTGTGTTCCCTGGCGGTTTTCCTCATTTCGTCCGTCCACCTAGGTTGCGGGAGCATTTTTTATGAGACTCTGGGGACGCATCTTTCGTCAGCTTGAATGAGGAGATTAGTGATCTTTTCGATCTCCTCATCAATTCCTCAAGATTAGCGTTGCTCAGGTCAGCTGGTTGGTAGGTGCTGATCATTTATCTGTACTGATCCCAGTTAGCTTTCGCATAACTTTTCCTAAGTGCGACGGGCTTGAGCATAGGCGCAAGCGAAATGGTGGTGATAATTGGGATATGATCGCTCGACACCACAGGGCCTGGGGCATTGGCTATATTGAAGGGGAATTCTGGACTTGCCAACACAATGTCCGGTTTTGTCGCCGAACACCGTGTTAGGAAAGTTGGAAAGTCTGGCCCAACTCTCTGGAGCATATTTCTTTCAAATAGTAGCTCCAGGTTTCGTCCCCTTGGGCCGATGCGCCTGTAGCCAGAAGCACGGCAGCAGGCGTTTAGATCCCCGCCTAGCAATGCTAGCCTTTTGTGCCCGAAGAGGGTGTAAAAGTTGTTAATCAGAAGGTATTGTCTCCTGGGCGGCTAGCAGGCTGCCGCCACCGTTAGACCTCCAACCAGGGTTGGGATTCCGACAGCCACGAATGATTCATCTTAGGCCGAAAGCGTTTTGAACTTTATGTTTTTTTTGATAGCGATGGTGCAGCCATCGTATCTTTCTTGTGTGTGATTTTTCTGTATAACTGTGTAGTTGTGTATTTTTATAATGTCAGTGTTTGTGTTGATTCCGTGTACTGAAATGAGAATGATGTCTGGGTCTTCTTTCCGGAAGATGTTTCCATAAAGAATAGACTTTCCCTTCCATCCATTCGCATTCAGAATGAGTATTTCTAGAGCGTTGTTTCTGTTTTTCATGTTATCTTGTATTTGTGTTCTGGTGTTTGTTGTGTCTTAGGTGTAGTTTTCTTTGCCGTTTCTCACTTTCTTGAATTCTGCATCACTTAGAGTGATGCAGGAGTCTTTATCTAGTTTTACGGCACCCTCCAGCATTGCTTGTTCAATGTCTGACTCTTTTTTCGTTGCTGAGTAGGTCCACTTGAAGGTTCTATGATGGATACCCTGAAATATCTCCTTGGGGGAGAGCTTCTGTGGGTATGGGTTTAGCTCGCTTATTATTATTTTGAGGTCAATCTCCTGTCCGTCGTACTTGTAAGTACGCTTCAAGGTCTTTGACCTACTTCTTGAGCTTACGGGGTTTTTTGTCGCCCTGTCTTCGACCTCCTCAGCGTCAGATTCCAAAGACGATTGGCTCGCCAGGTTGCCTTCAGCTTCCTTTATTCTTCTGGCTGCTCTTCTCTCCCTTTTCTCACGGCGTTTCTGTGCTTCTAACCTTTGATCTGCCCTAGAGGTGTTAGCTTTCCCAGTCATCGTGGATTTTGATTCCTTTGCGGGCTCCGTTGCTCTATTTTCTTGGGGAAATGGAGTCGCCGGTGCCTCGGTTTTTTTCCTTAGCCTGAAACGGCAGCTTCAGCACGTCTCCCGATGGTGGGTCGTCGGGAAACCACATCTCAGACATGCCATTTTTCTTTAGCATGAGATTCAGTGTTTTCGCGAACGAACCTGGGTTGGTGAGATTATTCACGTGCGCAAATAATATGCACGTGAGTATCTTCGTCGAATTCTCATTCTCAAGTTTGAGATAAGTTTTCGACGGCTGCTTTTCTGCGGCTTTTATTGGTGCCGTTCTAGCTGCTTGGGCATACGAGTTGGAGCTCCTCTTTGTCTCCTCTGTCCTCTTTTTTCTTATAATGTATCTCTTTCCATCGCCCCATGGTTGAGTCCAGAGTTTGGGAATCTTTCTGCTGGCACCTTGCATTCGCGCCAACCATGGCCTTTCCCACTGCACCTGGAGCACGTGACAGTCTGGTCTTTGCAATCTTTCGTTGCATGTTTTTCCATCTTATAGCACCTGAAGCACATTAGTATGGGGGTAAACTCTTCCCTTTCAATTTGGTATGCACAGACCCTAGCGTTGAAGAGTAGTAGCCCCCTTTCTTTTGCTTTCTTGGCCATCTGTGTGTCACTGAAGATGACTTGGAACACGTGCTGGTATTCAGTGTTATCCCGCTTATTTCGGAATTTCACGATATCCACCACGTTAGCCTACGACTGGTTCTTGTAAATTTCCTCCTTTATCTCTTCTTGACGTGCTTTCCGATCCACGGATCTAACTGCTTGCATACTACGCCGCGGTGAGCCTGGATCTGAGGGGAGGTACTTGGTTGGAGGCCTATCTCGTTTAGTACCCTTTGTCCCTCCTCTGTCGTGAGCGTCTCCGCATCTGCAGATTGTGGAGTAGCCAATTGGGGTATCGATCAGCCTCGGGATCCCCACGCTCAGCTTTCCAAAGATCGTCGCAAACACCGTGCTTCGGTCCGGTTTAGGGTGCCCACCTATAGTCCTTAACGGGACTCTTAGGCTGGGTGGGCCGCCATTTTGGTACTTTTGCAGCCCTTCTGTCCGGGGTGCAAATCTTCTTGGTTTGGCTGTTTTTGCTTGGTGTTTATGCAACTTTGGGTTTATGAGTGTGTATATGTGTATAAATTTGCTTTGGTTTAGTTTTTTCCTTGGGAAGAAGAGAGCCCCTCCTTCCACGTTCACCGGCTGTCTAGATGGAAATGAGAATTGCCTTTTAAATGGATCATGATGATGGATGATATGAATCCGGTGGGATCCTCTCAGGGGTGTGATTGTATGGCGGACTTATTGACAACGCCGACCCCCCCCCCGAGGGTGTTTTAATCGCGACCGCATCCCAACATATCATAGAGACGGTTGTATGTCCCTCTATGGTCCTGGAAGGGGCCCCACTGTGGTGAGCAGCAGGAATAGCAGTCAGTCCCGTATCCGGAAGAGTTTCTAACATTGATCTCTACTGTGGGCTATTCCTCAAACCAGCTTCCTCCAATGCCCCCAATTATGGCCAAGCAACTTCCTGACATAGTTGGGGTGAAACATGAATGGCAATCCCCCCTCACATCTGACGGCGGTTCACGCAGGAGGGTAGGCCGGGGACTTAAGCAGTCATCTGCTTAAGTGGGGCCGCTGTAAAGAAAAATGAATTATTAGTGAGTGAGACACCAGATATATACTCTCTTTTTTAAGATCTGGTTTTAATATTAGAACCCAGATTTTCGGAGGCGTAGGCAAAATTTCCCCAAAACATTTCCTCCTTTACCAGCTCAGGAGATGCGTATGGTGAAGTATTCTGCCAAGAATTCCAACCAGTCGTATTCAGACATGCGTTGAATATGCGTCTCATTCCTTCAATGATGTTGGCTGGTGCCATTTTGAAGTTTAGTTTCGTAAGCCCCGATTGGCCTGGGGCTTTTTGGCGGAATGTGCGGAGTGCGCCAAGGATCTCTTCTTCATGGATCTCGGCGTCTCTGTCACGCAGTCTGTCCACCTGGTGATGAGGATGCGTTCTATGTATTTCCGTGTTAAGCTCGTCTACGATGTTATTTTCGAACTCTATGTCAAAATCTTCGTTTTCTTCTCCCGGTATACTGAAGATTCTTTCCCAATAACGCGGGAATATTATCTCGATGTTTCTGTCATCTGTTTAAATGGATCCATCTTCTTTTTAGATTTTCATTTTCTTCTTTTTTCCAGATGATCTTCTGAGACTTCTGAGTTTCTTTCAAAAGTCTTTGGGGAATGTATCTCGATCGAGGCTCTCGATCAAATCGTCCCATTGTCTCTGTTGTTGTTCGAGGATCAACTGGTTGAGCTCTTCTTTGATCTCTCTACTTCGTTGTAGCGAGTCAACTGATAAGTTTCTGATATTTAATTCGTACATTACTCTCAATTCTCTATAGAGTTCTTTCATGTACCCAGTCCATCTGTATGTTGAGATGGTTTATACTGGGTTTTGGGCATGCAAGCCATATCTGCATTTATAAGTTATTCGTTGAGATCGTTGAGTGCCTCGACTATCTCCTAGAGAATTGCCTCGTCCAGATTTGGTGGACGGTAGGCCTCGAGAAGACCCGTGTACCGTGCCCAGTCTGCTCTCCTGTAGTCTTTTATGACTGGAGCTAGGACTTGTATAGGCTTCCTGTTAATGGTAAGTAGGATCCCTATATGATGACTACATAGTACCTGCACTGGTTCCATGTAGTAAGTGAACGGCACCTGACGATTAGCCAGGCAAATGTCTGTTTTTTTGGCAATTCTTCCTTGAATATAAGTTGGGAAGTCCAGGCCTATTCTCTCGACCATATTTCGGTACATCATAGTCTCCAGGCACCTTCCAGTTCCGTTGAAGGACCTGTACCCGGATTCACGACATCTGACATTAATATCTCCCAATAATATGGTGGGGGCTCCTCTGCAAAATAGGCCAGAGAGAGAATGGATGGGCACATATCCTCGTCTCGGCAGCTGGTACCCAGTGGCGATGACCAGCTTACCTATATCGAGTTTGACCTCTATTGCAAAGATAGGATTCTTCGAGGTTTCTTACAGGCTTGTACTTGATCCATCTTTTGATGGCAATGGCGGCACCGGCGTACCACTCTTTAGAGTAAATTGTGATTAACACGTCGTAGTTCCAGATCTTCATTTCGGAGCTACGAGTGTCAATCCCATGTTCAGAAATCAAGATGACATCTGTATCAATCTTCCTGAACAATTTTCTGTAGAGTTCTTTTCGCTGTCCAGTCATTGGTGTTAATTTCCATAATTCTTAGTGCGTTCCATTCCATTGTGAGATGTATTTACCCGTGTTTCTTCTTCATCTTTTTGTTCTTTTTGGCCTGTGGGGCGGGTTTGGCGTGCCCAGGCTTTTCGCTCTTCGGGGGAGGACTAGGAGTTTTTGATTGACTCTTCGTCGATCTAGTGCGATTGCATGGCCCCTAATCACTATCCAAAGATGTGGTTTCTTCTTTTTCTTTGTCTTCGTTTGCATCATCGTCTTCCTCTTCGGATTCCTCCGATGAGGGAGATTCGATTACCTCTTTCAGTCCGGTGGCTTTTTCTTCTTGGTTGTTCCTGATTACGCTATCCTTGAATGCCTTGGATCATTCGGGGTCAGAAGGGTACGATGATGAAAGGCAAGTTATTTGCCTTAAGTAGTGCGTTTATAACCTGGTTGTAGCATCCAGGTTTTACCGCATTTGCCACGTTTGCATGTGTAATGCAAATTAATATTTTTGCACTTAGGTCATTTGTGAAGACCATCGGTGATTGGGTTGCCATTGCTGAGGCCATCCCTTTACTTTTCTTCACAGTGCTCATGTAGGTGATCTATTTTTTCTTCTTTTCTTCTTCTTCCATTTTCTTGATTATGTCCTTTCTTTTGGGGCACTTAAGAGCCATCGTTCGATGGGGTCCCTTACAGTTCATGCGCATTTTTCTGTGCTGTGGCAGAAGTCGTATCTGTGACCCTGTGTGGCGCATTCGCTGCACCATGTCGTTCCTTTTTGAGGGCTATTGGCGGTGGTGTGTGCTTCAAACGCATATCAGATGAAGCACATTTGGATGTTGTGGTACTTTTCATGCTCTATGTTACAGCCCGGGATTCTCATGTTAAAAACGAGGAGTCCCTCCGTTGCCGCCTTGTGGGCCATTTCGGTGGTCTGAAAAGTCACCTTAAAGACATGGGTGTGATCACGGAATTTGATCACTTCCCTGATCTTTGCCCATGTGTGGTTCTTTTCGACCTCACTTTTTATAACAGCGGGGGAGTTCTCCCCCACCCAGCCTTCTACCTTTCGGCAGATCACGCTTCTATTGGCAGAGATTGCTGGTGGGGTTTTTGCTCCTATGTCTAGAGTCTTTAGTACTTCGGCCCCTTCTTCGGATAGGAGCCGGTCTACATCTTTATTTTCCCCGGACAGCGCGATGAATCCATTTGGGATGTCAATTAGTTTGATCAGTGAGATCCTAAAGTTGGCGAATAGGGATTGGCACACTGTCTTTTTCTCGGGGGTCTTTTTTCCTGGTATGGTCCGTAGGGGGACCCTCTTTGGGAGGGCCTCCATCGTCGTAGTCGTCTTCTTTCTTTTCTTGCTCTCTGTAAGAAATGTGTAATTAATATGTCATGGGTGAAAAAAGTGATGTCAGAAGTGGTAAAGGAGGTAGAGTCAAGGGTTAGTCCGAATCAACGACCACTAAGCTTTGCCACCCCCTCATCGGTACGTACGCCAAAAATGCATCCAACTACATAGAGACGGAAGTACTTCCCTTTATGATTCTGGCCGCCCCCCCGGGCGATGAGGATTTCTCCTCCGACGGGACTCGCAGTTTTGTCCCAGATCCGAGAAAATTTCTGACTTGTGCTTCGGCTGTGGGCTAGTCCTCAAACGAGTTTCCACGCAAGCCCTTAATTATGCCAGTCCAAGTGGCCGACATAGTTAAGACGAAATTAATAAAGGGCAGTCATCCGAGCAGGTTCCCAAGCAGGGCGGTGGACTGGAGCAATGAGGTGCTTAAGCCCTCATTTTATTCCATCACTCGCAGCGAAAAGATATATTAAATCTTTGCAGAATCAAATGAGATCCTAATGACTCCCAGGACAGTCGCGTTCTTAAGTGGCGAGGCTCAAAAGTCCGTATTTAAGCACGCGTAAAAAAAATCGCTCTTCAAAAGGTAGTAAGGCAATGCTACGCAGTCGAATATTCGCCCAGCGTGCAAATGGACATTGTACATAATAGGTGGTGAAATTAGGTAGGGTTAGAGAGAAAATAGAGAGAGTAAAGTGGTTAAAGGGTGAATTTAAAGAAAAGATGATGTGTGGGAGACAGAAGAAAAAGGTCCCTGGTGAAAGGGTAGCTCTGTTGATTTGTGTTAGTTTTTTTATTTAATAAACTATAAATTTATAGTTTATTTAATTAAATTAACATAGTTAATTTAATTATAATTACTATTTTCGATCTTAATGATCTTTAGGCATTCAAGCCTTTATTTTAGGTGGGGGTTTTATTCCCGCTGTGGGTTTTTGAAAAAGTTTATTATCATTTTAATATAAATTAATTTAAATTGAATTGAAATAGCGAATTTGGATTTTAGTTTAAGTTTTGCAAAAATAGTGTTTAATTTGGGATTTATTTTACTAAAGGAACCTGCGCGTTACATTGGTTGTTTTTTGTCACTTCTGTCACGTGTATTTCGGGGTCACGTCATCGTCAGACTGTAATTTACTACTCTTGAATGGTCTTACTTGTCGGTCCACTTCGATTTCTAAGTATGTACGGGAGAATTCAGGGGTCAAGCGGGCACCAATGCATTGCCATATCCTCTTAGCTCTCTTGTGGAGCGCCCCGTTGATCGGAGATAATCCAACCGAGTCGTGGAGCTCCCTGTCTTTTTCGTTCTCTTCTTCGAGTGTTTGTAATGAGTAGTACCGCTTTGTTCTGGATGACTTGAAGTTTCGCAATGTGGGTCTTGGCGCTCGCGTTCAACGGCACCGGGGGTTACAAGAGTCTTGAGCGAATGCACGCATTGAATATCTTGAGTTTTTTTGAGCGAGTTAGGTCAATGAACCTATAAAACTCCCTCAAATCTCTCTTGCTATTCGCGACTGTTTGTTCGATATGACTCTTGTAGCCCCCTGTGGTGATTTTGAGCCCCAGAACCGTCCTTTCCAGGCAGTAGGGGATTCTCTCCCCTTCTACCCGTATATCGTTGAAGGTCTTGCGAAACATGGGAATTATTTTGAATTTTGGGGCATTGGTTTATATCTTCCATTTCCTCTCATAAAATAACATAACATAATTTCATGGAGGTCAAAGGCCACAAGGGCCTATCAAAGGTCATCCGCATCCGTCAAAACTCACCCACATTGGACTATATCAGATCATGCAGCTACTTTATAAACAATCCATAGGATTGTGTCAGATCACGCGCCCACAATATACAATTTAAACCAGCCACACGAGCGGATCAAAAACAAAAAGCACCATCTCCAGGAAAAGACAAAATCAAAGTCCCCCACAATATAATATAAAAGAATGACCAAAGCCACAGGGGACAATCATAGGTCATCCGAGTCAAACGGCCTCTTTTTTTAAGTCACCCAAACTCCCAAGAAAACTACATACAGAGGATTTTTGTCCAGAAACAAGGGTATCACCAATCAAGGCTTGTCAAGAACTAAATCATGCAGCTATAGATATATACAAACAATATTAATATATACAAAACTTAGGAACCATCACAACCTTCCCTCCCCATAAACTCATCCAACCTACTCTTAATTACATTTAAATTTGGACTACCTACTACCCTCCGCGGCAATTTGTTCCAGAAGTCCACCACTCTATTGGTGAAAAATATTTTCTTAAATCCAACCTACACCCTTGCTTTTTAATTTTCAAGTGGTGACCTCTAGTCCGATTTCCACCATCTAACTCAAAAAACTTGCTAACATCCAATTCATCTATCCCGGAAAATTTTTTAAAGAGCTCAATCATATCCCCTCTCACACACCTCCTTTCGAACGAGAACATATTTAATACCCTCAGTCTATATATTCAAGGTGCCTCAGGGAAGGAATAATCTTTGTTACCCTCCGTTGCACTGACTTGAGAAGGTTAATATCGTGTCTAAAATATGGGGGCCATGCCTGTATACAGTACTCTAAATGTGGCCTAACATAAGAGTTATAGAGTTTAAGAATAACCTCCTTACTTTTGTAACTGACATTTCTATTAATGAAACCCAGCACTCTATTTGCCCTATTTCTTGCTTCAATACACTGCTTACAAAACCTTAATGACTTATCTATTACTACTCCTAGATCTTTCTCATCCTCTACTGAGCTCAGCCAATGCCCATCCATTTCATAGTTAAATTCTCTATTATCTTTTCCCATGTTAATAACTTTGCACTTATCAAGGTTGAAATTCATTTGCCACTTATGTGCCCAGGATAACAATTTATTTAAATCATCAATATCTTTAACTACAGCTGCTAATTTGGTATCATCCGCAAAAGTTGACACTTTATTATTAACTGCCTCCCCAAGATCGTTTATATAGATGACAAATAATAATGGACCGAGAACTGATCCCTGAGGAAGCCCACTGATAACATCCCTCCACTCTGACTTTACACCATTTAGCACTACCCTTTACTTCCTATCTTTCAGCAACTCAGCTATCCAATTTGAAACACCTCCACATATCCAAAACATTTTTAATTTATGAACTAGTCTCCTATGTGGCACCTTATCAAATGCTTTACTAAAATCCAAGTAAATTGCATCTACATTCTCTCCCTTATCTACTTGATTTGTTACAAACTCCAGAAAGTCTAGTAAATTAGTTAAACATGATCTACCTAATCTAAACCCATGCTAAGCATCGCTGATTAACCCCTCCCTCTCTAGATGATGGAAAATCCCTTTTTTAAATGCAAAGTAATGCACATGGGAAATAGCAACCCCAAGCACAAGTACAAAATGACAAGAGATGATGGAACAGATCACACACTACAGAACACCACGGAAGAGAAGGACCTGGGAGTCCTTATTGATTGCAATCAAAGCTTTAGTAACCACGTCCAAGCTCAAGTCGACAAAGCCAACAAGATACTTGGGGCAATTAAGCATACATTCCAATATCTAGACAAAGATGCCTTCCTCCTCCTGTACAAGAGTCTTATTCGACCCCATTTGGAGTATGCATCAGTAATCTGGTCTCCAAAAACTAACAGAGACAGAGATATGGTGGAGAGGGTACAGCGTAGAGCAACACGCATGGTTCACAGTATCTCTCATCTCTCCTATTCAGAGAGACTAAAAGCCCTTAATCTACCTACCCTGTACTTTAGAAGACAGAGGTCAGATGTTATGCAACTATATAAGATTTCACATGGACATGACGAACTGCAAATAGGAAACCACTGTAAGCTGTGCGATAGGTCAATGTTTGCTCCGGGTCTCTTGACTAACACAAGAGGACACTGCTTTAAGTCCCAAGTGCAGAGCTCGTCTGGTCCAAGAGCCAATTTCTTCCTGACAAGAGTCACTTCAATGTGGAACAAACTCTCAACAGAAACTGTAACCAGCAAAACTGTAAATATCTTTAAGTCAAGATTAGAAAAAGAATGGAAAAACCACAAAGACCTACACAGTTATATATTCACATATTGAAAAATCCGTTCTGCATACATCAACTAAAAACAATAGTACGGTCTCATTACCCAAGAGAGTACCTATCGACCGGGACCCAAGGTAAATTCAAGGTAAATTAACTATTTTCTCAAGAATTTTACAGACTACAGGAGTTAGGCTAACCGGTCTAAAGTTATTTAGATCCTCTTTACTACCCTTCTTGAAAATGGGGAGTACATTCACTCTCTTCCAATCATCGGGTATTTCTCCATATTCCAGTGACCTAGTATACAACTTCTCCAGAGCTATTGAGATACTTTTTACCCCTTTTTTAAGTATCCTAGAATGAATATTATCAGGTCCGGAGGCCTTGGTGGCATCTAACTCACCTATTATTCCTTTTATCGTTCTCCAATCCACACTAATGGTAGTAACCACCTCTTTCCCTGACTCATGAGTACTATACATAAGACTATTTAGTTTCTCCTTTGTAAATACTGATGCAAAATGACCATTTAGTACCTCAACTATTTCTTCATCAGTTTTTCTCACAACCCCTTCATATATGATAGGTCATATTTTAACTCTGCCAGACTTGTTATTAATTTTATAGTAACTAAAGAACTTTCTAGGATCTTTGTTGCTATCCTGAGCTAATTTAATTTCTGACACCCTTTTGTTCTTCTTTATAATCTTATTTAACTCATTCCTAGCCATTCTATAATCACTTAAATTTTGAATATTATTTTCTACCTGTAATTTTTTGTATGCCCTTTTCTTCTCTGAAATTTTTCTAGCTATCTCCTGATTCCACCATAATGGTTTCCTACTTTTGTTTCTAATGGCCTTCATTGGGATACATTGCTCTTGGACTACATTTATTATATGCTTGAAAGTATCCCACATCCCATAAGAATTTTTACCTCTGAATTCTACATCCCAGTCTACCAAATTTAGCAAGCTTCGAAGTTTTACATAATCTCCCTTATGAAAATTTGGAACTTTTACAGCATTCTCGGTTATTTTACCCTTCTCAATTCCCAAGTTAAAACGAACTATCTGATGGTCACTATTTCCCAATGCTTCCCCAACAGTCAAATCTTGAACTAAATGATCACTGTTAGAAAGTACTAAATCTAATATAATGTCCCCCCTCGTTGGCTCATTAACAAATTGATTCAAAAAATTATCCTTAAATCATTCTATGAACCTGCCACTTGTTCTATCCCTACCTATCATATTTTCCCAGTCCACAGAGTTTAAGTTGAAGTCCTCAATAATAACTGCATCTGTTTTACATCCCTTACTTATTTTCCTCATCATTAGTTCATCTATATCATCAGTCTGCCCAGGTGGTCTGTAAAACGCTCCCAAATGCACCATTTTATTTTTACTGAACCTAATATCTATCCAAAGTGACTCAACTCCATCCTGCTTTATTGAAGTATTTGAACTTGAAACAATGTTGTTTTTTATATAGATAATTATTCCTCCACCAATCCTACCTGTCCTTTGACTAATGTACATATTATAGCCCTGTAAATCAAATTCACTTATAGTGTCTCTAAATTCTATTTCATTAACCCATGATTCAGTAACGCATAATATATCTATATCCTCATTGCTAATATAACTAAATAGCTCATCCTTCTTGTTTCTAAGACTACGAGCATTTGTATAGAAACAATTTAACCCCCCTATCCCTGAAGCACCTCTTGAAACCTGAATGACCTCACTTCTATCGCCTTGGAACCTATTTTTGTTATCTGCCAAGTCCATTCTACTTTCAGTACTATAATGTCCTCTCATAATTCCCTAACCACTATTAGTATCTAGTTTCCCGATCGAAAAGACCTAACAACACGATCTTACTCCTCCCACAACACATCTCCCCCCCCCTCGTACTCAAATGAAGTCCATCCATCGCATACATTTCTTTCATTCCAACAAACCTATCCCACGCATCCACAGACATGACACCTTCCATCTCACACATCCTCCTCACATAATCATTCAGCCCAATCGCACGAGACATCCATTCTACCCCAACATCCATTCTTGGAAGCACACCTGTCACAACACCTTTCATTCTACTTTCTTTCACCTTTTCAATCAACCTCTTGTACCTCTCACGTAACTCACATGCACCCACTTTCTTCACATCATTCACTCCTACATGTGTAATCACAACCGCATCCCTTGCACAGCCAGACACCAGCTCCTCATACCTATCAGACATATCTCTCACTCCAGCACCCGGCAAACACACCCTCAAACCATTCAATCTACTTGCATTCAACTTCCTATCTAAATATCTAACTCGCGAATCACCCATCACAAGCACTTCAGTCAGACTCCTATTCCTAACCCCCACAGACCTAACTCCATCCCCACTCCTATTCTCATTCAAACTACCAGTCACTCTACCTCCACCCCCATCAGTCATATCACTTCCAGTTACTTCCTCTCTTAGGGCACTGAATCTATTAATCAAGCTAATAGGGGTAATACTTCAGATTCGAGGCGCACGGTAGATGGCGCTGTTAGTCGGCTACAATTTTGGAAAACAGCATATCTCTTCTGACGTCAGACGCTAGCGTCAGATGTGACAATCACTGCGTTATATTTTTGTTGTTTTGGGGATTTGTAACTTTTAGTCTATTATTTACTAAATATCTGCGCTCTGCTCGTCTATAGTTTTTTTTTAAGTTAGGTAAGGTTTCTTGATGTCTTTTATTGTTTTTTGTTTTGTTTTTGTATTTTTTGTTTACTGCGAACGATAACAGCTTCTTACTGGCAACATCGTAGCTTATAAATAGGACCCGTTTTGCAAATGTTTTCTTTCGTTATTGTGTTTTCGTGCTCTCCATGCGCTTCTTTGTTATTCGAATTCGGCTTTACTTTGTATGATCGCGAAAAACTTTTAGATTATTTAGAGGCGCATAAACTAATCAAGAAACCTATAAAAGCAAGAATTGTTTGTTATTAGGTTAGGTTTTTCTGCCAGTAAAATGCTGTTGGGGAGGAAAAAACCCCCAGTAAATTCAAGGGGACTGCTCGTGGGGGAGATATCACTGCAGGAGGACCACCCTGCGATGATCCTGATTTCAATCAATTGGGGGGGGGGTCTGGGGGGCGCAGCTCCCCAGTATATACTCATATACAAAAAAATATTACGCCGATATTGTTCACATCTGACGCTACCGTCTGACGTCATAAGAGATATGCTGTAGCCCAAAATTGTAACCGACTAACAGCGCCATCTACCGTGCGCCCCGAATCTGAAGTGTTACCCTAATAGGTTCTGGGTCCCTCTGACTCACACACCTATTCTCCCCCTGGCTAACCACCTCAGCAGAAGAAACCCTATTCTCACAAAGAACAGGAGAAGCCTTCCTAGCTACACGTTTCCTAACCACTCTCCACTGTCCCCCATCCTCACTAGGCCTATTTCTAACTAATCTAAGGGGGCTAACTTCACTATCCCTAGAACTATCATATCCTACCATCTCCACCGGCCCTCTACTTTCACCTGAAACATCTATCTGGCCTACCTCACCACCTAACCTATTCCCAGCTCTAGGCCTAACACTAAGTTCCCTCCTGAGCTTAGAAACTAACCTCTCTAGCCTACATATCCTGTCTAAATCCTGTTTTCTCATCCCCTCTAAATCTACAATGCATTCACCCAGCCCACATACAACACATGTATACCCCTCACCAACTACACAACCAATGCATACATTCTGACACTCATGCTCACTTTCATCCTAGAACTACATCACTTATTCAAACAAAGAAAGAACTTAAGTAGTAATAAGAAAAAGAAAAAAAGAGCAACTTAGCTTTCGCTGATTCTATGGTGAAAAACTGTAGAAAAATCTGAAAAATAAATCAACAGACCGAAACGAGATTTAAGGCACAACACAAGTCCAAATCAGTCGCTAATTAAACCGCCAACCTAGAAACGAGGTTTCATAACACTAATTTAATTTATCTACTACGCACTTTCCCGCGCAAAATAATGTAAACATAAATTAAAAATACTAAACAACTTCGTTATATTAACCAAATATAGGATCTAATAACTTAATATTTATGTTTACTATGTCACTAGACTATACGTAATACTATTTTGCGTAAAAAACTTCTATCAAACACCAAAGTATAGCAAATAATCGAAATATTCCGAGAGCTCTACGAAACACGTGCTGCCTGTTCGAAGGTCAGTCGAGTTGCTGTTAGATATCTCCCTAGCCGCATTTCTCGCCTTAAATATCCTGTGAACGTAAGCGGCGGTACAAATTTGCGATATGTCGTCAGCGAACTGAACGTATATCGCACCTTCGGAGAGAGGTTGTGGTAAGTCGCGTGTTGAATGTTGTTTACAAGGAGACTGAGACAGCCCCCTTGTGGGACCCCTGATTCGAGCTCGAATTCAGGGCCTTTGTGCTCTCTGATATGAATGTATGCTCTCCTCTCCATTATGTAATCGCATATAATCCTCTCAAGAATGGGGTTGAGGCCTACTTGAAGGATCTTAAATTGTAGTCCTCTCTTCCAAACCTTATCAAAAGCTTTTTTGACATCGTGGAGCACCAGGTAGGCATGCCTTTTGTATGCCTTGATCTTTGCAAACTTTTTCGTGATAACGGCTAGTGCCGTGTCAGTTCCTCTTTTCTTTCTGAAGCCGTGTTCTTGCTCGTTATGCAAGTTGGATTCATCGAGAAAAAAAAAGAGTTGACCCTATTTGCCAATATCTTCTCGAAGACTTTGCCAGCGAATTCTAGGAGAGATATGGGCCGAAAGCAGGCAGGGCAGTCCGGGGGCTTTCCCGGTTTGGAAATGAAAATCATCTTGGCCCCTTTCCACTGATCGGGAAAGTAGCCCGTGTTCAGAGCGGCATTCATAATGTTAAGCAACCCTCTCAGAACGTTAGGCGGGGCCTTGATGAAATCCTCCCTGGTCAGACCCGTTGTACCCGGTGCTCTTCGACGAAAGGATTTTAGAGCAACGGAAAGCTCTTGGGCAGATATTTTACTCCTATAGCCCTCCATCACTCTTTCCTGCGACACACAATGATGAGGGGAGGTTTTGTGTATTTGCCTGTTTAGCTGTTGGATTATGTTATTTTCGAAATCGATGTCATAATTGTCATTTTCTTCGGGGGTAATTTTGAAGATTGAAGACCAGAAAATCCTAAACATTTCCTCAATCTTTTTAGTTTCGTCAATTTCTTTACAGTCGTGTATGAGGGCAATTTTTTTCTGTGGAGGTTGTCTTTTTAAACGTTTAAATGTCTGCCAGAATGTGCGTGAGTCTCTTTCTATGTCGAGTCCTTCTATCAGTCTGTCCCATATCAGTATTTGTTGGTACGTAATTAGTGTCTGGAGTTCATCGTTAATCTGTCTTATTCTTCTGTGGGCATTGTGGTTAGAGCCTATCAGCGCTACTACATTGGACAGGTCCCTATGTTCTTGGGCCAGGGCTTTCATGGGAGGGGTCCAAACGGGAGCTGGAAGGGTTTTATATTTGATATGGGGAATACTATTTTCATCTGCTTTAATTAGAAAGTCGGTGATTCTATCCAGCTCTTTATCTATCTCTTCTAAATTGGCATCGAATAAAGGGTCTGGGATATAATTTAGAAGGTAATTTCTGTAGCTTTTCCAGTTCGCCTGCTTATAGCTTTTGCGTACTGGGATTGCAATTTGAATAGGGTTTACTCCAACCGTAATTTTAATAGCCTAGTGGTCGCTCGGAATGATAGAGCCCGGTTCAATGTAGTAGTTGTATGGAAACCTGATACTGGATAAGACAATATCAGGTTTCGTTGCTGCTTTTCCAGTAATGTATGTCGGGAATTCTTGTCCGATTCTTGTCACGTATTGTCTGCCAAGTAATACTTTGATGTTTCTGCCTGCATTATTGTAGGAAGTATACCCCGCCGCTGCACACCTTGCATTCATATCTCCAGCATGGGCACATAGCCGCGTCTTTGGGGTTGGTACCCTGTAGCCACGACCAGCCATCCCAGGGTAGTGCCTACCTCAATGGCAAGGTATGATTCATCTAAGTGTAGTAGTTTTTTGTATTTAAGTCCTTTTTCGACGGCTATTGCGCAGCCGTCATACCGTTCCTGGCTATAATTTTTGCTAATGACGTCGTATTGAAATATTTGTAATTCTTTTTGCGCGGTCAGTCCGTGTTCGTTGATAAGTACAATGTCAGGGTCACTTTGTCGCAAAATATTGCCATAAATGGAACCTTTTCCGTCCCCACCCATCCACATTCATTTGTACAATCGTAAGTCTATTGGTCATTTTGTGTAATGTTGGTTCTTTAGTATGTGGGATTAAAGTAGATGCTTATTCGCGATCTACTTTAGCCCCATGGAGTGTACTGGGCGGGGTGCGCTCCCTGCCGTTTCTTTTCTTTCTGAATTCAGTATCAGTGATCGTGTGGAAGCAGTCTGTGGTCAGTTTTATCTTCTTTTGTGCGAGGGCCTCCTCTACCTGCCGCTCCGGAACCTCGTCTGAGAATTCTCACTTGTATCTTCCGGTCCTAAGACCCTCATATACTTCGCGGGAATTAATTTCAGTTGGGAACGAAGCCGATTCGGGGGCATATAGTTTCAGGTTGAAGCCTTTCGCGTGGTATTTTAATTGGTGTTTCCTCCCCCGTGATGAGGAGGTAGACCTTGGGCCACGAGTTTTGGAGATTTTTCTCGACCGAGGAGACCTGGTCTCCTTGGGTCGCACAGCGTCCTTGGTTGGTGTGGGCTTACTTTGCTGTCTTTCTTTGGTGTGAGTGGCGCCTGTTTTTCCTTCTGTGGTTCTTTCGGTTTGTTCAGTCAGGGGTCACGTGAGATTGCTGTGTTTTGTGGTGTTGGCACTTGTCTTGGCACTGAGGAGCTACGGTTATACGCATAACCTCCTCTAAAGGAGGGTTGTCGGGAAACCACATCTCCTGCAGCCCGTTCTTTACGAGCATGTGGTTGACTTCTGTGGCAAAGGTACCAGGGTGAGTTATGTTTGCAATGTGTACATAATAAATGCAACACATTATTTTTGTGGAATGCTCGTTTTCTATGTGAAGGTAGGTTTTCTGGTTGTTTGACTCGGCGATGGCGGCTTTTGCAACTTTTTGCGTAGGTCGAATCAGCTTTCATCTCCTCTGTTTCATGTTTGAGTTTGCTTTGTTTGCTTATTTCCTGCTTTTTGACTGGACATACCATAGGCATAGTCCGGTGCGGGCCTTCGCAATTTAAGCATTTTGTGGTGGTGTTTTTGAAATCACGCCAAAAATGGTCGATACCGGCACAGATGGAGCATAACTTAAGGTCTTTATTCTCAGGGAAGTTAGAAGTGGTATGTTTGCCGTACTTGTAGCACCGAAAGCACATTTAGAAGTCGACAAACTCGTCACTTTCGATCTGATCTGGGCAGACTCTCCCGTTAAAGAGCAGTAGTCCGTTTTCTTTAGCCTTTTGAGCCATAGCCGTGTCTTCAAATACAACCTTGAATACGTGCGTGTATTGCTTGAATTTTAGTACCTCGGCTACCTTTGCCCATTCGTGGTTCCTTTCGATTTCCTCCTTGATTTCGTCCATCGAGTGGCTCCCAACCCAGGGGTCAAGGCGCCTGCACATTAAGCTGCGGTGGGTCCTAATTTGTGGCGGTGTGGTCGGTTTTAGGTTGATCGTCTTAAGGCATTCAATAGCTTTGCCTGAGGTCAAGGCTTCACAGTCGGCCTTTTTAGCACAAATGGCTGAATAACCATTATTTAAGTCAATCAGTCTTACCAAGGCAATGCGTAGGGTTCCATAAGATTTTTTAAATACCTTTTCACGATCCGGTTTCGTGCCCTCCGAGAGGACCCGAAGAGTGATACGGAGAGTTTCCCTCATCTCTCCTGAATCATCTAATACGTTAGGGGATTTATGTGTATTTGTCTGTGTACACTTAAAGGTGTATTTAGAAGGGGAGGGGCGAGAGAGAAATAGGGGTCAATCTCCAAATACCTTTATATTACTTTACCATATTTTAACTTCCTTCAGGCTCGCGTGTGGGCCAGGTAAGGCTTCGGTCCCCGTCTCCACGAAGGAGTGAAGATTCTTCCTTCACCTTCCTAGATCGCAATTTTCTTTCACTACTCGAAGCGAGTATCACAAATCCCTTTCTCAATTATTACTTTGCACAATTTCGATCCGAAGTTGTCACAGCGGTACAGAGACTAACTCAGGCAACTAGAGCAGTCGAAGCGTGCAAATGATGAAGATATATTTGTAAGAAACAGTACAAGTATTTTTACATTAAAATAAATAAATTTAGACAATGCAAAAATATATTTATAGTTAAAGTGATGAAAAAAATAAAAATATATAGGTGAGGAGGGGAAGGATTTAGTCGGAGGCAAAGATACATAAAGTTGTTTCTCCTGGAGAAATGAACGCAGGAACTCAGCTTTTTGTTAATTTATGTTTTATGTTTAAATTTAACCCTCTAACAGGGTTTTAATATTTGCACTAATTGTACCCTCTAACAGGGTTTTAATATTTGCACTAATTGAACCCTCTAACAGGGTTTTAATATTTGCACTAATTGTACCCTCTAACAGGGTTTTAATATTTACACTAATTGAACCCTCTAACAGGGTTTTAATATTTGCACTAATTGAACCCTCTAACAGGGTTTTAATATTTGCACTAATTGTACCCTCTAACAGGGTTTTAATATTTGCACTAATTGAACCCTCTAACAGGGTTTTAATATTTGCACTAATTGAACCCTCTAACAGGGTTTTAATATTTGCACTAATTGAACCCTCTAACAGGGTTTTAATATTTGTACTAATTGAACCCTCTAACAGGGTTTTAATATTTGCACTAATTGTACCCTCTAACAGGGTTTTAATATTTGCACTAATTGAACCCTCTAACAGGGTTTTAATATTTGCACTAATTGAACCCTCTAACAGGGTTTTAATATTTGCACTAATTGAACCCTCTAACAGGGTTTTAATATTTGCACTAATTGAACCCTCTAACAGGGTTTTAATATTTGCACTAATTGAACCCTCTAACAGGGTTTTAATATTTGCACTAATTGAACCCTCTAACAGGGTTTTAATATTTGCACTAATTGAACCCTCTAACAGGGTTTTAATATTTGCACTAATTGTACCCTCTAACAGGGTTTTAATATTTACACTAATTGTACCTTCTAACAGAGTTTTAATATTTGCACTAATTAAACCCTCTAACAGGGTTTTAATATTTGCACTAATTGAACCCTCTAACAGGGTTTTAATATTTGCACTAATTGTACCCTCTAACAGGGTTTTAATATTTACACTAATTGTACCTTCTAACAGAGTTTTAATATTTGCACTAATTGAACCCTCTAACAGGGTTTTAATATTTGCACTAATTGAACCCTCTAACAGGGTTTTAATATTTGCACTAATTGAACCCTCTAACAGGGTTTTAATATTTGCACTAATTGTACCCTCTAACAGGGTTTTAATATTTACACTAATTGTACCTTCTAACAGAGTTTTAATATTTGCACTAATTGAACCCTCTAACAGGGTTTTAATATTTGCACTAATTGAACCCTCTAACAGGGTTTTAATATTTGCACTAATTGAACCCTCTAACAGGGTTTTAATATTTGCACTAATTATACCCTCTAACAGGGTTTTAATATTTACACTAATTGTACCTTCTAACAGAGTTTTAATATTTGCACTAATTGAACCCTCTAACAGGGTTTTAATATTTGCACTAATTGAACCCTCTAACAGGGTTTTAATATTTGCACTAATTGTACCCTCTAACAGGGTTTTAATATTTGCACTAATTGTACCCTCTAACAGGGTTTTAATATTTACACTAATTGTACCTTCTAACAGAGTTTTAATATTTGCACTAATTGAACCCTCTAACAGGGTTTTAATATTTGCACTAATTGAACCCTCTAACAGGGTTTTAATATTTGCACTAATTGAACCCTCTAACAGGGTTTTAATATTTGCACTAATTGAACCCTCTAACAGGGTTTTAATATTTGCACTAATTGTACCCTCTAACAGGGTTTTAATATTTGCACTAATTGTACCCTCTAACAGGGTTTTAATATTTACACTAATTGTACCTTCTAACAGAGTTTTAATATTTGCACTAATTGAACCCTCTAACAGGGTTTTAATATTTGCACTAATTGAACCCTCTAACAGGGTTTTAATATTTGCACTAATTGAACCCTCTAACAGGGTTTTAATATTTGCACTAATTGTACCCTCTAACAGGGTTTTAATATTTACACTAATTGTACCTTCTAACAGAGTTTTAATATTTGCACTAATTGAACCCTCTAACAGGGTTTTAATATTTGCACTAATTGAACCCTTTAACAGGGTTTTAATATTTGCACTAATTGAACGCTCTAACAGGGTTTTAATATTTGCACTAATTATACCCTCTAACAGGGTTTTAATATTTACACTAATTGTACCCTCTAACAGGGTTTTAATATTTACACTAGTTTGGGGGCTTTTGTTTATGATTCAATTATTTACACTTTTATTATTATCTTATTACTTACTGTCTATTATTGTTTTATACATTACCGTTTGGATTTAATATACTGGTTTTATTTAATTTCATTCAATGATATGAACTTCTATATTTGTTACACAGTACATATCATGTTTTTATGATTTACTTAATTATAACTTTCAATTCACTTCATTTTTACACTGTCTGATAATCTTAATTTTATAATTTCTTATTTACACTTGATTATTTTATATTCGTTTGATTATCAATTGTCACTTTTATCTATTATGCTTAATAAACTATTTTACACTTTTATCTATTCGCTTAATTTATTATTTACACTTTCATAATTTTTGCTCTATTATTTATTTATTTATCGCACTTTTCACTTTTAGTCACTTTTTACTTTTTAGTTAATTGATGAGGTCATCATGTCGCACTTGATGTTTTTGTATGTAGTCACGTTCAATGTGTGTCGACTGGACTCCGGGATGTACATAGTGCCGCTGCATTTCCTTTTGGGACCACGACCCCTCAAAGGTCCACTTGTACTCGCCGTTCCTAATGCCCGTCACTAACTGAGTTTGTTTACTTTTTTCGGGTCTCCATCCGGTAGTCCCGAAAATTTTTAGTTTCAGTTGTTCCCCGTCGAAAATGTGTCCTTTTTGCAGGACATCGACTTTTTCGGTCAGGGAAACTCCGGGGTAAGACTGGTCGTCTTCCGACTCTCCGTCCAGCCTCTCCTCTTCTAATTGTTTGGCGGGTCTGTTTCTCCTCTTCTTCTTAGACTTCTTTTCCTTCGGGTTGTTCTTTGCTTCTACGCTATCGTCGACTGGACTCCGGGATGTACATAGTGCCGCTGCATTTCCTTTTGGGACCACGACCCCTCAAAGGTCCACTTGTACTCGCCGTTCCTAATGCCCGTCACTAACTGAGTTTGTTTACTTTTTTCGGGTCTCCATCCGGTAGTCCCGAAAATTTTTAGTTTCAGTTGTTCCCCGTCGAAAATGTGTCCTTTTTGCAGGACATCGACTTTTTCGGTCAGGGAAACTCCGGGGTAAGACTGGTCGTCTTCCGACTCTCCGTCCAGCCTCTCCTCTTCTAATTGTTTGGCGGGTCTGTTTCTCCTCTTCTTCTTAGACTTCTTTTCCTTCGGGTTGTTCTTTGCTTCTACGCTATCGTCGACTGGACTCCGGGATGTACATAGTGCCGCTGCATTTCCTTTTGGGACCACGACCCCTCAAAGGTCCACTTGTACTCGCCGTTCCTAATGCCCGTCACTAACTGAGTTTGTTTACTTTTTTCGGGTCTCCATCCGGTAGTCCCGAAAATTTTTAGTTTCAGTTGTTCCCCGTCGAAAATGTGTCCTTTTTGCAGGACATCGACTTTTTCGGTCAGGGAAACTCCGGGGTAAGACTGGTCGTCTTCCGACTCTCCGTCCAGCCTCTCCTCTTCTAATTGTTTGGCGGGTCTGTTTCTCCTCTTCTTCTTAGACTTCTTTTCCTTCGGGTTGTTCTTTGCTTCTACGCTATCGTCGACTGGACTCCGGGATGTACATAGTGCCGCTGCATTTCCTTTTGGGACCACGACCCCTCAAAGGTCCACTTGTACTCGCCGTTCCTAATGCCCGTCACTAACTGAGTTTGTTTACTTTTTTCGGGTCTCCATCCGGTAGTCCCGAAAATTTTTAGTTTCAGTTGTTCCCCGTCGAAAATGTGTCCTTTTTGCAGGACATCGACTTTTTCGGTCAGGGAAACTCCGGGGTAAGACTGGTCGTCTTCCGACTCTCCGTCCAGCCTCTCCTCTTCTAATTGTTTGGCGGGTCTGTTTCTCCTCTTCTTCTTAGACTTCTTTTCCTTCGGGTTGTTCTTTGCTTCTACGCTATCGTCTTTTTCTCGTTCTTGGCTCCCATCTTCTTTGTTGTTGGTTGGTTGGTTTTCTTTTTTATTTGTGGCTTTGTCGGCAGTCTCAGACTGTGTCTCATCAACTAACTTGATGTTCAACACGTCTTGAGTTGCTGGGGTCGGTGAGAACCACATTTTTTTCTTAACACCGTTGTGCTGCAACATGGTGTTGAGCTCCTCCGAGAAGCAGCCAGGACGCGCAAGGTTCGCCAGGTGGGCGAATATGACCATAGCCATAATCTTGCTTTTGGCCGGTATGATTAGCATCAGAGTCACTCTCTCAGTTGCTGGTGTGACGTTGCCGGGAGTAGATGCCGCGGTGGCATATGAGCTTTCTCCGGCCTTTTCCTACTTTTGTTGTTTCAGTTTTATTCTCTTGTTTTTGATGGCTTCCTTGCGTATAGGGCATCTCATGGCCACAGCGCGATGCTTCCCTCCGCAGTTTATACATTTTAACTGCTCTTCGCGGCAATCTCTCCAACCGTGGCCGGTTTTGGAGCATGGCGCGCAGGTTTGTATCTTCGTGGAGCAATTTTTGGTCGAGTGACTTTCGATGGCCAGGCAGATTTGGCAGTTTTCCAAGTAAATGCACTCTTCTGCCTCTATCTGTTCTGGAGCGACGCGAAGGTAGAAGCCCAGGAGGCCGTTCCTTAACGCTCTCTGAGCCATCTCAATGGTGCCGAAGCTAACCTTTATCAGGGTTTTACCGATTTTATCGACCTTATTCACTCTTGCCAATGACTGCATTGCGTTTAGCTCTTCTTTAATTTCTTCTACGGAGTTATCCGCAAAGAAAGGATCCACTCTTTTCAGAATGACGGTACGCCTCACGAGTAGTTTGTGGGGGACTACCGCTTTGAGCCCAATCTTGCGGAGGGGATCTTTTGCCTGGTCCGATACAAGAGCCTCCACATCCTTGTTCTTCCAGCAGACGGTGGCCCACCCGTTTGGAGTCTCAATGAGACGGGTGAGCTCGATGTTTAATTTTGCCGAAAACTGTTTCGAACACCGATTGTCGTGATGGTTTTTTGGTTCCCCGCTATTAGACGGAGGGGGATCCGTTTGGTGCCTGGGAGACGGGGCAACTCATGTCCCCCTTCGGGCAGTGCTGCCCATTTCCCCTTTAGAGCTTCACTTGCTACTCAGGGAGGTGGTGGAATTCACTCCACGACTGTCGAAATTGTCTATAATGGCGTTTTGGGAGTCCTTACCCTTACTGTTTCCTCCTTTGCCAGGACCAGATGACTAGGGACACTGCACAATTTTCTACTCAACTCGCACTCTTTACTCAGCGTGCATTTTTAATTTTGTTTATAGAAAGGACAGAAAGGGATCGCTGTATGTGATACAGGCGATCAGGTAGTCAGAGAGAAGGGTTGCGGAAATCATTTAAGAAAAGATAGCAAGAGTTGATAGGTCGGTGGCTATAAACCGATGCGTGGTGTTGTTGTGGCAG
Organism: Ceratothoa steindachneri; assembly: GCA_963969495.1. NCBI lineage: Eukaryota > Metazoa > Arthropoda > Malacostraca > Isopoda > Cymothoidae > Ceratothoa > Ceratothoa steindachneri. The sequence continues at coordinate 131,792,778 of OZ018317.1, read as the reverse complement.
CGTTGATCTCGTGTTTTGGACTGGAAGGCGGTTGGAGGCAGGTCAAAAGGGCGAGGCTGTCTGCTCAGTTGGAAACGCGTTATTTGTGATGCCTTCTGGTTATGCGAAGAACGGTATGGGTGGCGGGTGTTCATGGTCCGTGGGATATCGCGGTGCCATTGCGTACCTTCTTACATGTAACGCAGTATATAGTGGGTCTCTGGTGAGTTTTCCGAGTTGTTTTGTGAGTCTGGTGTGAGCGTAAGTGTTGAGAGGAGCTAATTTGTTGTTGTTGTGTAGTGCGGCCATTCTCGAGTACAACTGGGAGCGGCAAGCGCCCTTCAGAGCAGAGTTCTGAATGCGCTGAGCCTTCCGCTTCTACGTGTCGCTCGCGGCTACAAGTGACAGTGGGGCGTACGTGAGAATAGGTCGCACGAGTGCTTTGTATAGGTGTAGTTTTAGTCTTTTGCTCGCAGAGTAGAACCTACCCAGCGATACGTGAGGCTCTTGCTTGTATTATGTTTTGGTGTATATTGAACCTGAGGGTCTTGTCAAAAGTTACCCCGAGGATTTTAGTACGTTGGGTGTATTCGAGCCTTGTTGGGTTTAGATGGTTCATGTCTGTTGTATGTGAGTAGATTTGTAGGTTGTGCATGAAGTGATCTATAGTGCCGTAGAGTGTCATCTGTGTCTTCTGAGAATAGGGGGTAATCAGCCATTTATCCTCGTTATCTGTCTTCTAGTCTAGTATTGTTTGTGCGTGGAGCACGATTTCTTCTGGTCATCGGCGTAGGCCACTGTGTATGTGTGACAGCAGTTTTCTGGTGGGCGTGGTGTTGTCGTTTGTGTGGTGGCGCTTCCTTGAGGTACGCCTGAGCGTGGTGTAAAGGGTCGTGAGATGGTATTATTATATTTAATGTGGCAGCTCCGTTTAGTGAGGTAGTGTGAGAGGAGCCTTATGGTGCAGAGAGGTAACTCCGTATTTTTAGCGAGTTTCCAACGGAGTCCCGAGTGCCACACTCAATCGAAGGCATTCTCCACGTCCTTACCGATGGAGACAGTCTTTTTATGTACCTGGCGTTTTTTTGTATTCTGTCGTGAACAATAGTCACGGCCGCCTGTGTGGACAGGCCTCTCCTAAACCCGTATTGAAGGGGGGGGGGACCAGTCCCTCTCTTCCAGGAACTCCTGTAGGCGGCAGTTGACAGTTGACCATTTGTTTGAGTATTTTGCCTAGGTGCTTTTATTGAGCAATAGGGTGTAGTTATTTAGGTCTTTTAGCTCTTTGTTTGGTTTGTGTAGGAGTATGTTGTGAGAAACTTTAAATATTTTTGGGAAGTGGCCTGAGGCTAGTGAGGCGTTGAATAGGATGTAAGTGTGGGGTATATGTTTGCGGGGAGGTTTTGTATAAGTGTGGCTGGTAGCCCGGAGGGGCCGGGGGCGCGTTTTGGTGTTGTTTTAATGTAGTGTTTTGTTTCATCCACGGTGATTGGAGTGGTTAGTGTGGATGTGTAGTCCATTTTTTTTCTATTATTTTAGGAGCCCATCTGGCGACTGCCTACTTGGGCATAAGTCACCGGAATCACGACAGAATAGCACTAGGCTACTTTAAAATAAGAATATGAAAACATAACAATGATAAAAATAGGAAAAACATAACAATTAGGAACCAATCTCTGGGGTCGGGGGGAGGTCCCCCTCAACCCGGCGCAGGAGCGTGCAACCTACACAGAAAACAATAACCCCCAAAATAAAACCTACTTAAATAAAGGGGAGAAGCCCGCCCTCCCCCCAAAAGTCAACAAGTCCACAAGTCAATGTGCACGAACTCGCACCGAGTACAAGAGACAGGCGGTAGCGACCCCGCCCATCCCGGTACTGGGACAAGTGTCGTGCGTGAAGATCACCCAGAATGGGACATTCGACAAGAATGTGCCGAGCAGACTGGGGGACGACGCAGTCGTCACAATAGGGCGCAGGTGCTCCATCAAATAGCGATGCATCACATGAGTGTGACCGATTCGGAGACGACAGAAAGCGACCTGAAGCCGTCGCGGCATTGGGAGATAGGTCCATGGGAACAGTCGCGGCGCAATTGCACTCAACTTTAAATTCCCTTCGACTGTCTCCCATCTGATTTGCAAAGCATTTCAAAGAGCTGCCCGTATTCCTGCCATGTAGTCTGTGTGAGGAAGAGTGAAACGCTTGTTCAGTCGCAGAGTCCTAGCGGACTCTTTGGAGCCCTCATCGGCGCGCTAATTCTGCGCAATTCCTACATGGTCAGGAACCCAGTAGAAGATAATCTTGAGTTCTGCCCGGCTCACCAAAACCGTGGCGTCACGGATATCGCGAACCAGGGGGTGCGGTGATTCCAATGCCCCGAGAGCACTCAGGGCGCTTTGTGAGTCGCTATAGATCACAATCCGGTCTCCGAACCAGGCATGTCGCGTAATCTCCCGTACCGAGTGGTGTATTGCCACCAGTTCGGCCGTGAATACAGACGCAGCGCCTGGCAGAGCCCCGCTGACTTCAAAAAGAGGAGGTACTACGGCGTGGAAGCAGACCCCCCTCTTCGGAACTGGAGCCATCCGTATACACTGGCACGGTTCCTTCGTGACACGAGGTGTGCTCCAAAAAGGTCGAACGCCTTACTTCCGGCGCTGTACAAGCTTTGGGAGCAGAAGCGTGGCGACAAATAGCCAAATGTGGTACCCTCCAGGGTGGCGTCCTGGGCAGAACCAGAAGCGCCACCGGCCCGAGAGCTATACCTAGCTCTCGAAGGACTTTCCTGGCCCTAAACCCAAAGGGCTTAGGGTATGACTGGCGTCTCTCGGGGGCATAGGCACCGTTGAGATCAGGTGCGGATGCAGTGAGAGCTGTTGGCGACCGAGAAAGGCGCCAGGAACGCGCGTACTGCACGTGGCGCAGAGCGAGTGGCATCTCCCCAGTATCGACCAACAGGCTATCAACGGGGAAAGTGCGGAAGGCACCGGTCGCAAGGCGAAGGCCGGTGTGGTGGATCTAGTCCACTTTCCGCAATAAACGCTCAGCTGCGGATGCATAAAACTCGCATCCGTAGTCGAGCTTCGAACGAACAAAGGATCGATAAAAAAGTAAGGCAGTAGTCCTATCAGCACCCCAAGTGCTGAACGTCACGGAACTGAGAATATCCATTGCGCGGGTACAAGAGACCTTAAGGCTGCGAATATGAGCCTGCCAGGTGAGGCGTCGGTCAAATACACGACCAAGGAAACGGTGCCATTCAACCACTTCTAGGCGCACCCCATTAAGAAACAAATCTGGGTCCGGGTGGAGCTGTAGGTGGTGGCAGAAGTGCACTACCTTAGTCTTGGCCAAGGAAAACCAAAACCTGTGCCCTTTGGCATAGCGAGAGACGCGGCTCAATGCTTGTTGGAGTCGACGCTCCAGAGTTGGCATCTGGGCCGCGCCAAAAGAGATCGAAACGTCGTATACGTAGAACATAGCAAGAACATCCGGTAGCACTTAGGTGATGCCGTTGATGCTCAGGACAAAGAGTGTGACACTGAGGACACTTCCCTGCGGGACACCCTATTCCTGATCCTTTGGGCTGGAAAGGTCTCCCCTCCACCTGTACGTGGATATAAAGACTGGGAGGCGTCCCCTCGCCCCCATCGGTGGAGAGTCTCCATGATACCGTATCGCTATGCGGTATCATAGGCCTTCTCCAGATCGAAAATCACCGTGGCGTAGTGCTGTCTATGAAGGAAAGCCTCGCAGACGGCATTTTTCAATAGGAGCAGAGCATCTGACGTGGAGTGGAACTTGCGGAAGCCACACTGTGCAGAAGACTGATGGCTTCCGCTGTCCAGAAAAAGGCTAATCTAACGTTTACCAATTTCTCCATAAACTTGCACACGCAAGAGGCTAGAGAGATTGGGCGGCAACCGGCCGGACTAGAGTGATTTCATCCCGGTTTGCGAGAGGCGAGCACAGTAGCGATTCGCCAGAAATCTTGGAGGAGACCCTCCACCCAGATCCTGTTGAACATATCTAAGATAAAGGCCATGCGGTCGCGAAGGATTCCGCCACGGACGCGAGGTCAGAGATTGCGGTCCCATTCTCCTGGAGAACGGGAGGGAGGTCCTGCGAGAACTTGCCCTGAATCCTTTTGATTCGCTTTCACAGCTCTGCTAGAGGGGTCTTCCCATTAAGTGAAGACACGTATGCCCGCCAATAAGAGCGGCGGTCGTGCTTCAAAATATACCGGAACCTAGCCCTAGCCCGACGAAATTCAGCGGCAGTGAAATCACTCGGGCGGCACTTATAGCACATGTAGGCATAACGCTTCTGTTTCAGGGCCGTCTCACACTCGGCCGACCCACATGAGAGTGGTCGGCGTGCAAAACGGCCAGACGTTCTAGGTATAGTAGTCAGGCCCGCGGCGATGAGGTTGCCGGAGAACTCAACGACCTCATCTACCGACCGAAACTCCTCGCTGAGATAGAGAATTCAGTCATTTCCTGAAATGCAGGCCACCGCACCCGCACCAAGCACCACCGAGGTGGGCTCTCACGCGGCAGTTGCCCTGAAAATGATATTTGAATGGGAAAGTGATCACTACAGTAGAGGTCATCGACCACCCCCCCAATCAAAATCAGGCTTTTCATCCGAAGAGCACAAAGATAGGTCAAGGCAAGAAATGAAGCGGTTCTCTGGCAGTGATGCGTAAACTTATCCACATTTAGGACACCTATCTCAAGCTCTTCGATCAGATCAGCAAGGACTTGTCCCCTGGGATATATTGAGTAATCTCCCCAGAGGGGATGCCTGCCGTTCCGATCTCCAAGCAAGAGAAAGGGCCTCGGCAACCGTGACACGACGCGGCGGAAGTCCCCCGCGTCGAAGTCAGCTGACGGTAGAATGTACGCAGAAATGATAGTATACCTACTATCCATGTGAAGCTGCACAGCCACTGCCTGTTAGGAGGTATATAAAGAGAAAGGAGGAACGGAGACATCATGCCGGGTGTAAACCGCGCATCTCCAAGACCAGCCATCCGGCGGTGATGGGGTCGCAAGACCCTTATACCCGGGAGGGCGGGCAGGGAGCACGCGCCTAGCATGGTCTTTTGCAGAAAAATAGCTAACGGGGAACGGAATAAGACGAGCTTCCGCAGCTCCTCCCAGTTGGCCCGGAGTCCACGGCAATTACATTGAAGGAATATGCCCTCCAGGCCTAGCTCAGAGGAGACGCGGGGGCCTTCTTTGAACAGAAGCCCCTTACGGGAATGGCCGTACGCGTCCCGGAGGCAGAGCCCCGGGCGCTGTTAGCTGAACAAAGCGCTGAAGTCGCTGTCGCCTTCGAGGACTTATTGGGGGAGGTTGGGCTTGCTATGCGAGTCTTTTCCTCCCTCCACTTCGAAACCTTAGGCGGGCGTCGAGGCTTCGGATGCGGGGGGCCCTCTTTTCTAGGAACCACCGTCTCAGAGCCAAAGCTCCTTTGTTGCTGTCCTCCTTTCGGGGAACAGCTTTAGGAACCCCGGAAGATGGCCTGGCGACCAACTTCAGGGGTGTTGCCCCCTGTGAGTCTAACGACTCGGTGAAAGCAGGTGGCCGTTTCGCCTTACGGGACACGGTCACGTGGGTGAAGAAGGGGGAGCCCTTGTTAAAGCCGGGGCTGGGTATGAACCTTTTCTGCCGCCAGCTTTACCAGGGGAGATACCGGGTTGAGTAGAGCCCGCAGAAGGGCTCCGAATGGGCGAGGAAACAACCGTGCTCGTTGGTCTGGATAGGCCAGGAGCAGAGGGTGCCTTTCTTACTAATGAGGCATATGACGTCCCAGGCAGAGCCGGGATGAGATTTGATCCTGGGCCTGAACGGCCAGGATTTCTTTCTCAAAGAGATATGCACTACATTGCTTCGAAGAAGCTGGGTGCGGTGCTCCGCAATTGACACACTTGGCCACACACGATTAAGACTTGTCGTGTGCGGCCTTGGAGCCATTTACACAGACTTCGGGTGACCCCGCCTTTGCACGTCTACAAGAACGATTTGAATGGCCAAAGTGGTGAGAGTAATAGCACCGCCGCGGCAGTGGCACGAATGCCTTCACGCGGTAGCGGTACCAACCGGCACGTACCGACTCAGGGAGCTTGTCACATTTGAACGTGACGAAGAGTGTAGGGGTGGGTCTCGAGGCCCCTCCCTGTTTTCTCATCACACGTTCGACCTTGACCGTCCAATGGTCGGCCAGCTCTAGGGTGATGTCCGCTATGGAGTAGTCAACGAGTTCCCTCACATAAACTACTCCTTTCACAAAGTTCATGGTAGAGTGCGGTGTCACAATTACCGGGGTGCCATGAAGTGTCCGAAGAGCACTTATCTTGGCCGCCTCGGCGGGATTCGCCGCATTAGCCAGAAGGCTCCCGTCTGAGAAACGGGTCACCTTCGGCTCTTTACGAATTGCACTAGCTAATCCTCTCCTCTGATGGATCATGTTGCCCTTCGCCAACATGGTTCCATCAGTGGATCGAATAACGAGGAAGCTTTTGAAGCCAGCGGGCTCGAAAACGCCAGGTAACCTCTGAATGAGGGGTTCCGATATTATCGAGGCTCCGCCCTGCGCACTTTTGGTCTTAGTCATAGTCAGGAGCTCTGCACACGGGGGGTAGAGGGGCTGGATGTGCCGATCTTGGCTTGGTCGCTTGCCAAAGTGGCAGCAGACCCATCCGTCTCCACAGCCCCCGTGGATGGAGAGGAGCCCCGAGTCTTCTTTGTCTTTTTTGTCTTAGCCTTTTTCTTTTTTGGAGAGTAGGGCGGGGAATGAACCCGCTTCTCACCTCCACCTGCAGGAGCTCCCAGGCCAGATGGACCTGCCTCAGCCAGGTCCTTCTCCGAAATGCTGAAGGTCCTAGGCAGTCGTAGGGGCAGCGGTTGGAGGAGATCCCTCCCCTCCTTGTACTGCTTCGGAAACCCTAGCCGTTTGAGGAGGAACTTGTATAGGGGCGGATTAGGGTTCGGTGCTTGGCGCCTAGCCCGGATTCCCCTCATGGAAGGTCCTACCGTCTGAGGCTGGGTTGCCTCAAGGACCATGTCTACCTCGGGGGGCCCTCCAGTTGGACATTCACCCCAAGCTGGTGTGGGAAGGCACAGGTCTTGACCCCGGCAAGGTTCAATATTCTTGCCAGCAGGTCTTTTGAGGGAAGCGCCTGAAGGGGCCTAGCTTCCCTCTCCTCCCTAAGGGGGTTTGCCCTACCAAGCCGCTTCAATAAGGGGCGGTCGGCAATGGGCTGCCTGCTAGCTTTCTTGGCATTCCCCTTAGAAAGCAAAGGAGGGACTGCCGCTGGTAATAGGGAGGTGCCAGAAAGCACCTCCAGAGAAGGGGGTGAGGGGGAGTCCTCTACACCCGTAGTCGTAGGAGAGGAGTAAGCCTCCTCTCTGGTTAGAGAAATATGGATGATCCCCTGCGCAAGAACAGGGGTGAAGACCTCCATTTTTACTGTGGAGCTGCCCGAGGGCGGCTCCGTTGATGATACAGGGGGAATTAAGGGGAGATTTTGATTTTATCATCATTGGGTATGGTGACCCTATTTGTTTCACGGGATGCAATCGCTCATCACCGCTCGCAGTAGCCCGCACTGCAAGAGTTGCTTACAGGCCTGGCAGAGCCAGGTGCCGCAATTTAGGACCACCTCTCCCGCCTGGTGGCCTGGCAGTCCATCGGCATGGCGGCTCCACCTTAAACACGGCGTAAATTGATAGAGTGTGAAGAGGAAAGGAAAAGGGATGTGAGGAAAGTATGGCGGGGGGGATGAAGCAGGTTGTTAAAAAAACCCATGCCGAACAAAAGCTCAGGGGTTAGGGAACATTGTCCCCTCCCTCTTAGCCCCGATCCGGGCCTGTTAACTGCGAAGAAGGTCAGCTTCTACCCTGTGAATTTAGAGGCTTGTATGAAAAGCGACAAAGTAGAGGAGAAATACAGGCTATCTGAAGGAAGGATGAGAGGCTAAGCTGTGGCCGGACGGAGCACTAAATCCCGTTAGCAAGGGATCCAGCGCTCCGTCTGGATGGCAAATCACCGCGCATCTTGATGTGTAGTCGAACAGCTCCATTCGTATCAGTGGGGCAGGCCTTAGCTCGTGAGCGTGGAACCGACACCACTCCGGAATTTCCTGGAAGTGCTCCTGCGCGTTTGGTTTGGGTGTGTTGTGTGTGTGTGTGTGTGTGTACTGTGTCCCAGCGGGACCTAAATGCGTCGAGGATGACGTTAGTGTCTGTGAGTGTTTGGTTGTTTACTTGGAGGGGGATGTGTTTGCATGGATCAATGGGGTACATCCATTTTACGTGCCGTCTGAAGAAGGAAGGGTCTGTGCAATGGGTGTCGTCCGCTACTGCCGGTTCCTGTCTAGCTTCACGCTCTGTAGGATGCAAGCACGTAAGTGATTTATGTTGTGTTTTCGTGGGCCTCTAGTGTAGTGATTATTGTACTGTGTGATGAGTCTCTGAGTGTGTATGGAGAATATGGAATATTTAATGCAATTGTAGTTTTTGTGGTGAGTGTAGGTTGCGTGCAGCGGTTATGGTGTTTAGAATTGAGCACCAGTGGTCGTCTATTAGGTCTAGATTGGTGTCATCCAGGTCGAGGTTTTGTGGTGTATTTTCTGGTATGTGTCTCCTGAATTATTCCCAGTTTGTGTTTTGTAATCATAGAGAGGTGATGTAGGTATGAGTATGGGAGATGTGGATATGATAAGGCATATCGGTATGTGGTCAGATAGTACGTGGGGACCTGGTGATAAGTGTGTGTAGAAGCATGTAGCATGGTCGTTGCGGAAGACAACCTCCAGGGACGTGGTGCCTCCGCAAGGACGGAAGAATGTGGGGAAGGCTGGGCCGATGTGCTCGCATCGGTACCGCCACAAGGCACCGGCCAAGTAACTTCCCGCATCATTCGTGTTGTTTGAAAGCAGTGTCGGGTGAAAGGCGTTAAGGTCCTCCGCGAAGAAGATAGGGAGGTAATGGTTTGATAGGGCTCGGAGTAGGGCTTCTAAGTTTAGCAGTAGGCGTGGTGGTCTGTAGTGTGTGGCCACTAGTATGGGGCTGGAGCTTGTTTCTATCTTGCAAGTAGAAAGGAGTCGTCATGCGTTTTTATCAAGGAGTGGTGTATGGAGCGCTTTACTAAAATCGCTGATCCTAGGTGCCGCGCCTGTGGAGATAGGTAGGTGTGGTAGCCTGCAATGCGAAGTCTATTGTTGGAAGGATGTAGGCTGGTGAAGTTCAGGAGTACTATGTCGGGTCTGTGTGTGTTGAGCACCCAGTTGGCGACCGTATGGCGAATACCGTGCTAACTGCGTACGTCTAGTTGTACTACGTTTATGCAACCTATTGTCGTGGGCGGAGTGCACGGGAGGCTGACTTATCCAGTACTGTTCCCCTCTCCTTGGTTATTGCCCAGGAGGCGTGAGCAGCCAGTACCTTTACCCGTGTCGGCTGTTGTTTGAGGGGATTGTCGGTGGTGTTATTGGGTGGGAAGGCCGTGGTGGAGGTTGGAGTGCGTTCTGTGGAGGGAGGTGTTGAGGTAGTAGGCTTGGAGAGGGTAGAGTCTTGGTGGGGGGAGTTAGTAGCAGGGGTGGATGGAGTAGAGCTGCGAGATGAGGTGCTAGAGATAGTAGGAGAGTTACAGATTATAAGAGGAGGGGTGTCGGGGGAGAGAGAAGGTTGGGTCGGAGGAGGAGTGGAAGGAGGAGGATTGGAAGCGGGAGGAGTAAAAAGGGAAAGAGTGGGAACAGCAGGAGGGGGGGGGGATGTTTGTCCCGTGCTTGTGTGTGCGGCGTGGTTTTGGGGGTAGTTTTTTTTGGTTTGGCACGGGGTACTGTGGGCTGAGGGAAGGTGGGAGTTGGCGTGTCAGTGGAAGTAGGGTTAGAGGCTGTGGAAGGGGCCCGGAGACGGTTGGAGGGGGGTTGGTGGCAGGGGAGGGAGAGTGAAGGTTGCAGAAGGTGGGTGTTTTGGAGGTAGGAGGAGGTTTTGACAGAGAGGTGGAAGGAGTGGGGGCAGGAGAGGGGGTTGGGAGAGAGGCGGGAGCAGTAGGCAGGGGTGCAGGGACAGGAGAACGGGAGGCGGTGGGAGCATGGTGAAAGTGGGGGCCGGTGGGTCCAGGTGGGGAGGTGTGCGTGCCCACCGGAGTGGGGAGGAGTGCGGGTCTTCTGTTTATGTGTTCGTCTATTAGAGCGAACAGCTTCTCGGGGAAGGTGATCTGCTCTATACCGTGTGAGGCGAATAGTGTGTTCAGTATGTTTTCGTATAGACGAGGGTCGCCCCTCGACAGGTCTTTTGCCACCATTAAGAGCAAGGTGGCCAGGTGTAGTTTCGTGTTTGTGGTTTGGTTAGTTGTATGTGGGGTGGAGGTGGGTGTGTGGTATGTGGTGGGGGTGGCTGTGTGCTGTGTGGGTGTCAGTATTAGTGGGGGTCCAAGAACGAATCACCAAGGCCACTGCAGCAGTCAAGACTCTATATAGGTTCAGAAATCTTCGCCAAAGCAACAAGAAAAAGGTCTACACTGTACTAGTAACATCGACGTTGCTATAAATCGCTTCCGCCCTCAGGTGTGTCTCAAAGACACAGAAGAGGAGACTACAGGTGGTGTAGAATAAATGCGCGTACCTAATTACAGGTACACGCAGAATAGAAATAAGAAGAGAAGAAGAGCTGCACCGGGAGGCGGGGTTAAGTCCCATTAACGTTGTAATAGAAGAACGGACAAGGAATATGTTGGAAAAGGTCACCCGTGAATTGGACGATAAAATCATCCAAATGATTGACTAGAATAGAAGAGCCATAAGTCGCGCCAGATTTCCAAGATTGGCTGGGGTTTTAGCTGGCGGAGCAGAAGTGCCGTTCTACGCACGATGATAGAGACGTTTTTACATCAAACAACGATAAAGCTAACCTAACTATGAAACCTCACCGATTTCGACAAAACTCACCGATGAAGACATAAACCTACCGATGAAGACATAAACCTACCGATGAAGACTAAAATCTACCGATGAAGACTGAAACTCACCGAACAAGACATCTACGAAGAAACAAAATACACAAACTACACACATTACAAAATATACGAAAAAACAAAGACGCTAAGCAAACATTAAAATTAATTATTAATGCAATTACCAACACAACAGCAAATGCGCCCATCATAACCATTGACGAATTTGAATAGAAATGGCTTGAACGCCATATTATATATATATATATATATATATATATATATATATATATATATATATATATATATATATATATATATATATATATATAAAGAAAATGAAAGACAACAATGGAACTACAAAACAAAACAAAAAATTAAAAGCAATAGACCTGATCACCAGGCTCTAGCATCACTTTGCACCCTTCCACACTTCTTTGTCTTTTCACCACTGGTATACTTTCCGCTGTCTGTCCACACACCCTTTCTCTATCCCCTCACCTACATATACCCTTACACCATGTTGACTCCATATAACCTCCCTATCTTCTTCGCGGGGGACCTTAACACCTTTCATCCGACACTCCTTTCGAACAACACGAATGATGCGGGAAGTTACTTGGCCGGTGCCTTGTGGTGCTATCGCTGCGAGCACATCGACCCTGCCTTTCCCACATTCTTCGGTCCTCGTGGAGGTACAACATCCCCGGACGTTGTCTTCCGCAACGACCACGCCACACGCTTCCACACAAACATATCATCCGGTCCTCACGTACTATCTGACCACATACCAATATGCCTTATCATATCCACATCTCCCATACTCATACCTACACCACCTCTCTACGATTACAAAAACACAAACTGAGAAGAGTTCAGGAGAGACAATAGAAAACACGCCACAAAACCTCGAACTGGAGGACACCAATCCAGAGCTGATAGACGACCACTGGTGCTCAATTCTAAACACCATAACCGCTGCACGCAACCTACACTCACCACAAACAAAACTACACTTGCATAAAACATTTCACATTATCCATACACACTCAGAGACTCATCACACAGTACAATAATCACTACACTAGAGGCCCACGACAACACAACATAAATAACTTTCCTGCCCGCATCCTACAGTGCGTGCAGCTATACAGGAACCGGCAGTGGCGAGAGGTCGTCCGCATCGCGGACGACACCCGTTGCACGGACCCTTCCTTCTTCTGGCGGCACGTAAAAAGGATGTTAGGCACTGATCCATGCAAACCCTTCACCCTCTAAGTGAACAACCAAACACTCACAGACATTAACGTTATCCTCAACGCATTTAGGTCAAACTGGGACACAGTACATACACACAACCCACCCAAAACACACGCGCAGGAGCACTTCCTGGAAATCCAGGAGTGATGTCGGTTCCACGCTCACGAGCTAAGGCCTGCCCCCCTGATATGAATGGAGCTGCTCGACTACACATCTACATTAACCACTCTAATCACCGTGGAGGAAACAAAACACTACATTCAAACACCACCAAAACGCGCCCCGGCCCCTCTGGGCTACCAGCCACACTTATACAAAACCTCCCCGCAAACATATACCCCACACTTATACACCTATTTAACGCCTCACTAGCCTCAGGCAACTTCCCCTAAATATTCAAAGTCTCTCACAACATACTCCTACACAAACAAAACAAAGACCCAAAACACCCAAATAACTACAGGCCTATTGCTCTATTAGAGCACCTAGGCAAAATACTCGAACGAATGGTCAACTGCCGCCTACGGGAGTTCCTGGAAGAGAGGGACTGGTTCTCCCCCCATCAATACCGGTTTAGGAGAGGCCGGTCCACTCAGGCGGTCGTGACTATCGTCCACGACACAATACCAAAAAACCTCCAGGTACATATGTAGGGGTGTGAAGATGCATCACAGAGAGAGAGAAAAAAATTCCTTCCAACGCGAGAATATAAATAGCCCATTAAATTACCAAGTCAGAACGGACTACGCAGTGGCGTATTGGTAGAGTACTGGCCTCGGGATGCAAAGACCCACGATCGAACCCCCAAAAGTCCACAATTTTTACAAAGAAAATTCTCGAAGAAAACGGAGGCCACGAAAAACGGGTTATGGACAACTCAAGATAATACGTCGTCGTTAAAATGGAAGATCATCAAAGAATATGGAGTCAAATAAATAAAATGAATTCAAGACAATGTTTCGAGGGGCATCTTCAGTAAATAAATAAAAATATAGTAGAGCCCCCACCTCCCATAACTGGTGACCTTCAATAGGCCGAACAATCTTCTGATCTTCGTTACAACTGCACCTGCGCTCCTACTAGAGTGTAAGAAAAAGTGCTGCTGGCAACCGGAGACCCGGGAAAGGATATTACTGATTAGCGTCGAAAACTTAGTTCGCTCTCTTCAATCCCACTTAATTAGCTCCACTCATCCCGCAGGCTCGGAGGCCGGGGAGGGAGAGCTACTAGTAATCCTCGATTAAGAAATCCAATACTAGTCTCTCCCCAATCCTCAAATTTGCTCCGCGTTCTAGAAAGAGACCTGTGTAGGGGTGCGAATATGTATCACAGAGAGAGAGAGAAAAATTCCTTCCAACGCGAGAATATAAATAGCCCATTAAATTACCAAGTCAGAACGGACTACGCAGTGGCGTATTAGTAGAGTACTTGCCTCGGGATGCAAAAGACCCACGATCGAACACAAAAAAAGTCCACAATTTTTACAAAGAAAATTCTCGAAGAAAACGGAGGCTACGAAAAACGCTTTATGGACAACTCAAGAGACCTCATCAAGTATCCAAGACCTCCTCAACGTCTCAAGAATCATCACGTCATCAGAATTTGGAAGGAATCATCACATCAAGATAATCCATCAAGTTAATATGAAGATACATCAAGAATTAAGAAGATCAACTTAAAGAAAAATTAATTCAGCCTACCAGAATATTAAGTCAGATTACTAGAAGCAAATATTTCGAGGGGCATCTTCAGTCACGAAATAAACAAAAGTTATAAGAAACTCGCTAAAAATACGGAGTTACCTCTCTGCACCAGAAGGCTCCTCTCGCACTACCTCACTGAACGGAGTTGCCACATGAAATATAATAATACCATCTCATTACCTTTCACACCACGCTCAGGAGATCCCCAAGGACACGTACTATATATTATGTTCACAAAAGACACCCCACGCCCACCCGAAAACTGCTGTCACACATACACAGTGGCCTACGCTGATGACGAGACCATTCTCGTCAGCGGCCGAGGCCCAGAAGAAATCGTGCTCCACGCACAAACAATACTAGACTAGAAGACAGATTACGAGGATAAATGGCTGATTGCCCCCTATCCTCAGAAGACACAGATGACACTCTACGGCACTATAGATCACTTCATGCACAACCTACAAATCTACTCACATACAACAGACATGAACCATCTAAACCCAACAAGGCTCGAATACACCCAACGTACTAAAATCCTCGGGGTAACTTTTGACAAGACCCTCAAGTTCAATATACACCAAAACATAATACAAGCAAGAGCCTCACGTATCGCTGGGTAGGTTCTACTCTGCGAGCAAAAGACTAAAACTACACCTATACAAAGCACTCGTGCGACCTATTCTCACGTACGCCCCACTGTCACTCGTAGCCGCGAGCGACACGTAGAAGCGGAAGGCTCAGCGCATTCAGAACTCTGCTCTGAAGGGCGCTTGCCGCTCCCAGTTGTACTCGAGAATGGCCGCACTACACAACAACAAATTAGCTCCTCTCAACACATACGCTCACACCAGACTCACAAAACAACTCGGAAAACTCACCAGAGACCCACTATATACTGCGTTACACGTAAGAAGGTACGCAATGGCACCGTGATATCCCACGGACCATGAACACCCGCCACCCATACCGTTCTTCGCATAACCAGAAGGCATCACAAATAACGCGTTTCCAACTAAGCAGACAGCCTCGCCCTCCTGACCTGCCTCCAACCGTTGTCCAGTCCAAATCACGAGACCAACGCAGCCACAACACCACACATCGGTGTATAGCGACTGACCTATCAACTCTTGCTATCTTTTCTTAAATGTTTTCCGCAACCCTCCTTTCTGACTACCTGATCGTCTGTATCACATACAGCGATCCCTCTGTCCTTTCTATATATATAATGAATGAATGAAATGATGAACATACAGGAAGGCAGCAGAATTTCATTTTAAAAGTCGACGCTGAGAAGATCTCATTTTTGATAAAGGAGGAAAAGTCAGAGGAAAAACGCCAAGTTTTTGTTGCCTCATCAAACTTACGGGGAGAATTCATTAAGGAATTTTATACCGGCACCAAGAAGACTTGATGTCGTGCTACCCCCCTCCCTCCCTCTACGAAGTCGCGAAGCTGAAATGAACTGATCTGCAACTCATCTAGTCTCGCCACAACTATGTCGGTCCACTTTGATAGACATAATTGGGGACGTGAAGGAAAGCAGGTTTGAGGATTAGCCCACTGTGGAACTCTACAGAAGAGACCGCCCGGTTACGAGGCGATGCTGAAAGCTTTGGGGAAGAGTTCGCTCTAATCTCTAAGGGTAGCTTCCGGCCAAGACCATAGGGGGACACACAACCGTCCCTGTGTAAGTTGGAAACAGCATCGATATCCAAACCCCAGATGGGGCGGCACCCCGGGTGGTGGTAGTTGATTCTATCACCACCCATCATCAAGTCCGCCACTCATCACCCATCTGAGGGGCCTCGCCCGGGTCCACCCTCCATCATTCATCCCCCCCATTTGGCAGTTCAGTTCACGTAAGCTTAGTGATGAAGTGGTGGGAGATTCCAACTACCCCAATAAATAATCCGAGAAGAGAAGGAGCACCAATCTGAGGAAATTCCAATCACCCAAATCGAGAGCGGACGGAGACAATCAATTATCTGGACTGAAGGGCCACTCTTGTGAAGAGATGGCCCAGGACCACACGACCAGGATTCCTCTGCGGGTTGTCGACGAACAGCCCAAGCCCAGCAGAGAGTCCACTTTTGAGGCCGTGTACGGAGCACTGGGCATAGCCATGGTTAGGCTGCTAGATATCCCCTCCGGTTATATCGCCATCTGCGAGAAGGAAAAGGATATCGAGGAAATAACCAAGGAAAGGGCAGTAGAAGCGCTGCGTGCCATTGGACTGCAGCCAGCAGTACCCCCCAGATTCTGGCCCATAGGAGCGTGGTATGTCGTCGAATCGACCCATGGATTGGCCAGCATACCGCGGAGGAGATCCGCGAAGAGATAGAGCTAAGGCAAGCCTGGGCCAAGGTAGCCGAGGTAATTAAGTTTTTGAACAGAAGGGACGGAGGTGAATACACACATGTGTTCAAGGTGGTCTTCGCGGAGACTACCATGGCACATAAGGCCAAGGAACAAGGACTGCTAATGTTCAATGCTAAGATCAGCGGCGAACAGGTGGAAAAGGGAGAGTACACCCCAGTCCAATTCTGCTTTAAGTGCTTTCAGATGGAATCTCATGCCACCAAAGACTGCAGGGAGCCTCAAGAATCTTGCTCCAAATGCAGCCTGAAGGGCCACAATTGGCGCAACTGTGACAACAACACAGTGAAGTGTATAAGCTGTGGGCAAGGTCATAGGACTATGGCCATGTCATGCCCCGCCAAAAAGGAGATAATAAGAAAAAAGCAGGAAGCCAAGAAGAACGAGGAGACGCGTAGAGCGAACACGTCCTACGCCCAGGCAGCTAAGGCGGCAATCTCTGAGGTAGACGCCAAGAAGACGTATCTAAAAATCGAAAACGAGGGCTCCACCAAAATAATGACGTGCATCCTTCATGCACACGTCATGAACTTGGCTCGCCCGGGCACATTTGCAACGGTTCTAAACCAAATGTTAGCAAAGAATGGTATGGAACAAATGTGGTTCCCGGACAACCCCCCCTCAGGGGACGTACTGCATCTGCAGATGACCCCGAAGGAGCAGAATTCTGCAATTACAACACTCACAGATACAGTCAAGAAACCAAACAAGAAAGCACGGAAAGTAGCAGTCGAGGCGACAACTCCTGCTCCCACCCATGGCAAACAAGAATCGGCGACAAATAACAACTCTGATAATAGCAGTTCTTCGGAATCCTCAGATTCCTCAGACACTGATACACCCAAACCCCAGGATAAGAAAGAACAGAAGAAGAGAGTGAAGAAGATAAGGGCGAACTATATTCACCTAAGGATATACGCCTGTGAGCAATTCCCCTTCCCGGAGGAGATGGAAACCAGGAGCATATTCCAGGGCATAAGGTCTAAGATCTACAAATGGGAATATGACTCAGAGGTAGATCCCGAAAAAGTGGAGGAGGCCCTGCTCGCGCAAAATGTGATTCTACATCACAGCACATGCGAGCAGATCTCAAACGCTGAGTTTAGGAAGAAGAGAAACGGGAGAAAAAAGAACATCACCCAGAAGCACTAAGTGACAAATAGATGGAGAGAGTAAGCAACAGAATGAGGATTCTGACACTCAACGTGAATGGATGGGAGGAGAAAGCCACGGCATATGGTAACATTTTCCGTGTGCACGACCCCGACATCATTCTCATCACAGAGCACGGTATCGACACTACAACTGGTCGCATTAAAATATCGGGCTACAGAGTGATCATGAAGAACCATTCCCAGGAAAGGTTTGATGGTGCTGCAATAGCTGTCAAGAGGAACATCTCCTTCAAACAACTACCAGAACTCGATGAGTCCTTTGTGGCAATCGAGGTACACACCCTGGTCGGAGACCTCGTGATAGCTGCAGCATATAAACCCCCTCGACGAGCATATCTCCCGTTATGCAACTTTTACACACTGTTCGGGCACCGCAGAATGGCATTCTTAGGGGGAGACCTCAATGCCAGATGCCGTGCGGCGGGCTATGGTAGCACCAACGATAGAGGCCGAAACTTGGAATTGATTATGGGAAGAAAGAACATTCAAAGGATAGGGCCGGATTTTCCGACCTATATCACTTCCCGGTCAGCAACTAAGCCTGACATAATCTTAACAAGTGAAGGCTTTCCTTTCAACTACCATAGTGAGCCAGGCCCGGCAGTCCCTAGTGATCACATAGCAATTCTCACTACAATATATCTCGCACCAATCCAGCTCCCAGCCCCTCTCCGGAAAAATTACGCCATGGCCAACTGGGATCGTCACAAGCAACGACTCAGTGACTATGCGCCAGCTGACCTCAGCACGGCGTCGTTAGAGGAGATTGACAGGGAGTTGGAGAGGATAACAACGTCCATACTAAACGCGGACCGCGAGAACATACCCGTTACAGGGTATAAAACACCTCCTCAGGCCAGATGGACAGAGGAGATGAGAGATATCGCTCGCGTTCACAGGGAAGTGTTCGAAGAAGTACGACGGGAGGGTCCCAGCCGGGAAAGGAGCTTGCTGCTCCGACGCCTAAGCTCAGAGCTTAGAGAGGCTATCAACCTCCAACAGGGGGAAATATGGAACAACTTGATAGCCAAAGTCGACAGCGAACTTAGCCCGGCCAAGTTCTGGCGCCAAGTCAGGAATTTAAAGGGACTTACACCAAGACCCAAGACTCGGATAAAGGAGAACGGAGACTACATTGAGAACCCGGTGGTTCTCGAGGATATGTTCAGGAACTTCTGGAAAAACGTTTTCAGGATTACACCCGAGGAAAACGTTGAGTTCGACCAGGAATTCGAAGGCCAACTGATTGAACAACTTAATCAGGAAACGCATCGCACACACCCACTACAGCAAGTCAACGAAGGCAGGGAGATGGCGGGTCACGGACGTCCCATAACATCAGAGGACGTCAAAGCCACTGTAAAAGCCTTTCGACAAAAGGCACCAGGCTGGACGGGTATTACCAGAAACAACTTGGTTAACGCCCCACAGCAGATCATTCAGGGAATCGTTAATATCTACAACGCTTCCCTGAACACGGGCTACTTCCCGGAAGGTTTCAAGATTGCGAAGGTGATCTTCATACCCAAGGGAGGTAAGCCCCCTGATCAACTGGTAAACTACAGGCCAATCGCCCTGCTGGAGTTCATTGCAAAAGTCTACGAGAGACTCCTAGCTGACAGGCTTCAACAACAACTTGCCGAGCTAGGAGCCCACAACCCTCAGCAGCACGGGTTCCGCAAAGGTCGAGGAACGGAAACAGCCCTCGCCCTTCTTGCGGAGAAACTCGCTTGCAGTAAAGCTGAGAGGCGGTACGTAGACGTGGTGCTGCGTGATGTTAAGAAGGCCTTCGATAAGGTTTGGCTGAGAGGATTACAGTACAAGATCCTCAACCTCCAGCTTAACCCACTCCTGGAAAGAATCCTTTGCAACTACATCTCCGATAGGAGAGCCCGAATTTCAATCGAGGGCTGCAAAGGACCCGAATTCGAACTCGAGGCGGGAGTTCCACAAGGCAGCTGTCTCAGCCCTCTGCTGTAACTCGTGTACACAATAGACCTGCCTGCTCCAGTGAGGTACGATCGATGTATCTGCAATATGCAGACGACATCACCCAAATCGTCCTGAGTCCATTCAGGAACTCTGGAAGCCAGGCGAGGGCGACAGCTGTCGAAATTGAAAATATCAATAGATATGAAAGAAAGTGGAAAATAAAGACCAACCGCCAGAAGTTCACGATCATTCCAATGAACCGCCGAAAAGTTGATGACGTCGTCGTCAATAATGAAAACTATCCGTACTCCAACGAGGGTAATGTCCTGGGCTTACGACTCTTTAAATCTGGATATAAGACCCACATGAATACCAGAGTCTTCCTAGCCAAACGAGAGCTGAAGAAACTTTACCGTTTCCGAGGCCTCAGCGTGCCTAACATCAAAAAGCTGTATATGGCCTTGGTACGCTCAGTCCTGGTGTACCCGGCCGTGATCACGCAGATGGCAAGCTGTACCTCTCTCAGAATGATGCAAAGAGTGCAGAATAAAGCCACTCTGCTGATTACTGCCCCACAAAGGATCGACCGTACTCGGCAATCGACTCTTCACCAGAGAATCGGTCTAAAGCCGATCAATACGGAGATCCAAAGGCTAGGGAGAAAGACATGGGACAAGATAGATCAAACTATACTCACGAATTTGAACCTAAATTTAAATATTCGTGCAAACCGGAGACGCGCTATAGGTAGAACTGCTTTGTTCCCAAGCAGTAGAACCTGCGCGAGAGAAGTGGTACTACCTATATTTACGTAGTATTAGTCCACTGCTCTAAAATTCTGTGATTCTAAGATTCCAAGACTCAAAAGTTTGACGATTAGCCAACCAAGTTGACAGTTTTAAGAAACATATTGAAAAAAGAGGCGTAGTGCCCAAATTAGAGTCCCCTCCCCCTACCCCCCCAATATAAATATAGTAAAAAATTAATAAAATTAAAACTAAATTTAAATATAAAAGAGGCGAAGTGCCCAAACCTAATAATAATCAAAAGTTAAGAATAAAAAGAGGCGAAGTGCCCAACTCCCAATACCCAACTGATAACAAGTAAACTAAAAGTCAACAAAATTCAAACTAAGAAAAGAGGCTAAATGCCCATATTAAGAGACTACAGAGTACTCAACACTGAGATTCATTCAGCAAGAAAGACAACCTTGAAAGGCTTGAATGCTTTGAAGGTGGAAATACCTAAAAAGAAATATATATATTATAACGGAGGAAACTGGCTGTCAATGACAGTCGGCTACTTTTTGACGGAGGAATTCTATTTTTTAAAAACACAACATGAAGAATGCTAGTGATGCCCTAACACCAGGGCAAACTAGAAAACATATTCACACCTTTATATACCTACCACACAATTTCACCACTTTAACCTAATTTGTAATTTGTAATTTGTAATGAACATACAGCGATCGATTCCAACGTGAACACTTCCACCTAAGAGAAGTCTTAGCCTGCAAAGGAGGAAACGTTGAGGGAAAGTCACCTCCAGGACACTCCTGTTCACCACCGAATTTTTCTCGTGGACGAGATTCTCACCAACCTACCAGATACCCCCGGACCTAAATAGGACCTTAAGTCACCCCTGCCCCCCCCACCCCGAATAAAAATTCCTTCATTTCCCTGGCACGTCATCCTGTTATGACGTGCTACCCCCCCCCCCTTCATTCCTTCTTCGCCATGATGTCTGGCTCCGCGAACGTGAATCTACACATATAGCTTCGTTGCAACTATGCCTTTCTACTTAGAAAAGGCATAATTGAAAACTCTGGGGAAAGGAGGTCTGAGGCTTACCCCGCTACGGAACCCAGAGGAAGAAGCAACCTGGTTTGGGATTCAGTTACAAACGCGGGGAGGTATAACAACCTACCCTGCGGCCACCGTCCAGGACCACAGAGGGAGACTCTTCCGTCTATGTGAGATGTCGGACGTAACTGTTAAATAACCAAAACCCAATAGAGGGGGCGGCACCCCGACTGGATTCGGTTGATTCTGGCTTCAGTCATCATTAAGTCCGCCATGTTTTTACACCCTCTGAGGAGCCCAAACAGGTCCATACTCATCTATCACCCTTCACCACATCCGAGTCATGTTCGCGGGGTCCTGACCCGCGGGGCGGGGGTTCTCCCAAACTAAGAAAAAAAAGGTTAAACTTAATCAAAAATGGCAAACACATCACACCTCATACTTACACACACAACTGATCCAACACCAAACACAATCGACCACCACACATTACTAAACCTAGCCTCCACTCACGATACACCGATCACAAACATCATAAAATTACGCACAGGCCACAAGCTCGTCTTCCGCTCACAGGAGGACGCGCTAACGTTCCACGAAAATGCCACCACTACACTCAACACACACAACCTACAGACTAGACTCGCTGACGGTATCATAAAAAGATACCAGATACGAGTCACAAGGACCAACCCTCTGTGGTTGGCCTTTACCAACGAGGACCTTCACTCGCACCTCCGTCAGGAGTACGGGGAGGAGGTCGTCAAGGACCTTTACTTTAACAGGTCAAAGAACTGGGCAGTGATAACACTGTCCAGTGACAACACAAAAAACATGCTGCTAGACCAAGGTATCAAGGTCTGCGGCACCCTTACCTACCCTCAACACATAGAAAAGCAGCATAACATAAGACCCACACAATGACACCGGTGCTACAAGACCGGACACAGCACCAACACATGCTCTGCAGACCTAATCTGCTCCAAGTGCAGTGTAGTAGGGCACCACTACACGACCTGCACCTCCACCACAGCCCGCTGTGCAAATTGTGGCGGCAACCACGTCGCCGTAAACCCCAGGTGCCCTTACCTAGGTAAGGCACGACACGACGCCGTGGAGGCCATCCGGCACCCACAACCAAACACGGACACAACCACACACTCCGCCCCCGCCCCCACCCTCACCATGACATTCGCCGCTGCTGCCAGCGCTACGCTGCCGGCTCCCCCTGCTCTACCCCTGACGCACCCAACCCCCCCAGCAGCAACCACACCCCACCCACACATCCCTTCCCCCCCACCCCAGCTCATAACACTCAGAGACCCCCACTACTACCAACACCCACACACCACACTACCACCCCCACCCCCACAGCACTCTACACGCCCACCCTCACCCACTCTACACACCCACCTCCAACCCACCCCACCCCAGCGACAACACAAAAACCAAATTACACCTGGTCACCCTGCTCTCAGCGGTGGCAAAGGACATGTCGAGGGGCGAACCTCGACTATACGCGAAGATCCTCAACACGCTATTCGCCTCCAACGGCATAGAGCAAATCACCTTCCCTGAGAAAGTGTTCTCTCTAATAGACGAACACACAACTAGACCCGCACTCCTCCCCAAAAACCCCACCCCCAAGCCCCATCCACGTAGACAGGCACGGGACAAACAACCTCCCCCCTCTCCTGTCGTCTCCACTCCCCCCTCGCTCCCTACTGCTCCCCCCTCCACTCCTTCTCAATCCTCCCCTTCTCAATACACCCCTTCTCACTCTACTCTTTCTCACTCCACTCCTCCTCCGCCTTCCGCCCTTTCACCTAAGACTCCTTCCCCTTCAACTCCCCTTCCTTCAACTCCTTCTCCTCCGACTCCTTCTCCTTCTCCCTCAACCCCCCCTCTGCCGTCCCTACCTCCTCTCTCCCCCGACACCCCTCCTCTCATAATCTGTACCTACCCAACCACTTCTAGCCCTTCATCCTCCAGCTCTACACCATCCACCTTCGTCACGAACTCCCCCCACCAAGACACCACTCCATCCAAAGCCACCACCTCCACAGAACACACTCCTCCACCCACTACGGCTCCCCCACCCAATAAAACTGCCGTGACTCACAAACAAACATCGACACGAGTCAAGGTACTCGCCCCTCATGCCTCCTGGGCAATAACCAAGGAGAAGGGGACGATTCCTGGCAAATCAGCCTCCCACGCACTGAGACCACGACAATAGGTCGTATTAGTATAATACAACTAAACGTACGCAGTTGGCACGGTATTCGCCATACGGTCGCCAACTGGGTACTCAACACACAAAGACCCGACATCATACTACTGACCTCCACCAGCTTACACCCTCCCAACAACAGACACCGCATTGCAGGCTATCACACATACTTATCCCCACAGGCGCGGCACCTAGGATCTGCGATCCTAGTAAAGCGCAACATACACCACTACCTCGTCAACACACGCGACACCTCCTTTCTAGCCTGCAAAAATTGACACAAGCTCTGGCCCCATAATAGTGGCCACACACTACAGACCACCACGAATACAGCTAAACTTAGAAGTCCCACTCCGGGCCCTTTGAAACCACAACCTACCTATCTTCTTTGCGGGGGACCTCAACGCTTTTCACCCGTCACTCCTTTCAAACAATACGAACGATGCGGGTAGTTACTTGGCCGGTGCCTTGCGGCGTTACCGCTGCGAACACATCAGCCCTGCCTTCCCCACGTTCTTCGGCCCGCGCGGAGGCACCACATCCCCGGATGTGGTCTTCCGTAACGACCATGCTACACGATTCTACACTCACATTGCACCCGGTCCCCACGTACTATCAGACCACATACCAATATGCCTTCTCATATCCACATCCCCCATACTCATCCCCACATCACCTCTATACGATTATAAAAACACAAACTGGTCTGAATTCAGGAGCCACATATCCACAAACACACCACATAACCTCGACCTGGAGAACAATCCAGGACAAATAGACCACCACTGGTGCTCACTTTTAGACACCATCACCACCGCACGCAATCTATACTCACCACACAAAAACTACACCTGCTTAAAACATTTCACATTTTCAATACACACACAGAGACCTATCACACAGTACAACAACCACTACACCAGAGGCCCACGACAACAGAACATCAACCAACTACGTGCCCGCATCCTTCAATGCGTGCAGCTAGATAGGAACCGGCATTGGCGTGAGGTCGTCCGCATCGCGGACGACACCCGTTGCATGGACCCTTCCTTCTTCTGGTGGCACGTGAAAAGGATGCTGGGTACGGAACCATCCAAACCAATAACACTGAAAATAAACAACCACACACTAACAGATACTAATGACATCCTCGACGCATTCAGGTCCCACTGGGACACAGTACACACCCACAACTCACCAAAACCACATGCGCAGGAGCACTTCCAAGACATTCAGGAATGGTGCCGGACTCATGCTCACGAGCTGAGGCCTGCCCCCTGATACGTATGGAGGTGCTCGACTATACGTCCACACTTACTACTCCAATCACCGTCGAGGAAACAAAACACTACATAAAATCGACACCAAAACGTGCCCCCGGCCCCTCCGGTCTACCAGCCACACTCATACATAACCTCCCCGCAGACATAAACCCCACACTCACACATCTATTCAATGCCTTACTAGCCTCAGGCCACTTCCCCAAAATATTCAAAGTCTCTTACAATATACTCCTTCATAAACAACACAAAGACCCAAAACACCCGAACAATTACAGGCCTATTGCTCTATTAAAGCACCTAGGAAAAATACTCGAACAAATGGTCAACTGCCCCCTACGGGAGTTCCTGGAAGAGAGGGACTGGTTCTCCCCCATCAATACGGGTTCAGGAGAGGCAGGTCCACTCAAGTGGCCGTGATCATCGTACACGACAGAATACAGAAGAAACGACAGATACACCAAAAGACTCTCTCCGTCAGTAAGGACGTGGAGAAAGCCTTTGACAAGGTGTGGCATGAGGGACTCCGTTGGAAACTCGCCAACAACACGGAGTTACCTCTCTGCACCAGAAGGCTCCTCTCACACTACCTCACTTGACGGCGCTGCCACATCAGATACAACAACACCCTTTCAAGACCCTTCACACCACGCTCAGGCGTTCCCCAAGGAAGCGTTCTGGCACCCACACTCTACATTATGTTTACAAATGACACCCCACGCCCACCAGAAAACTGTGTTCACACATACATAGTGGCCTACGCCGACGACGAGACCATTCTCGTCAGCGGCTGGGCCCCCGAAGAAATCGCGCTCCACGCACAAAGAATACTTGATGAGAAGACAGATTAAGAGGATAAATGGCTGATTGCCACGAATCCTCAGAAGACACAGGTGACACTCTACGGCGCTAGAGATAACTTCATGCATAACCTACAAATCTACTCACACACACCAGACATGATCCACCAAAACCCAACAAGGCTCGCATACACACAGTGCACCAAAATCCTGGGGGTATCATTCGACAATTCCCTCAGGTTCAACTTACACCAAAACATAATACAAGTAAGAGCCTCACGCACAAACGCATCGCTGGGTAGGTTCTACCCAGCGAGTAAAAAACTAAAACTACACTTATATAAAGCACTCGTGCGTCCCATTCTCACGTACGCCCCACTGTCGCTCGTAGCTGCGAGCGACACCTGGAAGCGAAAGGCTAAGCGCATTCAGAACTCTGCTCTGAAGCGCGCTTGCCGTTCGCCGCTGTACTCGAGAATGGACGCACTACACAACAACAAACTAACTCCTCTCAACACTTACGCTCACACCAGACTCACAAAACAACTCGGAAAACTCACCACAGACCCACTTTACACCTCGCTACACGTGAGAAGGTACGCGATTCCGCCGCGATATCCCGCGGCCCACGAACACCTGCCGCCCGTACCGTTCTTCGCATAAACCAATAGGCATCGTGAATAACGCGTTTCCGGATGAGCTGTCAGCCTCCCCCTCCTGACTTGCCCCCAACCCTCGCCCAGTCAATACCACACAACCTACACCTTCATAACAACACCTCGCTTCGGTGTATAGCCACCGACCTATCTACTCTCGCTGTCCCTTTCTTAATTATTTTCCGCAACGCTCCTCTCTGACTACCTGACTGCCGTATCACAGCGGTCCCTCTCTGTTCTTTCTATACACCCAAAGTAAAAAAAGTAAATGATAAACAACAGACGACGGATCAGAAAGCCAACGCTTAAATACGTTGAAAAAGTACATAAGCAAATCAGCAAGGGAGGTAAAGGCAGAGAGAAAAAAAAAATTTCCCTACGAAACGTCTCTGGATTTTTTATTTTACCTTCTCCTGAGGAAGTAACTGGAAGAAGAATTATTTTTCCTCGGGTATCAAGCTAACAGTATGTGAGCCTAAACCCCCACATCCCCCACTAAGCTGTGGAGCCGCACTAGCGACTGTGAATGTCTTTCATCGCTTCGTTCCAACTATGAACTTATGTAAATAATGTATAATTGGGGGCACCGGGCAAAGCAGGTTTGAGGATTAGCCCACTGTAGAACCCAGTGTCAGAGGCACCTGGACAAGGGGCAGAACTGCAACTTCCGGGGGAAACCCCGGGGGCCCAGCCAGGACCATAGAGGGAAGTATATCCGTCTCTATGTAAGCCGGACGCTGTTCTGATACCCAAACCCGCGAGGGGCGGCACCCCCGGTTAGTCCTGGTTGATTCCACACTAACCATACAATCACACCTCGTGAAGGCCCTCTCAGGTTCATCCCCTCATCATCATCATCCCACTAAGGCAACTCACAGTCACGAATGCGGTGACACACCGGAGTGGAGGGGTCATTAACAAAAAAAGGGACACTACTGTAAACCCAACCTAAGAGGAAGAAAGAATCAGCTATTCAGGAAACCCAACAAAGAGGAATACAGATAAGAAGATTCAGAGCTCCATGGCCACAACCATAGAGCTCGCCAATACAACGAGGAATCCTCTTCGGACACTGCCTGGCCAAGAGAGACCAGGCAGAGGGACAGTATTCGCATTGGTCTTTGGGACGCTAAATGTCTCACTTATCAGACTATTAGAGGTTGCAACGGGCTACATCGCAATTTGCGAGAAGGAAAGTGACGTCGAGGCGCTGACGAAAGAAGCCTTAATCGACGCCCTAAAGAATATAAATCTCCAACCAAACATCCCGGCTCAAATCCTGACCCACCGAAGCATTATTTGCAGGAGGTTACAAGGAGTTACAAGGAAAGAGAGTACCCTAGCAGACCTTACGGTCCATTCAAAGAGGGTAATTTTCGACTAGCAATCGAGCGGGCACATGGCTGCTCAATTGTTTTGCATCCCTAAACGGCCACTTTTCAAGACTTTGTCTAGTCTTGACTTGAACTGGTCAACAGATTCACTGTGGACAACTTCGACTGGAAGTGCGTTCCACTTACCGCAGATACTGTAGGTGAAAATAATTCCACACAGATTGTGGTTGTAACGCTTCATTTCAAGTTTGAAGCCGTGATTGCGCGTTCTGTCTTCACTCAGTGTGAAAATATCCCGGTAGTCAACATTGTCGAACCCTCGAAGTATTTTGAAAACTTCGATGAGCTGACCACGCAGTCTACGGGTTTCCATCGAGAACAGATTTAATTCCCTTAGTCTATCCTCATAACTTTTATGTCGGATAGAGGGAATCAGTTTGGTTACCCTAGCTTGTACGCGTTCCAACCTTGCGATATCCTTTCGGAACGAAGGACTCCAAAATTGTACGGCATACTCCAGGTGCGGCCGAACGAGGGAGTTGTACAGACAAAGTACTATCTCCTTGTTACGGTATCCAAACTGGCGCTTTATGTAGCCTAACATCCTTTGGGCTTTCTTCTCTGCCTCGATGCACTGTTTCGAGAACTTAAGGTCGCTAGTGATAGTAACACCCAAGTCCTTCTCAGTGTCACTCGATTCAAGAGCAGTGCCCTTAAGGATATAATGAGTTTGGGGGTTTCTATGGCCAATATGCATTACTTTGCATTTGTTCACGTTAAAAAGCATTTGCAACGTGTCCGACCACTACCCAATCTTCCCAAGATCTTTCTGCAGGCAGGCAGTATTTTCATCCTTTGCAACGTTTATACCAAGATTGGTATCGTCGGCAAATTTGGAAATCTTGGCAACCATCTCACCGTCCATGTCGTTGACGTAGATGATGAATAGTAGTGGTCCCAGGACAGAACCTTGAGGTACCCCGCTAGTAACGGGCACCCACTCAGAAGCCTGTCCATTCACCACCACCTGTTGCCGTCTGCCACTTAGCCAGTTCTCGATCTAGCCGGCTACTTTTCTGTCTATGCCCAGCGCTCGCACTTTCCGGAGAAGGCGGCGGTGTAGTACCTTATCAAAGGCTTTCTGAAAGTCTAAGTAAACCACAGCCACCTCTTTGTCCCGATCGTGCTCACTGAAGACGAAGTAGAAGAATTCCACAAGGTTCGTCAGGCATGACCGTTGCCTTCGGAAGCCGTGCTGGGAACTCCTCAGTAGCAGGTTTGACTCTAGATACGACGTTATTTTGTCCACCATCATGCTTTCCATGAGTTTACCGACTATCGAAGTCAGACCGATAGGTCAGTAGTTTGACGGATGGCTGGGGTCTCCTTTCTTGAAGATCGGAGTCACCTCCGCCTCACGCCAGTCTCTAGGAACGCATCCGGTCCGGATTGACATGTTAAAGATAGCGCACAGATGTCGTGATACTTCATCGCACACTTCCTTTAACACCTTGGGTAGAAACCCGCCCGGTCCAGGGGACTTATTCGTCTTTAGATCAGCGATCTTTTTCTTTATTTTTCCTTCGATGAAGTCCATTGCCTCCAGCTTTTCCCCCGAGTAGGAATCCGTGGGCTGGTGGATGGGACCACACTCTTTAGTAAACACTGAGGAGAAGTAGTCATTGAGAAGGTTAGCATTTTCTGCATCTGACTGAGTTAATGCACCCTCCTCGTCCACTAAGGGCCCAATCCTACGATGGATTTATTTACGGCTATTTACATAGCTGAAGAACTCCTTGGGATTCTCCTTGCAGAGTCTTGCCACTCGGAGTTCCTCAGTACGCTTAGCCACCCTTATGCTGGACTTCACTCTCCTGGCTAGCCTTCGGTACTCGTCAAAGGCACCCGAGATCTTCGATCGCCGGAACGCATTTCTCTTCTCCCTAAGCAGTTGGCCGATTTCTCGATTAAACCACTTTGGTTGAACAGAAGACCGACGGAGGCATTTCAGAGAGATGCAACTTGATTTAAGACTCATGAATTTATTTTTAAAATTGTTCCACGAATCCTCAACCTCTTCGCATACCGCTAGCCTTACATCAGTCAGTCCAACACGAAGGCTTGCAAAGTCTGCTCTTCTCAAGTCAAGTTTCCTTGATTGACTGGTAACAGACCTTACCTTCGGGATCTTGACGCTAAATCTAACTAGCTGGTCATCACTGCCACCGAGCTCTTCGCCTACAGAGACATCTTCAACGATATCATCCTCAGAGGTGAAGACCAAGTCGAGGATATTGTCTCCTCTCGTTGGCTCTCTCACCCATTGAGTGAGGAACTCGTTGTTGGCGAACTCCAGGAGTAGCGTGCTCTCGCCACAGGCTGCTCTGGTTTCCCAGTCAACTTGTCTGTTGAAGTCACCCATAACGATGCACACTCTGCCTTGAACAAGCTCACCCAGCAGATGGTACAGTTCCCTGTCCTTTCCAACGGGTTGGGAAGGGGGTCTGTAAAGCACCAGGGTCCTGTATCTGACAGGACCTATCTCTAGGTCAACGCCTAGGAGCTCGTGATTGGATATAATGTTGGAGTTCGTAGATTTTATTGTATCCTTGACATAGAACATTACACCACCACCCTCTCTGTCTGGCCTATCTTTGTGGAAGAGTTGGTAGCCAGGAACCGTGAATTCGCCTTCAAAGTCTCGGTTTATCCACGATTCTGTTATGGCTAACATTTCGGGTTCTTCCGTCGCCACGAGGCTACGGAGCTCAGGAAACTTGTTCCTGATTGAACAAAAGAACTTTAAGGGAGTCCCGCACTATAGGACTCCCTATGCTCTTCCGTTTCCCGGCTTGTTTGTTGGAGAGGCACCCCTTTTTGCGACCTCTGAGAAGGTCGTTTCTGGAGTGACACGGGCGTACTGGCGTACGTCCGCCCTCACTCTGGGCCAGATACTCCTTTCAGTCCTCTCTACGACATCCTGGATCATGTCCGACAGAAAGGCCTTTCCTTTAAAGGAAAAATGTCTTCCTTTCCTTTGGTAGAGATCATTTCTACTATAAAAGGTGCGGTACGGGTCCACAAAAAAGACCCCCTCTGCCGTACACAAATCTGCCAGGCGCCGGTTTAAAGACACATTCATCGAGTGAGCGGTCCGTGTTGGACCTCTCCTTGGGAGCATCCCGACTACTACACGCTTGCGGGTTTTCAGCCCACAGTCGCCCACGGCACCACCCATGACCGTGTGGAGGATTTTATCTGTAGGGCCTACCCTACCTCCTCTCAGGTAGAGGTCGTTTCCACTGACCATTAGAGCAACGACTGAGCCCTCAGAAATATGTGATTTCTCAGCCTCTACTCTAATGTGGTGGTTACCACATCCTGGCAGGCAGCTTACCTTCACACTAGTGCGAAGGCGGGCCGCTAGCAGGGACTGCAGGCCCCGTGTTGAGAATCACCAATAAGGGTGACTCTTGCACATTTGTCAGCAGGCGACTTATTCTTTCCTCTCGGAAGCGACTTGCCGCTTTCCTCTTGTATCTCTACATTTTTCTTTTTTTTCTTCTTCATCTTATTTTTTTTGTCTTCATTTGTTTTCTCTTCTTCCGTTTCTCTTTTCTCTTCTTCTCTTGCCACTTTTCATTGCGCACCAGTAACGCTCGAATCCTGTACACTGGGGTGAGCTGCATTAAGGTCGTTTTTCTTCTTTTTCTTTTTCTTCTTCTCATTGGCTCCGCATGGCAGAAGTGGGACTGCCAATGCAGTTTCACCTCCTTGGGCTGGAGTCACATCGGCGGAACCACCTAAGTCAGTGGGACTTTCGTCTCGAGCTTGAGCTGACTGGGCCTCTAGTTTAGAGGCTAGTTCTGGGATTTTTTCCTCGAGACGCCGAATCTGAAGCGCGTGCTGCGTTTCTAAGGTCTGAATTTTACTTTCCAGCGCCCTAGATTTTTCTTCAGAAGTTGTGAAGAGATCCTTGAGTTCATTGCAGTATGCCACTGCCTCTCGGACCTCTCCTTTAAGGATGCAGTCGGTGCATATACTTCCCAGGTGGCATTTCAAAAAACATCCTTCCGGGAAGTCCACGCACCACTTATCCTTCTGGCATATCGCACATGTATATTTAAGTGCAGCTGGACCTTTTTTCCCTGTCGTTTTGAACACTTTCTCTCTTTCAAAACTTTGTGACCAATCAATAGAAAAAAGGGGGTTGGTGAGTTCTCCCCACGTGAGTCGCTCCGGCCTATCCATCGGAGACGTTTCGAATCTTTCAGAAGGCACGCTCCATGTGCTGCTGTTTTTTCGACCGAGTCGTCAAGCCTCGGCGTGCCGTGGCTCCCAACCAAGCAGCACAGACGGTCCCCGAAGGCGCCATCGATTTGTCACCAGGTGAACAACAACGAAGCACGCCCCTTACTAAACTCCTACTAGTTCCCTTCACAACGGCCAGGATCTCGGAGCAGCGGTTAATGGATATCCCGCCCCACCAAGAGACTCGACCCAAGGCTTTTTCATTGGCCTGGCAAACAACCTGGGAACAAAGGGCCGTCACCTCGGACAGATGCTACCAGAGGCACCCGTCAACGGGCACTGGGAACGGTAAATAATTACGCGTCAGGGAAGGGGTTAACGGGGCAATACCCTCATCCCATTCATCGTGCCACAACGCCTAGGACACCTCTAGTCCTAGTCTCTCGCAACCAGTGAGCGTCGATTGGCGTTGTTTATAGAGGTTCCAAAGCCTCTTTTCTGACGCGTGAGGTAGCTTCCAGGTCCTTATATGTAGATAGAGGAAAAAAAGGGAAAAAGTGACATGATAGGAGTAGGCTTTTTTTTGTTTTTTTGTTTTTGTATAAGTGAGAGAGATAGGATAAAAGTTAAAACATGAGAAGGATAGATTAGAAAAAGGAAGGAATGACGCACTTAGTCTGGAACCTGGTTTCTGACTAAATCGACAAGGGAAGCCCTACCAGGGGTACCCAGAAGAGGTACCCCCGCCGACATAGCTCGAAAAGTCAAAGGTACACACAAGCTCTCTTCCCGCGACAAGGGGGCGTCACCTCTCCCTCTACTTTCCTGGTTCCGAGAGAGAGAGAGAGAGAGAGAGAGAGAGAGAGAGAGGTGGACCCATGTATCGGACACCACGGGAAGGAGGAAATCAAGAAAGAAATTGAGAGGAATCACAGCTGGGCCAAAATATCGGAGGTTGTAAAATTCAGAAACCGAAGAGAAAACAGTGAATACAACCATGTATTTAAAGTTGTATTCGCTGAAACAGAAATGGCAAGGGAGGCGAAGTAAGTAGGGCTCCAGCTGTTCAACGCAAGGATAAACAGCGATCAAATTGAAAGGAAAGATTACATCCCAGTTCAGATGTGCTTCCGCTGCTTTAAGATGGAGAGCCGCACCACAAAAGAATGCAAAGCGGAACGGGAGACATGCTCTAGGTGCGGCGAGCTGGGCCATAACTGGAGGACATGCAAGAGCCCCCAGAAAAGATGGGACACAGGGCCATGGCCATGGTATGCCCATTAAAGGCAAAAGGCCAGCGAAAAAAGAGAAGCCGAAGTTAAGAGGAAGACACCACATATGCCCAGGTCGCGAAGGCAGCTCTAAACGAGTACGACGCGAAGAAGGTGTACCTTAACATTGACAGCGAGATGCCAATCAAAATATTGACCTGCATAATGTACGCGCATGCGCGGAACCTTATGAGGCCATGGACATTCGAAGATGAACTAAATTCCATGCTAGCGAACAATGGGATAAGCCCCATGGTATTCTCAAAACCCCCAGCATCCGAGGACATCCTTCAAATGAAATATACCCCGATGGTACCCCTAAACACTCAAGAGAAAGACACACGAAAGACGACGGAGGAGAAGCCCGACGCGCAAGAACCACCTAGAAGAGAAGACTCACGTATCTTAGCCCAGAAAAAAGAGACCAAGAGCAAAAAAAAGGAATCAGAAGGAGACACCACCGAGGCCAAATCCGATAGCTCGGAGGGCGAGAGGGAAACACTAAAAAACAGAGAAAACCAAAGAAGAACATAAAGAAAAAAATAGATGAAAGCGATATCAATCTCAAAATATACGCCAGTGAAGATTCCCCGCCCCGCGAAAAATAACATCAAAAAGTCTCCTAGAGGGAATCAGATCAGGCAGATACAAATGGGAGTTTAATGCCAACGTGGACTCAAAAATGTTGGAAGACGCAGTAATACTTGGCGACAGAGAACTCAACGAGGACTACTGTGAAACTAGAACCCCGCAAAAGTACAAGAAAATACAGTGTGGAAGAACAAGAAAGGACAAGAAGTAACCACTAACAGACGGGACAACCGACAGACACAAACATGGAAAGGACAAACAACAGACTAAGTATAATGAAACTGAACGTAAACGGATGGACAGGAAAAAACATAGTATACAGTAACATATTTAGAAAGACAGACCCAGACATCATTCTTATCAGTGAACACGGACTCGACACAAGAACGCAAAAAATGAAAATTCCAAAATTACATGACTTTAGCAAAAAAAATGCTCTCAGGAAAGGTATGACGGGGTGGCGATCGCGATAAAGAGAGACCTTAAGTTCAATCATTTACCTGAGCTTGACGAATCCTTTATAGCGATTGCTATCCCGACTTTCTTAGGTGATCTTGTTGTAGCGGTAGGGTACCAACCTCCTAGGAGAAAGTACCTACCGATACACAATTTCAACACACTATGTTGGCACCAAAGAAAAGTATTCTTCGGAGGTGACGTTAACGCAAACTTGGGAGCAACTGGTTACAAAAAGACCAACGAAAGAGGCAGGAATCTGCAACTCTTACTGGACCAAGAAAGACTAGACATAATTGCACCTGACTTCCCGACATTCATAAACTCGCGGACGGCGTCGAGGTCGGACGTTGTCATGACCAGCTGCAACTTCCCTTTTAACAACTATAGCACTCCGGGACCGCCCGTCCCGAGTGACCACATATCTATACTTACAACCATTTTCCTTGCGCCCATTCAGATCCCGGTGCAGACAAGAAAGTCATTCGCTCAAGCCAATTGGGTGAGGTACCGGGAAATGCTGAGCGAATACCAGCTAGCAGATCTGAATAGAGCAACACTCGAAGAAATAGATGAAGAACTGGAAATATTAACAACCTTGATCATCAAGGCAGATAAGGAGAGCGTCCCAACAACATCATATAGAACGCTCCCCCAGCCAAGATGGACAGACGAGATGATAAGTATAGCAAGGGAACATAGGGAACTCTATGACAGGTTGAGACGCATGGGAACGAGCAAAGAATTAGTGGCTGGGATGCGCCGCCTTGAAGCCGAGCTAACGCCTATAATCAGGAAAAAGCAGACAGAAATATGGGAACAATTAATTGACTATATTGATGACGAAGACAATCCCGACAAATTCTAGAGACAGATAAAGAGACCTCAGAGGTACAAATAAAAGGGAAAAAAGCAAGAATCAAGGAGGACGAATCATACATTGAGGAACCAATAGATCTCGAAGTACGTTTCAGGGAGCACTGGAGAGAAGTCTTCTAGATTACTCCAGAGGTCAACGAAGACTTTGACTTAGAGTTTGAAAGTGAGATCATCGACAAGCTGAATGATGTTATTGAGTGGACCTACCCATACCCGCACGTCTCCGAAGAAAGGGAGATAATGGGGCACGGGAGGGCAATAACAATGCAGGAACTCGTTGATGCCACCAAATCCTTGAAACAAAAAGCTCCAGGTTGGTCGGGAATAACAAAAGCGAATATAACCAACGCTCCACCGCAAATGCACCAGGGAATGTTGAACATAATCAACGCAGCCATAAACACCGGCTATTTCCCTGATGCGTTTAAACTCGCAAAGGTTATATTCATCCCGAAAAGGAACAGACCTCCCGACCAGCTCCTAAACTATAGGCCAATCTCCCTCCTGGAGTTCATAGGAAAGATCTTTGAAAAGATCATGGCTGACAGACTACAGAATCAGCTAGAAGACAATGATGCGCACAACTACCAACAACACGGCTTCCGCAGAGGAAGAAGAACCAACACAGCGCTCGCACTTCTCTCAGAAAAACTAGCGAAATCCAGGGCGGAGGGAAAATACGTCGACGTAGTCCTTAGAGACATACAAAAAGCCTTTGACAAGGTTTGGCTGAGGGGTCTTGAATTCAAGATTGTAAACCTTCGGCTGAACCCATTCATTGAAAAGATCCTCTGCGATTATGTGATGGAAAGGAGAGCTCAGATACAGATTGAGGGCCACAAGGGACCGGAATTTAGTCTCGAGGCTGGTGTGCCTCAAGGTGGCTGCCTCAGCCCTCTGCTGTATAGTATCTACACGATCGATCTTCCATCACCAATCAAGGGTGACGCGATGTATCTGCAATTTGCAGATGATATCACGCAGATTATACCGAGAACTTACAACAACGATCTAGTGCAAGCTGCAGAGACGGCGGCGGAGATCGAAAACATAGACTCGTACGAGCGTAAATGGAAGATAAAGACGAACGTCCAAAAGTTCGTCATTATCCCAATGAACCGCACGATATACGACGACATCTATGTTGGCGATCGAAACCACCACTATTCTCAGGAGGGCAAGGTGCTCGGGCTCAAAATTACCGTTAGGGGGTATAAGCCTCACGTTACAGACCGGATCAACTTAGCAAAGGGGGAACTGGTAAAACTGTACCGTTTCCGCAAACTAAGCAAGAGTAACTTAAGAAAACTCTACCTTTGCTACGTAAGACCAAAGCTTATATACCCAGCGGTAATATCCCAGACCTCAGATATCCTGACACTGAGATCTATGCAGAGGATACAGAATAAAGCCTCCTTGATTATTAACAATACAAGAAGATGGGAATGTATATCACAAAGAACAATACACAGAAGATCGAGACTACAACCAATCAACACCCTAATACAATCACAAGCAAAGAAGACATGGGACAGAATAGAAACCGAAATACTGCCGATTTTGGACCTGGACTTAGACATTGACATGGCAAGACTAAAACGGAAAATCTCACGACGGACTAACTTCCCAAGTGGCAGGCGAACTGCTGCTGAGGAACTGACTGAACGATTTACATAAAATATCCTCTATATACATTGTATGACCCAAAGTTCAAAAAGAAACAACCCTATTACGACAAAGCACTTGAAATTACTCCAACTTATGACCTAAATCCTTAATCTGTCTAATATTATTTTCTCAATTATGTTGCCAAGATTTATTTTTGTTCAAATAAGCAAATAGAATGTACTAATTCAGCCACAATTGGAATATAAAGGCTTGAATGATTCAAATATATATAATTATATGGAATTTTAGGGATGGACATATACATGCATGTATTGTCCTTTAACTGAAAATAAACAAATCTTTATTTTTATTTTTATATAGGAATTGGTATGAATGTGATAAAGTTAAAAAGAATATGAACAAATATGTATGAAAGCTTGAGGTTAGATTAAATATAAATGTTAAAATTTGTATGAAAGGTTAAAGTTAGAATAAACATATATGTCAAAATATGTATGCAAGTTAAAAAGGTATGAAAATTATGTAAAAACTTGTATGAAAGTTTAATGTTAAACCAATTATATGTTAAAAGTAAAGCTTAGAGTTAGAACGAGGTAAAATTAGGTATGAAAGTGTAAAAATTTGAATAAAATAAAAAAGAAAGAAAGTGAATATATATATATATATATATATATATATATATATATATATATATATATATATATATATGATAAAAATTAATGCAATATCGCAAGAAAAGATGAGGAATTAAACCAAATTCTCCGAAGACAATTTAATTCAGAACAGTTTCAGTGCATCTCACACCCTTTTTCAACTCACACTGGAGAGAAAATATAAGAGAAATGCATATAAGCATAACACAAGATCCCCTCTTTTTTCCCCCAATCCCCTCCTTGTGGCTAATCTGGGGGGGGGAGGGAGGTAGGCCTAAACATATTGAAGGGCTGGCATTTTACTATTTTGTTTATTTGCGATCTTATTACAGGATTAAAAGAAAATTGACCCTCAGATAGATTTAAATTAGGAACTGACGATATCAAGCTCGATTCTACGATTCTTCTCTTAACATAGGTAGCCGATTTAAATAACATTTTACTTCCATTGAAATCGATCGTATGATTCTTGTCTCTAACATGGCAAAATATTCCACTACTTTCGCTGCCCACTCTAATATCTCTTTTGTGTTCGTACAATCTCTTGTCTAGATTTCTCCCCGTTTCCCCTATATAACTTTATGGCAATCGTTGCATGGTACTGCATATACTCCTATGTTATGATGTTCTTTGGGTTTCCTGGCCATCATCAATTGGTTTAAGGAATTATTATATTTAAAGGCTAGATTAATACCTGCTTTTCCAAATATGTCCTTTAAACTATTTAATTATTTATTATTTAAAGGACATATTTGGAAAAGCGGGTATTAATCTAGCCTTTAAATATAATAATTCCTTAAACCAATTGATGATGGCCAGGAAACCCAAAGAACATCATAACATAGGAGTATATGGAGTACCATGCAACGATTGCCATAAAGTTTATATAGGGGAAACGGGGAGAAATCTAGACAAGAGATTGTACGAACACAAAAGAGATATTAGAGTGGGCAGCGAAAGTAGTGGAATATTTTGCCATGTTAGAGACAAGAATCATACGATCGATTTCAATGGAAGTAAAATGGTATTAAAATCGGCTAACTATGTTGAGAGAAGAATCGTAGAATCGAGCTTGATATCGTCAGTTCCTAATTTAAATCTATCTGAGGGTCAATTTTCTTTTAATCCTGTAATAAGATCGCAAATAAACAAAATAGTAAAATGCCAGCCCTTCAATATGTTTGGGCCTACCCCTTCCCCCAGATTAGCCACAAGTAGGGGATTGGATGAAAAAAGAGGGGATCTTGTGTTATGCTTATATGCATTTCTCTCATATTTGCTGCCTAGTGTCAGTTGAAAAAAAGGTGTGAGATACACCGAAACTGTTCTGAATTAAATTGTCTTCGGAGAATGTGGTTTAATTCCTCATATATATATATATATATATATATATATATATATATATATATATATATATATATATATATATATATATATATATATATATATATATATATATTTATATAAATATAAAAAAGAATATATCAAAAGGCAAGAATTGTTAAAATATTAAGATTCAAAAGAAAATAAATAAATAATAATAATAATGCACGAGATGCCCCAATCACCAGGGCAAAATATCAACGGTGTGTTTTCACCAAACTATCTCTCTCACTATATAAAAGATCTACAACTACTAAAACTTTAAACATCAGAACAACAGACGGACTGACTGCTCTGGTTGCCTGAGTAAGTCTACTGTACCGCTGTGACAAATCCTTATTCGAAATTTTTGAAAAGTGAATTTTCTGCGATAATAAAAGTGAAACTGTGTGACTCGCTTTGAGTAGTGAGAAGAAAAGTTGGGTAAAGCGAAAAAGCTCGATACGTTCGAAAAGTGGACGACTGGCCTTCTTCGATTTAAGAAGGTGATGAACGGTGAATCTTCACTCCTTCGTGGAGGCAAGGACAAAAGCCTCAACTGGCTCACCCGCAAGCCAGAAGGAAGGAGAAATATTAAGGTAAAGTTTTATCAAAGTACTTGGACCTTGGCCCTTAGTTCTCTCTCCACTCCCCCCTTTTTCAAAACCGTCTCTCTGGGTATACATATTTACATTTATCAAAATTTGATCACCTAACTTACGATAGGATGCAGGAGAAATGAGGAGGACTCTCCGCATCACTCTCCGGGTCCTCTTCGAGGGCCCAAAACCAGACAGAGGCAAAGTATTTAAAAAAATATACGGAACTTTACGCATCACACTAGTCAGACTCATCGACACACAAAATGGATACTCTGCTATTTGACCTCAAGCAAATCAGTTGAATGCCTTAAGACACTCAATCTGAAACCGACTACACCGCCACAAATTAGAACGCACCGTAGTGTAATCTGCCGGCGCCTCGAGTCCTGGGTCGGAAGCCAATCGGCAGAGGACATTCAAGACGAAATGGAACGGAACCACCCTTGGGCAAAAGTAGCTGAGGTCATAAAATTCAAAAACTACACGCACGTGTTTAAAGTTGTTTTCGAGGACACGGTTATGGCTCAAAAGGCTAAGGACAATGGTCTACTTCTCTTCAACGTAAGAGTCTTCCCAGAACAGATGGAACGTGAAGAATTTGTCGACTTGCAAATGTGCTTTCGGTGCTACAAGTACGGCAAACACACCACTTCCAACTGCCCTGGGAAAGACGCTACGTTATGCTCGATCTGTGCCGGTCACGACCATTTTTGGCGCAACTGTAAGAGTAATTCTCCCAAATGCCTAAATTGTGAAGGCCCCCACCGAACTATGTCCATGGCATGCTCGATCAAAAAACAAGAGATCCAGAAGCAAGCCCAATTAAAACGCGAATAGGAAGAAAAGAAGGCCAATTCCACTTATGCAAAAGTAGCCAAAGCCGCGTTTGCCGAGACAGACAGCCAAAAGACATTCGTACACATAGAAAATGAACACTCAACGAAAATAATGTGCTGCATATATTATGCACACATTGCCAACATCACACGTCCAGGTACTTTTGCAACGGAAATAAATTGCATGCTCGTAAAGAACGGGCTGGAGATGTGGTTCCTGGACAACCCTCCTTCAGAGGAGGTTATGCGAATAAGTGTAGCCCTTCAGTGCCAAGAAACGTGGCAAAAGGTACCCGCACCACAAAACACAGCCAGCACACGCGACCCACGTTTAAACAAACCCAAAACAACACAAACAGCAAATCAAGCACCACCAAAAGACACCACCGTTACAACGAAAACGCAAACCCAGACACCAAACAAGGAAGCAGTACGACCCAAAGAGACCAGGTCTCCACGGTCGAGAAAAACATCAAAAACTCGTGGCCCAAGGTCAACCTCCTCATCACGAGGCAGGGAACGCCAACTGAAATATCATGCGAGAGGCTTCAATCTCAAACTATATGCCGCCGAATCGGTGCCCTTCCCAACCGAAATAGATTTCCGCGAAGTATTGGAGGGTCTTAGGACCGGAAGATACAAGTGAGAATGCTCAGACGAGGTTCCGGAGCGGCAAGTTGAGGAGGCTCTCGCCCAAAATATGATCAAGTTGACGCACAGACTGCTTCCACACGATAACGGACACGGAATACAGAAAAAAAGAAACGGCAGGGAGCGCACCCCGCCCAGTACACCTCATGGGGCTAAAGTAGATCGCGAATAAGCGTCTACTTTAATCCCAAACACTAAAATAACCATTACACAAAATGACCAATAGACTTACGATTATACATATGAATCTCAATGGATGGGACGGAAAAGGTTCCATCTATTGCAATATTATGCGACAGAGTGCCCCTGATATTATACCTATTTCCGAACACGGACTGACCGCGCAAAAACAATTAAAAATATTTCAATACGTCATTAGTAAGAATCATAGCCAGAAACAGTATGACGGCTGCGCAATAGCGGTTAAAACAGGACTAAAATACAGGACACTGGATGACTTAGATGAATCATAACTTGCTATTGAGGTATGTAGGCACTGCCTTAGGGGGACTGGTCATGGCTACGGGGTACCAACCCCCAAGACGCGGCTATTTGCCCATGCACAACCTCTTGCAGATATTTAGCCACAAAAAACGTAATTTTGCCGGAGATCTAAATGCAAAGTGTGCAGCGGCAGGATATACCTCCTACAATAATGCAGGTAGAAACATCGAGGTACTGCTTGACAGACAATACATAAGGATAGGACCAGAATTCCCGACATACTCGTACATAACGGAAAGAGCAGCAACGAAACCTGATATAGTCCTATCTAACATCAGGTTTCCATACAACTACCACATTGAACCGGGCCCCATCATTCCGAGTGACCACCAGACTATCAAAATTACAGTAAGAGTAAATCTCTTTCAACTTGCAATCCAAGAACGCAAAAGCTATAAGCAAGCGAACTGAGAAAGCTACAAAAATTACCTTCAAAATTATATCCTAGATCCCATATTTGATGCCAATTTAAAAGAAATTGACGAGGAGCTGGATAAATTAACTGACTTCCTAATAAAAGCCGATAAAAATAGCATTCCTCGTATTAATTATAAAGCCCTTCCAGCTCTCCCATGGACCACTTTCATGAAAACCCTGGCCTAAGAATATAGGGACCGGTCCAATGCAGTATCGCTGATAGGCACCATCCATAATGCCCACATAAGACTTAAGACAAATTAAAGACGAACTCCAGACACTAATTACAGACCAACAAATATTTCTATGGGACGGACTAATAGAAAAACTCGACATAGAAAGAGACTCACACACATTCTGGCAGACATTTAAACGTCTTAAAGGAAAACCTACACACAAAAAAAACCCCACTCATCCACGGCAAAGAAATTGATGAGACTGAAGAGATTGAGGAAATGTTTAGGATTTTCTGGTCTTCAATCTTCAAAATTACCCCAGAAGAAAATGACAATTACCACCTCGAATTTGAGACTGACATAATCCAACAACTAAACACACAAATACACAGAACCTCTCCTCATCACTGTGTGTCGCAGAAAAGAGTGATGGGGGGCTATGGTAGTAAAATAACTGCCTTAGAACTCCCTGTTGCTCTAAAATCCTTTCGTCAAAGAGCACTGGGTACCACGGGGCTGACTAGGGAGAATTTCATCATGAACGCCGCTCTGAACACGGGCTACTTTCCCGATCAGTGGAAAGTGGCCAAGATGATTTTCATCCCAAAATCGGGAAAGCCCCCGGACTGCCCTGTCAGCTTTCGGCCGATATCTTTCCTAGAATTCGCTGGAAAAGTCTTCGAGAAGATATTGGCTAATAAAGTCAACTCTTTTCTCTACGAAGTCAAGTTGCATAACGAGCAGCAACACGGCTTCAGAAGGAAAAGAGGGACTGACACGGCACTAGCCATTGTCACCGAAAAGCTTGCCAAGATCAAGGCAGACAAAAGGAATGCCGAACTGGTGTTCCGCGATGTCAAAAGGTTTTTGATAAGGTTTGGAAGAGAGGACTACAATTTAGGATCCTTCAAGTAGGCCTCAACCCCATTCTTGAGAGGATTCTATGTGACTACATAATGAAGAGGAGAGTATACATTTAAATCAGAATACATAAAGGCCCCAAATTCGAGCTCGAATCAGGGGTCCCACAAGGGGGCTGTCTAAGTCCCCTTTTATACAACATATATACACGCGACCTACCACAACCTCTTTGTGAGGGTACGATAAACGTTCAGTTCGCTGATGATATATCGCAAATTTGTACCGCCGCTTATATTCACAGGAAATTTATGGCGAGAAATACGGCTAGGGAGATTTCTAACATTAACTCTTTCGAGAGGAAATGGAAGATATCAACCAATGCCCCCTAAAATTCAAAATAATTTCCATGTTTCGCAAGACCTTCAATTACATACGGGTAGAAAGACAGCGAATCCCCTACTGCCTGGAAGGGGCGGTACTGGGGCTCAAAATCACCACAGGGGGCTACAAGAGTCATATCGAACGAACAGTCGCGAATAGCAAGAGAGATTTGAGGGATTTTCATAGGTTCCGTGACCTAAATCCCTCAAATAAACTCAAGATATTCAATGCGTGCATTCGCTCGAGACTCTTGTACCCCCCGGTGCCGTTGAATGCGAGCGCCAAGACCCACATTGCGAAACTACAAGTCATCCAGAATAAAGCGGTGCTGCTAATTACAAACACCTGAAGAAGAGAACATAAACGACAGATGGAGCTCCACGACTCGGTTGGATTATCTGTGATCAACGTGGCGATCCACGAGAGAGAGCTAAGAGGATCTAGCAAGCGATTGGCGCCCGCCTGACCCCTGAATTCTCTCGTACACACTTAGACATCGAGGTCAACCGAAAAATAAGACCATTCAAGAGCAATAAATTACAGTCTGACGGTGAAGTGCCTCTAAAATACACTTGACAAAACCGACAGAATACAGAAAACGACCAGTGTAATGCGCAAGTTTCTTTAGTAAAAATAAATTCAATCTTTGCAAAAATTCAAATTCAAAAACGAAATTAACTTTTTCAAAAACCCACAGCGGGAATAATACCCCCCGCCTCAAATAAAGGCTTGAATGTCAAAAGATCATTAAGATCTAAATAATTAAAAATTAAATTAACCAGATTAATTTAATTGGATAAACTATAAATTTTATAGTTTATTAAATAAAAAACAAAAAAAAAACAAAATTCATCCAAAACACATCTATTCTATAAATTCACTCTATTTCCCTACTTTCATCTCTTACTATGTTCTCTCTAACTCTTCCTAAATCTCACCACTTTTTTATGTCCAATGTCCAATGTCCAAACAACAGACAGAACTGCTACTCTGCTTTTCGGACGTATTTTCTACGATCTGGTAAAGTTCTCACTGGAAAAAGAGGCAACGACTCGAGATTTTCTTCAAAACGTGATTTTTTCACACTAATTTGAGTTAACCGCCTGTTTACCACTCAAAGTTTATAAACGCCAACGAACAACTACCACAGGAAGAAATATATGCGCTCACAGGGCTGATTGGAGATTTCTCCTGTTCCTTGTGGGCGAGGTAGCTTCCCCTGGAGGGGCTACTTTTTCCTCTGACTATTGGCACTTTTTTCCACACTCTTTTAGTTTAACTTTTTTCTCAACTAGTGCTACATAACTTGGTCACCGGCAAGGTCTTAGATACAGTTGAAAGTAGGGTATAGTGAACCCCTGCAGGAGACCTCCTAAAGGGGAGTCGATTCTCGACCAAGAGCCCGAAACCTTCTGTGGACCGCTTATAGGGCTAGGCCTAAATAGGTAGGGTGACCAAGGAGAGCACGCCAGTCGTGAGGTAGGAGAGGTAGAATTAGGACAGATAGAGGGCTCTCCCGTCTGAGGAGCATAACTTTTCCTCACAGATTTTGCCACTAGGATGGACAACCAGGATTTGAAAAGACTGCTTCCTCGATGAAATCAGAAAGGAAACAACATAACCAAATGTACTCCGCAGCAAGTCGTGCAGACCATTTTCAACGACCTCTCCATACCCTTGATAAAATGCATTGATGTCCCCATCGGATTCATCGCAATTTGTCCAAAAGGAAATGATTTAGAAAAGCTACTATCTCCGAGGGGATCGGTAACCCTCGGAAAACTCCAACTGGAAGCGAAGACACCGCCGCAGATCGCCGCAGATCGCCGCAAACC
This sequence comes from Ceratothoa steindachneri, assembly GCA_963969495.1. Lineage (NCBI taxonomy): Eukaryota > Metazoa > Arthropoda > Malacostraca > Isopoda > Cymothoidae > Ceratothoa > Ceratothoa steindachneri. The sequence goes on along the minus strand of OZ018317.1, from coordinate 131,747,919 downwards.
GGAGCTTCGAATGCCGGGAAGTAGAAGCATAGGTGGTCTGTCACTCATGCGAAGAAATCAAAAGGGAAATAATGGAAAATCAGAAATGGATCAAGATACAGGAAATTGTAAAATTAAAGACTATACTCATGTCTTTAAAGTTATATACGAGACAACTGAAATGGCGGCCAAAGCCCAAGAAAAGTGATTATTGGCCTTTAGCATGTGTATTCCTCCGCAGAATATACAAAGAGACCTATTTGTCAACATTCAAATGTGCTTTAGTTGCTATGCCATGGAAAAACATACTTCAGCCAACTGCCCAAAGAGAGGAACAGTCACATGTTCCGAATGCGCGGAAGAGGGACACGACTACCGCAACTGCAGAAACGCGTACAAAAAATGTGTAAACTGCGGTGGTAGCCATCGTGCCGATGGCTATATCATGCCCATATAGAAAAGACATCATTAAGAAGAAGAAGAGAGACTTACAGACAAAGAAATCTGCAGAAAACACCACACCCTAAGCTAGCGTAGCCAAAAGCCAATGCTCAACCACCCCAGCGCTGCCAAACATCACGAAGGGAATGTTTGATAAGATCTATACTTGCGTGATTCATGCACATGTCCAGAATGCACTTAATCCTGGAAAATATGCGAACACACTTTACTCCATGTTGAAGGCCAATGGACTAGAATTCATCGTCGTGCCACAAGAGACTAATTCAGAGGCCATTCTCAAAGTAGATAACGCAGAGACTAAAAACCAAGGAGACGCTCAGGAATAAAACAGCGAAACGGAAACAGACACAGAAGACACCAGCTCCGAATCGGCAGAAGAAGAGACTAGAAGAATAACAAGAAAAACCCAGAAGAAAAGAAAATCTAAGACGGGAAAAGAGCCCAGCTCCACAAGGTAGACGAGTCACCACTCGAAAGCTAAGAGCTCCCATAAACTAGCAGGAAGACGGAAATAAGTTTTTATTTAGTCTCCGAAACAGATACTCGATAAACGAACGGAAACGGAATCGATTTAAGGAGTTTAAAAACTACAATGGATAAAACAGATCTTAAGATTCTACAGCTCAACGTTAACGAATGAAAAAAACAAAGGATAATTTATAAAAACATTTTTAGAAAACTAGACCCGGACATAATTCTAATTTCGGCACACGGCGTAAACCTTCCAGAAGACGAGATCAAAATTTGGAATTACTATGTTATAGCGGCCAACCCGACGGGACAACTACAAGACAGGGCAGCTATAGCAATCAGAAAGGATATTGAATATAGAACTTGCAACAAATTGGACGAAGCCTACATCGCAGTGGAGATCAAAATGGAATTGACGAACATTATTATAGAAACGGGATACCAACCGCCAAGGAGAAACCAACTGCCCATTCAGAACTTCATCAGAATTTTTAATAATAAGTTACCAGTGTTATTTTGGGGTGACCTGAACGCACACTGTCAAGAGAGCGGATATAGACGAAGAAATGGGATAGGCAAAGACTTTGGAACTCGGTTCGCTAGAGGTATCTGTCAAATACTTGGACCGGAAAACCCCACCTACGTGAGGGCAAACACAGCCACTAAACCAGACATCTGCTCGGGCAATAACTATCTTCCATATAATTACTATACTCACCCTTAATCAAAGACCAATTCGGATCCCAGGAAAGGTAACAAAAACCTTTCACAGAGCAGACTGGGAGACATACAAAGGAGGATTAAGCACATATCAGCTGAAAGAACTAGGCGGCGCATCGCAAGAAGAGATAGACGAAGAACTAGAAACTATTAGGAATTTGATAAAAAAAGGCGGATAGAAAAGCCATCCCAAGAAACAGCTATTCGACGATTAAGACTTTTACCTGGTCTCCAGAGTTGATGAGAAACCATCGACGACTAAGGGAAATTTCAGACAACATAAGGAGAAACGGAACAACGAGGGAGCTACTCAACACAATGAAGGGGATAAAGGGGATTCTTAATACGGAAATAATAGAAAAACAAAATCAGCACTGGAATGAAACAATCCATAAGATTGACGATGACTCACCCGCAAGAGAATTTTGGAAAACAATAAAACAAATGAAAGGGTTATCAGGGGACAAGAAGGTGAGCCTGAAAGATAATCAAGGCAATAAGATAGAAGATATTGACGCAATAGAAAAATTATTTAAAGAACACTGGAAGACCATTTTTAACATTACTGAAGAGGACAATCAAGACTCCGACAGGGACTTCGAACGAAAGATCACAAGACAACTCTAACTAGAAGCGGACTGGATAATCCCCTACAGAAAGTTAGATGCAGCAAAAGACATCTTGGACGCTAACGACGCAAGAATTACCGTCCAAGAATTGAAAAACACAATCGCTCAGTTTAAGCAGAAGGTACCAGGTAGATCACAGCTCACTAAGAGGGACTACGAACCAGCGGCTGAAAAAATACTGCAGGGAATTACTTTAGTATTTAATGCTAGCCTTAACAACGGCTACTTCCCGAAAGAACTTAAAGTAGCCAAGATGATTTTCATACCCAAAGCTGGAGAATTACAGACCTATATCTCTACTCGACTTCATCGGGAAGATGTTCAAGAAAATTATGAACACTCGCCTAAATGTGCACCTGGAAGCTAATAACCTTCTAAATAAATTTCAATTCGGCTTCAGAAAGAAAAGAAGCACGGAGATGGCCCTCACGGTCATAACAGAAAAAATAGCGAAAGCAAAAAGAGAAAAGGCTAGCGTTGATATAATCTGCAGGGATGTGTCCAAAGCTTTTGACAAAGTATGGACAAAAGGAATGCAATATAAGATATTGCAGTTACACCTCGAGAGCAAGATGGAAAGACTACTTTGCAATTACATAACCGAACGAAACGTATTTATCAAAATGGGAAACAACCATGGAGATAAATTCAAGATGGAGGCTGGACTTCCGCAAGGAGGATGTCTGAGTCCAACATTATACTATGTATATACCTCGGACATTCCTCCCCCAGCTACATACGGGTTCGCAGATGACATCACACAGATTGTCGTCTGCCCTATAGGAACCCTGATATGCAAGCAAGACTGAGAGCAGAAGAAATACAACGGTTCAACGCTTATGAAAAACAGTAGAAGATCAGCACCAACAGGAATAAATTTAAAATCGTACCAATACACAGGAGGAGATTCAGCAACATTGTGATCGAAGGAAGCAGATACGAATACACCAACGAAACTACAGTGCTAGGATTAATGATTACGAAGAGAGGATACACCAAGCATGCGAGAGAAAGACTAGAAAAAGGAAGAAAGAGACTCGGGCTACTATTTAGGATCAGAGCACTTAAAAGAAAAAACAAGAAGAAAATTTATCAAGCCTTAGTCCAGTTAACAATGGTATACCCGGTGATACCATTGTATACAATCTCAAAAAGTAATGTTATCGCACTGCCACGAATACAGAACAAGGCAGTTTTGATAATCACGAACAAAAGAAGAATAGACAGAAGACAGCAAGATTTGCATCGCGAAACAAGAATTCAGCCAATCAACAAGATTATAAAGAAAAGGGCCAAGACACTCACCCAAACCACGCAACGTGAGATATGAGAGGAAGTAATGGCCATGATCACCCAGAGACAAAAAGGGGGAGCATGTAGAGACTTTCCCACCTATACTTCAAAGATCAACGAAGTAAAGGACGAAGTGTTCACATGATGAAAACAAACAGAGGGAGTAAGTAAACAAAGTTAGAAAAAGCTAGAAATAATAAAAAGAAACATAAAAGGATAAACAAGGAACAGGTATAATAAAATAGAAAGGAGAAAACTTTATACCAGTGAAGAAAAACAACTAAACAACGGTTTGAACGCCACATCACAGCAACAATAACACAGATTTAAAAACATAACATAAAACGAACATAAAGAATAAACCTGATACTCAGGCAACTATTTCTATTCATTTGAATTCTAAACTATAACATTTCTAAATGCTAGAGATTAGCATGACCTCTACGTATACTTTGCATTTAACTGCGCCTCTTATACTTCCTTCTTTTGCATCTACATTTTCTTCTATCCTTCACACTGGGCTTAACACGGCATACGTGGGACAGGGGCACTAGAGATTGAATGAATAGACAGGATATAGTACACACCGTGGTTTGGATTCCACGTAAAGCTGTAGTTCCGCTCACCACCTTTGTCTCCTTTTAATTTTCCACACTACTTCAAACTTTGCTATCCCCCTTTCCATTTCCCCTTCCTCTCCCTGTCTCCCTGTCTCCCTCTCTCCTATCCAGAAGTTCAACAGGACTCTGGAGGGAGAGGGGAGACTGGGAGGGCCTAGTGCCCTCCCCTCCACCTCTGGTCATCTTAGGATGACCGAAGTGGGAGGGAGGGGAGGGGCTTGGCGATCTATCCTATCTCACCTTTTCTACTTTACTTTACTTGTGGAACAACAGACTGGTGGCAGGGAGCATCTAAACACTCGTCTTCGTAGAATCTTCAACCGGGTAAAGGAGGAAAAGTGTTGCGAAAGATTTTCCCAACCCCGAGCATTTTCCAAAACTGGCGATCAAACAAACCTGATCAGCCTAACACACCAGTATGCCTAGAACTAGCAGAGCTCAACCTCAAGCGTCTATCTCGAGGGACCCCCCCTGCTGACTGTCACACTATTCTCCAGCTGAAAGGCGGCGGTTGATTGGAGATTACTCCTGTTTCTGCTGCTCTCGACGGTGGGATAAGACCCTGGTGGATTGATTGGAGATAACTCCTGTTTCTACCGGAGCCGTAGTGGCGGCAATCTCGGGACCCCTGAGCCTGTACTTCTCTGCCTCACAGATCTAATAAGGCGAGCCGGACTGATTGGAGATTTCTCCTGTTTCTGTCACTCCTCGGTCAGGGCGGACTGATTGGAGATTTCTCCTGTTTCTGGCACTCCTTAGTCAGGACGGACTGATTGGAGATTCCTCCTGTTTCTGTCACGACTAGATCAGTGAAGGCCTCTAAATTAATGAGAACACACCCTCGCCATGAACGGGAGGATGGAGCCACTGGACTTTCGAGTCCCCCTGAAACTCATTGGTAGCGAAAAACCGGAAAAGGCGGAGGTATTCGTAGCCATCTTTGACAAACTCGGAATTAGCCTTAAACGGCTAATGGAGAATAACAGAGGATACACAGTCATATGCCACACGCAAAATGACCTAGAGAAAATAACCACAGCGGAAGGCACGGAAGAACTGGGCAAGATTGGACTAGAACCACGGCCATCTCCAGCACTGGCAGCAAGGAAGGCGATAATATGCAGAAGGGTAAACCCCTGGGTTGGAGAAAGATCAGCTGAAGACATTAAGGACGAGATCGAGAGGAGCAACAATGGGCAGAAGGGACAAAAGTAGTCAAGTTCCGTAACCTCTCTCACGTATTCAAAGATATATTCAAGAACATGGAAACGGCAGCCAAAGCTAAGGAAACAGGCCTAAAACTGTTAACTATGGTAATTTCCACAGAACAAGTTGAATGGGAAAGATTTTTCGAACTTATAACTTGCTTTAATTGCTACTAGGTCGAAGATCACTCAACCAGCTCCTGCCCTGACTCTGGGAAAGCAAAGATCTGCTCCGAGTGCGCGCAGACTGGACACGACTGGATGCACTGCGTTAGCGACACAAAAATCTGCATTAACTGTGCGGAGAATCACCGCAAACTGAGCATGCAGTGCTCAGTCAGGAAAGAAGAGCTAAGAAATAAGAGAGAGGAAGCGGACAGACCAAAACAGTCTTACGCCGCAACCGATAAAATCCATACACATCAGAACGTCACGCCGACACAACCTCAGATTGTATAAAAGCTGAGCGAAGCTACCCCTACAAAAATGCTGGCATGCATTCTGCATGCACACGTGATAAACCTAGCATGTCCTGGTTCATTCAACACTAAAATGAACAAGATGCTGGCGGCAAACAACATGGAAGCGATCAAATTTTTGGACAATCCACAATCCGAAAAAGTCCTCTCGGCATCGTGCCCAAAGACAAAACCAGCACAAACAGCAGAAAGCCAGGATACAGGAAAAGCCCAAGAAATAATATTAACAACGGCTCAACATCAACAAGCCGGCGCCCTAGCACCTCCACCTAGCTAGCCCAGGCAGAATCCCCCCCCAAAAAAAAACAACAAAAAAACAAACAAAGTAGAACCAAAGGTTCAGGAAGCTGACACTGAACAAAAAGAGGATGAGTTCGAGTTAGATGGCAGAGAAATTCGTCTTACCTTAGCTCTAAACTCACAAAACATTCATAAAAAAGAGATTTCCACAGAGGATGTGGCGGCAGGAGTCAGAAAAGGAAAAATGAAGTGGTGCTATGACTCTCCAGTTACCGGGGAGACAATCAGAACATCTCTACTCGCCTGTAAAACCAAGCTCTATAACGAAAACTTCAGGCTCTATTACCCAGAATTATATAAGAAATTAAAATCTGGCCGTCAAACGGCCAAAGAATGATACAGAACAACGGGATAGCATATAGAAACGGCTAGCCATCTTGGCACACAACGTGCAAGGATGGGAACCCAACAAAAACAAATTATTCAATGTCTACAAAGAACTGGATCCAGATGTTCTTCTGCTACCAGAAACTAGTATTAAGGACAAAGACAAACAGAAGATCTTTGGATATAATGTTCTACAAAAAAATTGCACAGGAGAGAGATATGACGGTGCGCTATTAGCAGTAAAAAAGGAGTTACAATTCAGTCAAGGTAACCCCATGGATGAATCGACACTGTCGATCATCATAAGGTGCTCTATGTTTGACATAGAACTAAGCGCCGGGTACCAGCCCCCACCCCGGTCATATCTGGCCTATAATGACCTATACAACCTTATCACAAAAGAACACCCAGTACTATTCACTGGGGACCTTAACACCAGGAATAGAGCAGCGGGATACTCGTCTACAAACACAAGAGGTAGACTACTAGATCTCTTAACCAGAAGGGGCGTTGCAGAACGCATTGGCCCGAAATTTCCCAAGGGTTTTTTACCCAGGGTCAGCCACCAAACCAGACGTCGTGCGCACGAACACTAACTTCCCTTTTCACCAACTCATCACTCCTGGGCCATTTACATCAAGTGATCATTTGCCCATGCTGATCACCATAGCAACTGCCCCTATCTCAGTCCCAGTTATCCCAAGAAAAGACTTCTGGAATGCCAATTGGGAAGAATACAGGAGAGAATTCCCAGAAGATATCCCTGATCTGAAGGGCGCATCCGAAGAAGATCTGAATGAAGAGCTAACTGCTATTGGCGACAGCATCTCTAACGCCGACGCTTTAGCTATCCCTATAACATCACACAAAATTATCATGCTCATAAAACCCATGCAAGAGAGAGTGGTGCTATAGCAACGATTTTCCTGGGTCTATGAGACCATCCTCAACTTGGGCTATACCAGACCCATGGACTTTCTCTTCGTTCAGTTTTTCAGAAGTCAACTGAACTCCACGCTAGGAATAGAGATCAAAGACAAATGGAATAGTCTTATAGAAAGATTAGGCACTGAGAGGAACTCGAAGGCCTTTTGGACGACCATCAACAAATTAAAAGGGAACGCTCGCACCCTAGGCCAATCTGAAATCAAGCGCAAAGGAACTACGGCGGTCACTTCCAGCGAGAAAAAGAAGCTGTTCCGTGGAGTCTGGGAAAATGTCTTCAAAATATCCGACAAAGAAGAAGAAGACTTTGACCTAGGCTTTGAGGACCGGGTTCTCGAGCATATGGAAAGGAGAGAAGGCAGGTTTGACCCTTATAGAACCTCATACCTCAATCGGTTTCTAAGTAACCCTCAGGAAGGAAGGAGAATAACAATGGAGGAACTATCAAATGCAATTTCTTCATTGAAGTCTAAAGCCCCGGGGCTGAGCCAAATTACCATCAGGCATTTAAAAGAAGCTCCGAAGAAACTTAGGACCAGGCTGCTGAACCTATTCAATGCGTCTTTAGCAATGGGCTACTTCCCGGATGGTCTGAAGACCTCCAAAATGATATTCATACCCAAACCGGGAAAACCATCAAACCAGGTCATGAATTACAGACCCATCTCACCACTAGAGACTGTTGGAAAGGTTTTTGAAAAAACTCTCAACAGCAGACTGGCTAAACACCTAGCAGAAAATAACCTACTGAACGAAGAACAACACGAATTTAGAGAGCACCGAGGCACGGAGACAGCAATAGACCATCTGCTGCAACACGTGGCAGCATGGCGAGCTAGAGGTTGCTGGGTTGACGTCGTCTGCAGAGACGTAAAGCAGGCCTTCGATAAAGTTTGGATCGAAGGCCTGAAATACAATATCTCAAGACTGAAACTCACTCCCCACTTCGAAAAGATCCTTTGTAGCTATTTAAGGAATAGGCGAGCGGTGATAGCTTTCGAAGCACATACAGGGGAAGCCTTCGACCTTGCCTCCGGTGTTCCACAAGGAGGATGCCTTAGCCCCACTCTTTTCACCATCTACACGAGAGACACCCCTAAACTAATCGACGGAAAAACACTGAACATACAATATGTGGATGATGTCACCCAAGTTGTAGTGCGGAGAACAAAGTCAGCAAGGTTGATGGCCAGAGCCACGGCAGCAGAAGCCGAAAAATCTCCAACTTTGAAAGACGCCGAAAAATCTAAACAAATGTGTCAAAGTTCTCTGCAACTGCAATAGGGAGACACCGTACCGTGCCTTTCAATATAGGAAACACCAACATTGAATATTTTCCTCACGCGTCTATTCTCGGATACAGACTCTCCAGTTCCGGAATGAGCAAACACGTGAGCACTAGAATTGGATACGCAAAAGCTGAATTAGACAAACTTGACCGATTTAGAAACCTGACAATAGCGAACAAGAAAAAGTTATACATCAGCTTAGTGAGATCCAAACTGGTGTACCCCAGTATATCACTTAACGTAGCATCTAACAAAAACATGTCCATGCTTCAAAGAATGCAGAACCAAGGACTTCGATTCATCACTGGCACCAAGTGGTTCGACTTCCGGACCTCGAAAACCTGCACGAACAAATAGGAGTTGAACCTTTGAACCTGTATCTCTACAAAGGAGAAAGAGACATATGGGAGAAACTGGAAAGCAATCTCCCCAACGATACACTTGGCATCCTCGATCCTTAGGAGGGAGAATATAAGAATTACCTCCCAAACACCAAGAGAGCCGAGCCAACCCCAAGATTTCAGTGAATAACCTAATATATATATATATATATATATATATATATATATATATATATATATATATATATATATATACACATAAATATATATAATTTTTAAAAAAAGCACGAAAAAACTTGAGAATCAAAACTAATGGAGATGCCCGAACACCGGGCAACTAAATTAAAAATCTAATGCTTCTTTCATTTCCGCACTATTTTACTTCCCCCCCTCTTTTATTAACTACTCACCCCCTCTTTTTCAAAAATTTTTCTCGAAAAAGGAAAAACCCCCCCAAAAATAACAGACTGCTAAGATTTGACGGCCGAATATTCGACTATTGCGCTCTGCTGAGAACCTACGGATACAGCCTTTTTACTTGCTTAGTGACGGATTTTGAGCACTGCCTACATAGACAAACGCCTATTCTGGAAGTTTTACGGTGAATCCTGCTTCAACCTTCAAAAAGAGAGCTATTTATTTTTACGTCGAAGACTCGTAATTCAATAAGGACTTAAGCACCTCACTGCTCTCGTCCATCGCTCTGCTTGCGAACCTGCTCGGATGTCTGCCATTCATTGATTTCGTCTTAACTACGCCGGCCACTTGGACTGACATAATTAAGAGCTTATGTGAAAACTGGTTTGAAACCTAGCCCACAGCGGAAGCGTATTTAGAAATTATCTCGATACTGGGGCATAACTGCGAGTCCCGGATGGAGGAGAAATCCTCATCGCCTGGGGGACCCGGCCAGAATCATAGAGGGAAATACACCCCTCTCTATGTGGTTGGACGCAGTTATGGCGTATGTACTCGTGAGGGGGCGGCACATCATAACTTTCTTTTACACTCCAAAAACACAATAACTGTGCTTTGGTTACAGGAAAAGAAGACATCACAGGAGGAAAACAAAGACTATGGAGGCCCTCACTAAGAAGGTCCTCCTAAGGACCATCCGCAGAATGAAGACCCCCGCCAAGAAGAACCTATGCGAAACCCTCTACATGGAATTGAAAGTGGCACTAGTGAAACTTATTGAAGTTTCATCAGGATTCATCGCATGTGTGCTGAGACCAAGGACGTGGACCAGCTCCTATCGGAAGAGGGAGCGAGGGTCCTAATGAACACTGGTCTAGAAGCCAAAACCCCTCCACAAGTGGCAGCGAACAGAAGCGTCATCTGCCGCAAAGTGGAGAGCTAGATGGGCGAACATGAACCCGATGAACTAAAGGAAGAAATTACCCAGAGTAACTCATGGGCCCAAGTGTGTGAAATAACTTTCTCTACGACAGACATGGCAAGGAAAGCGACCCAAAATGGAATACTGGTATTCAATATGAGAATACCAGGCGAAAACATCCAACAGGAGAAATTCAATAGTATACAAATGTGCTTTGTATGCTATAAACTCGAAGAGCACACGACATCGACATACCCGGATAAGAACAAACTGTGGTGCAGTGAATGCGCCACAGAAGGACACCGATTCGACAAATGTAAAAGCACCACGAAAAGATGCTTGAACTGCAAAGGGGAGCATAGCACCATGGCGTGAACTGCCCCAAGCGCCGAGAAATCATCAGAAGAAAGGAAGAAGAAGAGAGGAAAGCAAAAGAAGTTACATATGCAAACGCCGCCAAGAAGAATGCAGAGGTAAAGCCTGCATCAGCACTCGCATAAATGAGTTTCATCGAAGATTTGAGTGCGAAAATCTTAATCTGCATAACCCACGCAAATGTGGTGAATGCAGTAAAACCCGGCTGATACAATCAAGTGCTTAACGCTCTCCTGAAGGCAAACAATCTCCCTTCAGTAATTATGCCTGAAGACCCCGAATGCTCCAGGCATTCAAGGACTTAGTCATAAAGAACATAGCGTCAAGTCTGGATTAGAGGAGATTATTGAAGCTCCCTCATCGGAAGAAACAGAAGAAGAGGAAAAGGCTGAAAGGGAGGATGGATACTCCGCGTCTGACAACGAGCAACGAAGAGCAGGTCAAAAGCCCCGAGTCCCCCTCCAAAAAAGGAAAAACCTGGGCCAAGTAAAACCGCCCAGCCAGCCCCCAAGAAGAAGAAGAAGACTAAGAAGAAACATAGGTAAAAACAACTCACCATGTTACGGAACGCACTGAAGATAATGGAAATCAACACCAACGGCTGGACGAGGAAAAGAATTCTTTACGGAAATGTATTCAAAGAAATTGATGCAGACATCATGTTGATTTCAGAACACGGGATCGACACGTGTAGTGCAGAAATGAAGATCTGCAACTACGATGTGTTGATTACCAATTATTCGCAGGAGCGGTACGATGGAGCCGCTATTGCAATAAAGAAAGGGATTGAATACAAGCAGATACGAAACCTAGAAGAATCCTACCTCACGATTGAGGTCGAACTCGACTTAGGAAAGTTGGTCATTGCTACCGGATATCAACCGCCAAGGAGAGATGTATTACCAATTCACACTCTCACTCGCCTATTTGGCAGAAGAGCCCCCACTATATTAATGGGGGGTCTAAACGCCAGATGCCGAGAATCCGGTTACAGGACCTACAACGGTATAGGAAGAAGCCTGGACCTGTTGCTGGACAGAAATACTGCCCAGCGAATAGGCCCTGACTTCCCCACCAATGTCAGAGCACGTGGTTCCACAAAGCCAGACATCTGTCTGGCGAATCGTCAGCTGCCGTTCAATTACTACATGGAACCAGTCCAGGTACCATGTAGTGACCATATAGGGATCCTACTCACTATCAACAGGAACCCTATACAAGTTCCAGCTGTAGTCAGAAAGAACTACAAAAGAGCAGACTGGACACGGTACGCGCGCCTTCTCGAGGCCTACGATCCGCCCAACTTGGACGAGGCAATTCTCAAGGAGATTGACAAGGCACTCGATGATCTCAATAACCATCTCATCGACGCAGATAAGGCTTGTATCCCTATATCCGAATATAGAACCATCTCTACCTACGAGTGGAGCGAATATATGAAGGAATTATACCGTGAACTGAAGTTATTGTATGAACTCAGCATCGTGAATGCATGAGTTCACTCGATGCAGCAAAGTAAAGAAATAAAAGAAGAATTGAACCAGTTGAACCTCGAACAGCAGAATAGAAGGTGGGAGGACGCGATCAACAGCCTCGATCACGAAACGACTCCCAAAGAATTTTGGAGAAAGATCCGAAATCTCAAAAGATCGAATGGGAAAAAGAAGCATAAAATAGAGCTACAGAAAGAAGATGGAAACATCGAAACAGAAGAGGAAAAAGTTGAAGAAATATTCAGAAGTTATTGAGAAAAGATCTTCAGTATGACTGAAGAGGAGAACGAAGACCATGACCTAGAGTTCAAAAGCAACATCATCGACGAGCTTAACGAACGACTACACAAGACGCACCCTCACCACCAGGTGGATAGACAGCGCGACGGAGAGCCGAGATTACACAAGAAGAACTACTCGGCGCGCTTCGCTCATTCCAACAAAAAGCCACAGGATAATCGGGACTTAAAAAGCTTAACCTTGAAAAGGCACCATTCTATGCCATCGAAGGAATAAGAAGAATATATAAGCCTGTCTGAACACGGGATACTTTCCGGATGCTTATAAAACAGCTAAGATGATCTCTTGCCTAAGCACGGAAAGAACCCAACTTTGAAGGAGAGCTATCGGCCAATTTCACTTCTGGAATTTGGTGGGAAGCTCTTCGAGAAGATCCTCAACAAAAGATTGGTGTCTGACCTAGAGGAAAACTCATTCTATAACCCACACCAATTCCGGTTTAGGAGGAAGCGAAGTACGGAGATGGCGATTAACGTCATCACGGAAAAGTTAGCCCAAGCAAAACGGGAAAAGAGTTACGTGAACATTGTTTGTCGGGATGTATCAAAGGCGTTTGATAAGTTGTGGCAACGGGGAATGCAGTAAAAGATCTTACGACTGGGCCTAAGTGAAAACTTAGAAAGAACTTTCTGTGACTATGTCATGGAGAGAGCGGCGTACATCAATTTAGGGTACACGGACGGACTAAAGTTTACGCTCACTGTGGGCCTCCCGCAGTGAGCATAAACTTGATTTAGACCGCGGATTTCCCAGCCCCTGTAAACCCCACTTGCCTAAACATTCAATTCGCCGATGATTTCACTCAGATAATTACTTGTCCATGGAGAAATGCGCCTTGGCAAGCTCGAATGACAGCAGCAGAAATTGAAAGTCTTAACACCTACGAGGCCCGGTGGAAAATCCGCACCAACCAGGAAAAGTTTAAAGTAGTCCCCATAGGCAGGAGACTTCTTTATAACGTCAGGGTGGGGGATAGAAGATATCCCTGCACCACGGAGTGCACTTTAATCCGAATGGAGATTACCTCATCCGGGTACAAGAAGCACGTCTAAGAACGAATCACCAAGGCCACTGCAGCAGTCAAGACTTTATATAGGTTCAAAAATCTTCGCCAACCCAACAAGAAAAAGATCTACAATGCACTTGTAAGATCGACGTTGTTATACCTCGCTTCCGCCCGTTCGTGCGTCTCAAAGACACAGAAGAGGGCACTACGAGTGATGCAAATTAAATGCGCGTATCTAATTACAGGTACATGCAGAATAGAAAGAAGAAGAGAAGAAGAGCTGCACCGGGAGGCGGGGTTAAGTCCCATTAACATTGTCATAAAAGAATGGACAAAGAATATGCTGGAAAAGGTCAACCGTAAATTGGACAATGAAATCGACCAAATGATTGACCAGAATAGAAGAGCAATAAGTCACGCCAGATTTCCAAGCTCCACCGGGGTTTTAGCTAGCGGAGCAGAAGTGCCGTTCTACGCATGATGATAGAGACGTTTTTACCTCAAACAAAGATTAAGCTAACCTAACTGTGAAACCTCACCGATTCCTACAAACTCACCGATGAAGACACAAGTCCTACCGATGAAGTCTCAAATCTACCGATGAAGACTGAAACTCACCGAACAAGACATCCACGAAGAAACAAAATACACAAACTACACAAATGGCAAAATATACGAAAAAACAAAGACACTAAGCAAACATTAAAATTAATTAATAATGCAATTATCAACACAACAGCTAATGCGCACATCATAACCAAAGACATTAATTGATTTGCAGACAAATGGCTTGAACGCCATATTATATATATGTATATATGTATATATATATATATATATATATATATATATATATATATATATATATATATATATGTATATATATATATATATATATATATATATATATATATATATATATATAAACAAACTGAAAGACAACAAAGGAACTACAAAATAAAAAAAATTAAACCGATAGGCCTGATCACCAGGCTCTAGCATCACTTTGCACCCTTCCACACTTCTTTCTCTTTTCACCACTGGTCTACTTTCGGCTGTCTGTACACACACCATTTCTCTATCCCCTACCTACATATACTTTTACACCATGTCATGCTAAGGACATATACATCACTTGGATGAATTATCTTTTCTACACCCAAGCAGCAAAGGCAGCCCTCTCGTAGGTAGACACCATAAAGACATACCTCAATCTACAAAATGAAAACTTGACAAAAATCATGACGTGGAACCTTCACACGCACGTTATGAACCTAACTCGCCCGGGCACGTTCGCGACAGAGCTGAACCAGATGCTGGCCAAAAATGGAATAAAACAAATGTGGTTCCTGGACAACCCCCTTTCCGGGGATGTACTGCATCTACAAATGGTTCCAAAACAACAACCAGCAGAGCAAGACAACACCAATAAAGTGGCTAATATAAAAGAGAAGAAACAAGTAGTCGAGGCAAAAACTCGTGTGCCTAGACAGAGGTAGGCGACCACGTCGGAGAAACATAATACTGACACCAACAGTTCCTCGGAATCCAAGATTCCTCAGACTCCGAAGCAATACAATCGCAGGAAACCAAGGGAAAGAAAAATAAAAATAAAAGATTGCGGACAAACAACATAAATTTGAAAATTTACGCATGCGATCAATTTCCCTATTCCGAGGAAATGGAAGCCAGGAATATTTTCCAAGGTATAAAATAAAAAATCTACAAGTGGGAGTACGACTACGAAGTCGAACATGAATCAGTGGAAGAAGCTCTTCTCGCACAAAATTTGACCCTACATCACAGCACCTGCGAGTAGATCTCAAACGCTGAGTTCAGAAAAAAGAAAAGTGGGAGGAAGAAGAACTTCACCCAGAAACACTAGACAAACAAAGATGGAGAGAGTAAGCAACAGAATGAGGATTCTGACATTCAACGTGAATGGATGGGAGGGGAAGGCCACGGCATATGGAAACATATTCCGAGTACTTGACCCCGACATCATCCTTATAACGGAGCACGGTATCGACACCACAGCTGGTCGAATTAAAATACCGTGCTACAGAGTAGTCATGAAGAATCATTCCCAGGAAAGGTTCAATGGTGCTGCAATAGCTGTCAAGAGGAACATCTTCTTTAAACAACTACCAGAACTCGATGAGTCCTTTGTGGCGATCGAGCTGCATACACTGGTAGGATACCTCGTGATAGCCGCAGCCTATCAGCCCCCTCGCCGAGCTTATCTCCCGTTAAGTAACTTCTACACACTGTTCGGGCACCGCAGAATGGCATTCTTAGGGGAAGACCTCAATGCCAGATGCCGTGCGGCGGGCTATGGTAGTACCAACGATAGAGGCCGAAACTTGGAACTGATTATGGGAAGGAAAAACACCCAAAGAATAGGGCCGGATTTTCTGACCTACATCACTTCCAGATCAGCAACTAAGCCTGATATAATCTTAACAAGTGGAGGCTTCCCATTCAACTACCATAGTGAGCTAGGCTCAACAGTCTCAAGTGATCACATAGCGATACTCACCACAGTATCTCTCGCACCGATCCAGCTCCCAGTCCTTCTCCGGAAAAAACTACGCCCTGGCCAACTGGGATCGTTACAAGAGACGACTCAGTTAATACGCGCCAGCTGACCTAAAAGCGGCGTCGTTAGAGGAGATAGACAGGGAACTGGAGAGGATAACAACGTCCACACTAAATGCGGACCGCGAGAGCATACCCAAAACCGGGTATAAAACACCTCTTCATCCCAGATGGACAGAGGAGATGAGGTATATCGCTCGCGTTCACAGGGAAGTGTACGAGGAAATAAGACGGAAGGGTCACAACCGGAAAAGAAGCTTGCTCCTTCGACGCCTAAGCACAGAGCTTAGAGAGGCTATCAACTTCCAACATGAGGTAATCTTGAACAACTTGATAGCCAAAGTCTACAGCGAACTTATCCCGGCTAAGTTCTGGCGTCAAGTCAATAACTTAAAGGCAAGACCAAAGGCTCGGATAAAGGAGAACAAAAACTATATAGAGGACCCGGCGGTTTTGGAAGACAGGTTCAGGAACTTCTGGAAAAACGTCTTCAGGATCACCCCCGAAGTAAACGACGAGTTCGACCAGGAATTCGAAGGCCAACTGATCGAAGAACTGAATCAGGCAATACACCGCACGCACCCACAACATCGAGTCATCAAAGGCAGGGAGATGGCCGACCACGGCCGTCCTATAACACCAGAGGAGGTCATATCACTGTAAGAGCCTTCCAACAAAAGGCACCAGGCTGGACGGGCATCACCAAGAACAACTTGGTTAATGCCCCACAGCAGATCATTTAGGGAATCGTAAACATCTATAACGCTTCCCTGAATATGGGCTACTTCCCGGAAGGTTTCAAGATTGCTAAGGTGATCTTAATACCCAAGGGAGGTAAACCCCCTGATCAACTAGTAAATTACAGGCCGATCGCCCTGCTGGAGATCGTTTCGAAAGTCTACGAGAAACTCCTAGCTGACAGGCTTCAAGCACAACTAGCCGAGCTGGAAGCTCACAACCCTCAGCAGCACGCTTCCGCAAGATACGAGGAACAGAAACAGCCCTCGCCCTCCTAGCGGAAAAACTCGCTTGCAGTAAAGCTGAGAGGATGTACGTAGACGTGGTGCTGCGGGATGTAATGAAGACCTTCGATAAGGTTTGGCTGAGAGGGCTACAGTTCAAGATCCTCAACCTCCAGCTTAACCCACTCTTGAAAGGGGTCCTTTGCAACTATGTCTCGGATAGGAGAGCCCAAATCGCGATCGAGGGCTGCAAGGGACCCGAATTCGAACTCAAGGCGGGAGTTCCACAAAGCAACTGTCTCGGCCCTTTGCTGTACCTAGTGTACACAATTGACCTGCCTGCTCCATTGAGGTACGATTCGATGTATTTACAATACGCAGATGACATCACTCAAATCGTCATGAGTTCATTCAGGAACTCTTGAAGTCAGGCGAGGGCGACAGCTATCGAAATTGACAATATCAATCGTTATGAGAAGAAGTGGAAAATTAAGACCAACCGCCAGAAGTTCACCATAATTCCAATGAACCGCCGGAAAGTTGACGACGTCATCGTCAACAACGGACTCTATCCGTACTCCAACGAGGAATGAGTCTTGGGCTTACAACTTTATGAATCTGGATATAAGGCTCACACAAATACCAGATTCTCCCTAGCCAAAGGAGAGCTGAGGAAACTTTACCGTTTCCGAAGCCTCAGCGTGCCACACAAGAAAAAGCTGCACATGGCCTTGGTACGCTCAGTCCTAGTGTACCCGGCCGTGATAACGCAGATGGCAAGCTGTACATCTCTCAGAGTGATGCAGAGGGTACAGAATAAAGCCACTCTGCTGATTACTGGCACGCAAAGGATCGACCGTATTCGGCAATCGGTTCTACACCAAAGAATCGGACTAAAGCCGGTCAATACGGAGATCCAAAGGCTAGGGAGAACGACATGGGTTTAAATAGACCAAGTCATACTCCCGATTATAAACTTTAACCTGAACATACGTAGAAATAGAAGACGCGCAATTGGTAGAACGGCTCTGTTCCCAAGCAGTAGAACCTGCGCAAGAGAAGAAGTACTGCCAATGTATACTTAGTAGTACACAAAATCAAATTACTGTGACCGTACTGAACCCGACTCGTAACAAGGAAACAAACAAAAGATAGAAATTATTCTAATAAAAAGAGGCGAAGTGCCCATATTAAAGAATTCCCCAAAGTATAAAATAAAACTTAATTATCTTTAAATAAAACAGAGGCGAAGTGCCCATATTAAATAATTAAAAAAATAAAACTAGAATAAAAAGAGGCGAAGTGTCCAAATCTCAATAAAATCAAAATTAATCAACATAATTCAAATCAACAAAAAGAGGCGAAGTGTCCAAATGAAAGTAATAAATTTAAAGCTCAACAAAATTTAAATAGAGATATTCAGCATATTAGATAACTTTGAAAGGCTCGAATGCTACGACGGTAGAATAAATTGAAAATAATAAAGAGAAAAATATATATAATAATGGAGGAACCTGGCTGTCAACGACAGTCAACACCATTAATGACGGAGGAAAATTTTATTATTTAAAAGAAAAATGAGAAGAATGCTAGTGATGCCCTAACACCAGGTCAAACTAGAAACCATTTTCACACATTTATAAACCTAACACAATATTCATCACTTTCACTGATGAAGACAAAAGTGAAATGGATACAGAATCAGAGGAAGAAAGCACAAAAGTGACCTCAGAAAAGCAAAAAGCAAAAATGACCACCCAACACTTCAACATCAAAATATACGGATCTCATGTTTTTCTCATTTATAAGCAATATAAGCAGAAGTTCAAAAAGAAGAGAAATAGACGCACTTGATCCCCAGGCCGACCAGAAAAAGCAAAGTCAGGTAGATAACACAAACAATCATAACAATAATGGACACGCTTCAACGTAAGCTTAAAATATTCACCTTGAGTGTTAACGGCTGGAAAGAAAAACGCTTAATCTACTCCAACATAGTAAGAAAGGAAGATCCAGACATAATCATCTTAACAGAACATAGCATATCCACAGATACAGAAACAATAAAAATCCCCAACTATAAAATATTAACAACAAACCACTCACAGTAAAGATACGACGGAGTTACCCTAGGCATTAAAAAAAGGCATACCCTTTACTGAAATAAAAGGGCTAGAGGAATCATTTTTAGCTGTGAAAATAAAAATGACTACAGGAGACTTAAGCATAGCCGGGGCCTACCAACCACCAAGACGCTCGTACTTCATCAAGCTATTCCGCAGACAAGCCTCAACCTTTCAAGTCGGAGACCTTGATGCAAGGTGCAGGGAAGCAGGGTACACAACCCATACAAACGGTACGGGAAAAACCCTACATCTCCTGATGCAAAGAGGCCTACTAAACAGAGAAGGACCCGACTTCCCTACGTATCTCACAGCCCGATCCTCGACTACCTCAGATATTATTTTAACTAATCCAAACTTCAATTTAAATCACCACACACAGCCATATCCAACAACTCCCTCCGATCATTTAAGCATAATTACCACCATCTCAACTTCACCCATCCAAATAAAAATATCACGAAGAAAAGCAACCAGCAAAACAAAGTGGAATGGACTCAAACAATACTTAAAACACAATAGAAACCGGATCCCTTAACAACCAAAGTAAAGAGAAAATAGATGCACAACTAGAGTTAATCACCAGTAAAATCAGAGAGGCGGATAATTTACACACCCCAACAATAGAATACAGAACCATACCTGCACCTAGATGGACCCAAGAGATCCAAGATGAAATGGATGCATTTCAAAATGTAGTAAATGAAATCAGGTTATCGGGTCATACCATCGAAAGGTACAGAAACATTATCATAATTAGAAGGAGGATAGTCACCCTCATCAAGGACAATTCCGGCAGGCTCTGGAATAACATAATAGGTAAGATGGAGATGGAAAATGATCCCAAGAAATTCTAGAGACAATTCACGAAATTACACGGATCACATCAAAAAGATGAAATAAGCCTGAAAATTCGGAACAAGAAAGTAGAGCAAAATGACGAATTACAAGAGCATTTCCGAACGCACTGGACAAAATTTTTCTTTATTTCACCTGAAGAAAATCAAAGTTTCGACCTAAACTATGAGGAAGAAATCATACGTAGCCTGACAACATAACGTGAACTCATTATACCGTTTAGAAACGTCGACGAACAAAGAGACAATCCCTTGGGGGGAGGAAAGCCATTTAATATGAATGAATACCTCACAGCATTAAAATCATTTAAACAAATGGCTCTAGGAAAAAGTGTAATATCTAAAGCTAAATTAATTAATGCCCCAGATAATGTGCACGAATCGGTAGTGAAGGTCTTCAATGCCTTCCTAAATATGGGATACTTTCCCCAAGCATTTAAAACGGCAATGATGATCTTCCTGCCAAAGCCGGGCAAACTGAAACATCAAGTCGAAAGCTTCCGTCCTATCTCGCTCCTAG
Source organism: Ceratothoa steindachneri (assembly GCA_963969495.1). Taxonomy (NCBI): domain Eukaryota; kingdom Metazoa; phylum Arthropoda; class Malacostraca; order Isopoda; family Cymothoidae; genus Ceratothoa; species Ceratothoa steindachneri. Next base: position 131,727,286 of record OZ018317.1, on the reverse strand, counting down.
AATTTCTAGGCAAAGTCCTAGAAAATCTCCTTAACGAAAGGTTGATCAACCATCTTAACACAAACAACCATTACAACCCACAACAACACGGGTTCCGGAGCAAGCGAGGGACGGACACCGTGCTAGCAATCATTACCGAAAGAATTGCTACTGCCACTGCGCGAGGCAACAGAGTTGACATTGTGCTTCGTGAAGTTGCCAAAGCATTTGACAAAGTGTGGTTGCCCGGCCTAAAGGCCAAAATATGCGACCTTAACCTGGAAATAAACCTAGATGAGAGGAAAGCGATATTGCAGATAAACGGCAAAACGGGCAATGCAATCAACCTACAAACGGGGGTCCCACGAGGAGGCTGCCTCTCACCTACGCTGTACACAGTGTATACGAGGGACCTTCCACACCACACTGGTATAAAAATTAAAAACCTAAATGATTACGAGAAAAGGAATAAAATAAAAACTAACAAGGATAAGTTCAAACTAATCCCCATGAACAGAAGGAAAAAAGCTACTGTACGCGTAGATGGAGAGGCATATCCTTTCTCAACAGAAGGACAAGTCCTCGGACTAAAAATAATAACTAACGGCTATACAAGTCACCTACCACAAAAAGTCATAGAAGCAAAATCTACCTTATCAGCGCTATACAGATTCAGGCAACTTTAAAAAAAAATAAAAGAAAACTATCCCTGGCCCTAGTTCAACCCAAGCTCCTATACCCAATTGTACCATTGAATACACTAAGTAACTCCCAAATCAAGAAGATCCAAAGAGTCCAAAATCAAGTCCCTAGATTCATAACAAACACAGGAAGACTAGATTGCATACCAACAGAAGAACTCCACCACAGATCTACTATTGAACCCATAAACATAGTCTCACAAAAAAGAGCAAGAAAGCTGTGGGAAAAGATTAAAAATATGATTCCACAGATTATAATAAACCAAACCATCGTACAAGAAGACCAAATCCACCGTACGCAATATAAACAACGCTTCAACGGTAGCCTGAGAAAAACGTCAATAAGCGTCAACCCAATCTATAGGTAGTAAACCATAATGCAACATCTAGAAAGGACAACCGATTGCAACTACCAAGTATACAACCCAAATGTGAATCCTGATGAAGAACCATTATATTTACATAATAGCATTAAAAAAAAATAAATAAATAAAATAAAAAACAATATTATGATACAAACGCTCTATTGAGAAAAATAAAACAAAGGCTCCAATGCTTAAAATAATAATGTATCACAAAAATATAATAATTTTAGAAGACAAACGAAAGCGTTTGCCAGGCAACCTGGCACAAATCTCTATCATCTTCACACATCATCCTACACACACTAACACACACACAACACTTTAATTTCTATCTTTCCTATCTCACTCTCTCTACACATTCTAACTTTATTTATCTTATCTTATCTTATCTACGCTCTAAGAGAAACCTTAGCCAGCAAAGGAGGAAAAGTCGAAGGGAGGTAATCTCAAAAACCAATCCAATTTTCATCGAACCATACCGTGGAGGGTAACCTACGGCCAGCCAGCTACCTAGGGGAATAAAAATTCCTTTATTTCCCTGGTACGTCATATTGATATGACGTGCTAAACCCTCAACCATCCCTGCCCCGCCGTGATCTGGCTCCGTGAATGTGACTCTACACATAATAGCTCCGTTGCAACTATGCCGTTCTACTTAGAAAAGGCATAATTGCAAACTCTAGGAAAAGGAGGTCTGAGGCTTAGCCCGCTGCGGAACCCAAAGGAAGGGTCAACCTGGATTGCGATTCAGTTACCAACGCGGGGAGGCATAACACCCTACCACAGAGGGAGACTATACCGTGTCTGTGAGGTGTCGGATGTAACTGTTAAATACCCAAAACCCAATAGAGGGGGCGGCACCCCGACTGGAGTCAGTTGATTCTGGCTTCAGTCATCATTAAGTCCGTTATGTTTTTACACCCTCTGAGGAGCCCAACCAGTTCCATACTCACTTATCCTCCCTCACCACATCCGAGTCACACTCACGGCTTCTTCATCGGCAGGGCGGGAGTACGCCCCAAAGAAAGTAAAGAAAAGGAAGAAAATGGCATTCAGCACGTAGCACCTCACACTACTGCACACTAAAGAGAAGACCCCCACCACGATCGACCAACACACACTACCTAGCTTAGCCGCTACTCATGACACCCCCATCGCAAACATTATAAAAACACATTCAGGCCACAAGTTCGTATTTCGCTCACAGGAGGACGCACTAAAAATTTCACCAAAACGCAGCCGACACACTCGACAGTCAGAACCTTCAAACTAACCTAGCTGACGGAATATCAAAAGGACACCAAATACACAATACAAAGGCCAACCCCTTATGGTTGGCCTTTACCACTGATGACCTCCGTGCACACCCCAGACAGAAGTATGGGGAGGAGGTCATCACAGACCTGTACTTTAATCGTAGTAAACACTGGGCAGTGATCACACTGTCCGACGAAAACAGCAAAACACTGCTGCTAGACCAGGGTATCAAGGTCTGCAGCACACTAACACACCCACATAACATGGAATCACAACATAACGTAAGACCAACACAATGCCACCGGTGTTACAAAACCGGACACGTAACACGTACATGTCAAGCAGACCTAATCTGCTCAAAGTGCAGTGTAGTGGGGCACCACTACACCACCTGCATAGCCACCACATCCCTCTGCTCCAATTGTAGCGGCGACCACGTCGCCCTCAACCCTAAATGCTCTTACTTAAGTAGCGCCGGCCATGACACCGTCGCGGCTATACGGCGTCCACAACCTATCCACACAACCACACACTCCGCACCCCCCCCTCCCCTCACAGGAACATTCGCCGCAGCTGCTGGGGCAATGGTGTCTGCATCTCCTGCTGTTCCACTCCAGACAAACCCAACCCCATCAGCACCTCCAACTCACCCACATATCCCGTCATCCGCCCCCACCTTAGCACCTTACACTCAGAGACCCCCACTACTAAAGACCCCCCCCTCATCTCCCCCACTCCACATCACACAACTAAGGAGACCACAAACTCGAAGATTCACCTGGCCGCCTTGCTCTCAACGGTGGCAAAAGACATGTCGAGGGGCGACCCCGTCTATACGCAAACATACTCAACACACTATTCGCCTCACACGGTATAGAGCAGATCACCTTCCCCGAGAAGGTGTTAGCTCTAATGGACGAGCAGACAAACAGAAGACCTGCACTTCTCCCCACTCCGGTAGGCACGCACGCCTCTCCACCTGGACCCACCGGCCCTCACTTTCACCACGCTCCCGCCGCCTCTCCCCCTTCTGTCCCTGCATCTTCTCTAACTACCCCTACGCCTACTGCTCCCACCTCGCTTCCAACTCCCTTTCCTGCCCCCACTTCTTCCACCTATCAAAACTCCCCCCTACCTCCAGAACTCCTCCCTCCACTACCACCAACCCCCCTCCAATTGTCCCTGGCCCCCCTTCCACAGCCTCCAACCCCACTCCCACTAACACCCAAACCCCCACCTCCACAGCCTCCAACCCCACTCCAACTGACACCCCAATCCCCACCTCCACTCAACCCACAGCATCCCGTGCAAAACCAAAAAACCCTACCTCCAAAACCCCCCGCACACCAAAGCACGGGCAAAACAAAACACCACCCCTCCTGTTGTTAACACTCCTTCCCCTTCCCCTCCTCCGACCCAATCTCTTCTCTTCCCCAACACCCTACCTCTCATTATCTGTACTTCTCCTACTATCTCTAGCCCTTCATCTCCTAGCTTCTCATCTCCTAGCTCTACTCCATCCACCTCTGCTACTAACCCCCCCCCTCCAAGACTCTACCCTTTCCAAGCCTACTACCTCGACACGTCCTTCCACAGAACAAACTACAACCTCCACCACGGCCTTCCCACCCAATAACACCGCCGACAACCCCCACAAACAACAGCCAACACGGGTAAAGGTACTGGCTCCTCACGCCTCCTGGGCAATAACCGAGGAGAGGGAAACGGGACCGGGTAAGTCAGCCTCCCTCGCACTCCGCCCACGACAATAGGTCGCCCAAACGTCGTACAACTAAACCTACGCAGTTATCACGGTATTTGCCATACGGTTGCCAACTGGGTGTTCAACACACAAAGACCGGACAGAGTACTCCTAACCTCAACCAGCCTACTTCCTCCCAACAACAGACTCTGCATCGCAGGCTACCACACGTACCTAGCTCCACAGGCGCGGCACTTAGGATCAGCGATTCTAGTACAGCGCTCAATACACCACTCCTTCATCAAAACACATGACGACTCTTTTCTAGCCTGCAAGAGAGAAACAAGCTCCGGCCCAATTCTAGTGGCCACACACTACAGACCACCACGCCTACAATTAAACATAGAAGCACCACTTCAGGCCCTATCAAACTATAACCTCCCTATCTTCTTCGCGGGGGACCTTAACGCCTTTCACCCGACACTCCTTTCGAACAACATGAATGGCGCCGGAAGGTACCTGGCCGGTGCCTTGCGGCGCTATCGATGCGAGAACATCGGCCCTGCCTTCCCCACATTCTTCGGTCCTCGTGGAGGTACCACGTCCCCGGAGGTTGTCTTCCGTAACGACCACGCCACACGATTCCACACAAACATATCATTCGGTCCACACGTGCCATCTGACCACATAACGATATGCCTAATCAAATCCACATATCCCATACTAAAACCTACACCACCTCTCCACGATTACAAAAACACAAACACGCCACAAAACCTAGACCTGGAGGACACCAATCCAGACCTGATAGACGACCACTAGTGCTCAATTCTAAACACCATAACCGCTGCACGCAACCTACACTCACCACAAAAAACTACACTTGCATAAAACATTTCACATTCTCCATACACAGTCAGAGACTCATCACACAGAACAATAACCACTACACTAGAGGCCCACGACAACACAACACAAATAACTTACGTGCCCGCATCCTACAGTGCGTGCAGCTAGACAGGAACCGGCAGTGGCGAGAGGTCGTCCGCATTATGGACGACACCCGTTGCACGGACCTTTACTTCTTCTGGCGGCACGTAAAAAGGATGTTAGGCACTGTTCCATGCAAACCCATCACCCTCCAAGTAAACAACCAAACACTCACAGACACTACGTCATCATCGACGCATTTAGATCCTACTGGGACATGGTACATACACACACAACACACCCAAACCAAACGCGCAGGAGAAATTCCAGGAAGTCCAGGAGTAGTGTCGGGCCCACGCTCACGAGCTAAGGCCTGCCACCTTGATATGAATGAAGCTGCTTGCCTACACATCCACATTAATCACTCCAATCACCGTCGAGGAAACAAAACACTACATTCAAACAACACCTATACGCGCCCCCGGCCCCTCCGGGCTACCAGCCACACTTATACACAACCTCCCCGCAAACATATACCCCACACTTACACACCTATTCAACTCCTCACTAGTCTCAGGCCACTTCCCCCAAATATTTAAAGTCTCTCACAACATACTCCTACAAGACCTAACAAAGACGCAAAACACCCAAATAACTACAGGCCTATTGCTTTATTAGAGCACCTAGGCAAAATACTCGAATAAATGGTCAACTGCCGCATAAGGGGGATCCTGGAAGAGAGGGACTGGTTCTCCTCCCATCAATACGGGTTTAGGACAGGCCGGTCCACTCAGGCAGCCGTGACTATCGTTCACGACAGAATACCAAAAAAACGCCAGGTACATAAAAAGACTGTCTCCATCAGTAAGGACGTGGAGAAGGCCTTCGATAAAGTGTGGCACGAGGGACTCCGTTGGAAACTCGCTAAAAATACGAAGTTACCTCTCTGCACCAGAAGGCTCCTCTCGCACTACCTCAACTGAACGAAGTTGCCACATAAAATAAAATAATATCATCTCACGACCCTTCACACCACGCTCAGACGTTCCCCAAGGAAGCGTACTGGCACCCACACTATACATTATGTTCACAAACGACACCCCACTCCCACCAGAAAACCTCTGTCACACATACACAGTGGCCTACGCCGATGAAGAGACCATTCTTGTCAGCGGCCGAGGCCCAGAAGAAATCGCGCTCCACGCACAAACAATACTAGACGACAAGACATTACAAGGATAAATGGCTGATTGCCACGAATCCTCAGAAGACACAGATTACACTCTACGGCGCTAGAGAACACTTCATGCACATCCTACAAATCTTCTCACATACATCAGACATTAACCACCTAAAACCAACAAGGCTCGAAAACACTCAACGTACTAAAATCCTCGGGGTAACTTTCGACAAGACCCTCAGGTTCAATATACACCAAAACATAATACAAGCAAGAGCCTCACGAACAAACGCATCGTTGGGTAGATTCTACTCTCTGAGTAACAGACTAAAACTATATCTATACAAAGCACTCGTGCGACCTATTCTCATGTACGCCTTACTGTCACTCGTAGCCGCGAGCGACACGTGAAAGCGGAAGGCTCAGCGCATTCAGAACTCTGCTCTGAAGCGCGCTTGCCGCTCTCATTTGTATTCGAGAATGGCCGCACTACACAACAACAACAAATTAACTCCCCTCAACACTTACGCTCACACCAGACTTACAAAACAACTCGGAAAACTCACCAGAGACCCATTATATACTGCATTACACGTAAGAAGGTACACATTGGCGCCGCGATATCCCGCGGCCCATGAACACCCGCCACCCATACCGTTCTTAGCATAACTAGAAGGCATCATGAATAACGCGTTTATAACTGAGCAGACAGCCTCGCCCTCCTGACCTTCCTCCAACCGTCGCCCAGTCCAAACCATGAGACCAACGCAGCCACAACAACACCACGCATCGGTGTATAGCCACTGACCTATCAACTCTTGTTATCTTTTCTTAAATGTTTTCCGCAACCCTCCTCTCTAACTACCTGATCGCCTGTATCACATACAGCGATCCATCTCTGTCCTTTCTATAAACAAAATGAAAAAAAAATGATCGCTGCGTGTAACACAGGCGATCAGGTAGTCATAGAGGAAGGTTGCAGAAATCACTTAAGAAAGGATAGCAAGAGTTGATAGGTTGGTGGCTATACATCGATGCGTGGTGCTAGTGTGGCTCCATTGGTCTCGTGTTTTTTTAGGTGACTGAACAACGGTTGGAGGCAGGTTAGGAGGGCGAGGCTGTCTGCTCAGTTGGAAACGCATTATTCATGATGCCTTTTGGTTATGCTAAGAACGGTATGGGTAGCTGGTGGTCAGGGGCCGTGGGGTATCGTGGTGACATGGCATACCTTCTTACATATAGTGCAGTGTATAATGGGTCTCTGGCAAGTTTCCCCGAGTTGTTTTATGAGTCTGGTGTGAGCGTATGTGTTGAGGGGTGCTAATTTGTTGTTGTCGTGTAGTGCGGCCATTCTCGATTACAAAGGAGAGCGGCAAGAGCGCTTCAGAGCAGAGTTCTAAAATCGCTGAGCCTTCGGTTTCCACATGTCACTCGTGGCTACGAGTGACAGTGGGGCGTACGTGAGAATAGGTCGTACGAGTGCTTTGTAGAGGTGTAGAAGTGCTCCCGCAAGTGTGGTTTGGGTGGGTTGTGTGTGTGTACTGTGTCCCAGTGGGACCTAAATGCGTCGAGGATGACTTTAGTGTCTGTGAGTGTTTGGTTTTTTACTTGGAGGGTGATGAGTTTGCATGGATCAGTGCCTAACATCCTTTTTACGTGCCACCAGAAGAAGGAAGGGTACGTGCAACGGGTATCGTCCGCGATGCGGACGACTTCACACCACTGCCGACTTCTATCTAGCTGCGAGTGGCGAGTGTGTTGGCTGCATTTTGGTGAAATGTTAGCGCGTCCTCCTGTGAACGAAAGACGAGCTTGTGGCCTGTGTGTGTCCTTAGGATGTTTGTGTTAGGGGTGTCGTGGGTAGCGGCTAGGCTGAGTAATGTGTGATGGTCGATTGTAGTGGGGGTCTTCTCTGTGGTGTGTACTATCGTGAGATAGGATGTGCTTGATGCCATTTTTTTAATACTTTGGTACTTTCTTTTTTGAGGTCTACCCCCGCCCCGCCGATGAAGACCCCGTGAACATGACTCGGATGTGGTGATGGATGATAGGTGAGTATGGAGCTGGCTGGGCTCCTCAGAGGGTGTAAAAACTTTGCGGACTTAATGATGACTGAAGCCCGAATCAACTGGCTCCAGTCGGGGTGCCGCCCCCTCTATTGGGTTTTGGGTATTTAACAGTTACATCTGACATCTCACACAGACGGTAGAGTCTCCCTCTGTCGTCTTGGACGGTACCGTAGGGTAGGGTGTTATGCCTCCCCGCGCTGGTAACTGAATCGCAATCCAGGTTGATCCTTGCTTTGGGTTCCGCAGCGGGCTAAGCCTCAGACCTCCTTTCCCCAAAGTTTGCAATTATGCCTTTTCTAAGTAGAACGGCATAGTTGCAACGGAGCTATTAGGTGTAGAGTCACGTTCACGGAGCCAAAACATCCCGGCCGACTAGGGATGAGGGAGGGTTTAGCACGTCAAATCAATATGACGAGCCAGGGTAATAAAGGAATTTTTATTCAGGGGGGTTGGAGGTAGGGGGGGAGGTGTCTTGAGGATTTCTTTAGGTCTGGTTGGTATCTGGCTAGTAGTGGTTACCGAGGTAAAGGAAAATGAATATGCTAAACGTTCCCGAAGACTTTTCTTTTCGCGAAAACTTTTACGAGTCAAAGTTATTTTCCTCCTAGTGGAAACAATAAGTGTGATCCTAGATAACGAATACTTGATTGGTAGCTCAAAATCGGGCAATTTCATAGTCGGGCTAGCCAGAAAAAAAAAATCATTCTAATTCTTTTTTTTTAAAGATATTCACCCCGATTTGGCATGGAGCACCCTGGGACCAAAAGCCTTACTAAAGTCCAAGTATAAAATATCATAGTTTTCATCATTATCTGCTGCTTCATACACCTTACTATAAAAAGACAGCAGATTAGTCAGACAGGATTTACCCTTACTAAAGCCATGCTGTGATTCTTTTATCAACTTATGCTTATCCAAGTGATCTCTAATATTCCTTGCTATAATAGATTCCATCATTTTCCCTACCACTGATGTCAAACTTACTGGTCTGTAATTAGACATATTTGTTTTATCCCCTTTCTTAAATATAGGTATCACATTGGCTTTCTTCCATGCCACTGGCACAATGCCACTCTCCAATGATTTTCTAAAGATGCATGCTAGGGGCTCACTTAACACATCCTTACATTCTTTCAAAATTCTAGGAAAGACCTCATCAGGACCGGGTGCTTTACTACTTTTGATTTTATCAATTTCCTTTGTCACTATCTCCTTTGTGATCAATATATCCTTTAATTTCTCTTCGTCATTATCCCGAAAGATCATGGACACCTCGGGTATATTTAGAGTATCCTCCTGTGTAAATACTGAGAGAAAAAAGTCATTTAGCATTCCAGCCATTGAGTCCCTATCACTCACTAATTCTCCATTGGAATCTATAAGTGGGCCTATTTTATCTCTAACCTTAGTTTTGTATAATTGATAAAAACTTTTAGGATCTTCCTTTGCCCTATTTGCCACTTTAATTTCATAATTTCTCCTTGCTACTCTAACTAACTTTTTAACATCTCTTGCTAGTTCATTATATTTCTGCCTTAAGTGATCCTCTCCATTTTTTATTTTCCTATAAATGCCCTTTTTAATGCCAATATAATGCTTAATTTTATCTGTCATCCATTTTGGGTCATTATTTTTAGTCCTAATCTCCTTATATGGAATGTTAATCATCTGACCTGTAATTAATTGCTCAATTATTCTTTCATACTCCTCTTCAATTGTAATCTCTTCCTCCTGGTGATTATTGTCTCCACTAACTGATATCATTGAATCTATTCCTGAATTGATTTCATTGCCTGGTTTCTGTACAACTGCCTCCAGGTAAGTCCTGAGCCCATTATAATTTGCTCTTCTAAAGTCAGGAATTTTAACATTGTTCATGCTACTATCAATACCATTCCATTTCATCTTGATTCTAATTTCACAATGGTCACTATTACCCAAATTTCCTCCAATCTCAGTATCCTTAATAACTTCTTCCCTATTTGTCAGAACTAAATCCAGTATATTATTACCTCTAGTGGGTTCGTTAATAATCTGCCTCAGAAAATTATCTTGGACAACATTCAAAAATTCCTCAGCCTCCTGATCACCCACAAGAGCTTCCCAGTCTATATTTCTGTAATTAAAATCGCCCATTATACACACATGCTTACTTCTACATGCCCGTTCAATCTCCTGCCACAGAAGATTTGAAGCTTCCTTACTAAGATTTGGTGGTCTGTATAATAATCCTAAGACAAGCTTGTTTTTACCTTCCTTTACATTTAGCCATAATGACTCTGTGTTATCATCTAATTTAATTGTACTGTTTACACAACACTGGAGATTATCTTTAATATAAATAATAACCCCTCCTCCTCTCTTCCTATTCCTATCTGTATGGAACATGTTAAAGCCCTCAATCTCAACCTCAGGTTTAAAGTGATTACCTGCCAAATCAAGCCATGACTCTGTTATCGCAATTATATCAAAATTCTCTTCACTTGCTAACGCTCTTAAGAGATCTATCTTATTCCTTATACTCCGACCATTTGTGTAGTATATTTTTAAGTTTTTTTTATTATTCCCATCTTAATTGCATTGTGCTTTTTTATTCCTAGTTATCTGCTCATTCACTTGTGCATTAGTCCCCCTATAACGCATCAGTATGCCCTCTCCCCTAGCTATTCCTCTATCACTGCATCCCTTCCATTTCCTACACCTGCCCTCTATTCCTGTTATTCCCTTACCTCTAACAGCTTCTAGTTTCCCACCCGTAAGGACCTAATCACACTATCCAGCTCCCCCCATAGAACCTCAACACCTGCCCGACTAAGATGGAGCCCATCCATCGCATACAACCTCCTATTCCCGTAAAACCCTCCCCAGACATCTACAAACACCAATCCTAGCTCCTCACACAGTCCTTTCACAAATTCATTCAAACCAATTGCACGCGACAACCATTCTACCCCCACATCCAATCTCGGAAGCACACCAGAAACAACACCTTTTACCCTGCTTTTACTCATCCTTTCAACTAACCTTTTATACTGCTCACGTAACTCACATGTACCCACCTTCTTTACATCATTCACTCCCACATGCGTAATCACAACTGCATCCCTCTCACACCCAGAAACCAGCCTATCATACCTCTCACAAACATCACTTACACCAGCACCCGGCAGACAAACTCTCATTCCCTTCCACTTGCTATCACTCAACTTCCTATCTAAATACCTAATCTGAGAGTCACCCATCACTAGCACCTCAGTCATTCTCCTATTCTGTCTTGGCCTAACATTACCCTCCCTCCTGCTCTCAGTCACGCTACCACCCATCCTGCTTTCATCCACAATCACACCAGGCAAATCACTTTCACATTCTTCCTCTCTCAGGACATTGAATCTGTTAGTCAACCTAACAGGTTCTATGTCCCTCTCATTCACACACCTAACCTGTCCTAACTTATCTATCCTATCCATTTTCACCCACCATTCATCATCACTCACAACTTCCACACTGTTCCCAGTCCTAGCCCTATCTTCCACCCTCTTAGCACTAATCTCACCCTTCAATCGCACACTTGCATCTCTTCTCACCTCAAACACCAAATCATTCAACCTCTTACAAACCCCACTCAACCTCCTAACCTCCCCTTCCAGAAAACACACACGGCATTCAGTTACATTCACTCTCCTTTCAACTCCACAAGCATCACACACCACATACACACTACTTTCAAACGGCATGCTCTCACCATCTATACAAAAAGCCATACTCTCAGAAATTTACTAATGAAAAAGTTAACACTCACCCCCAAAAAAATTCTTGCTCAGGATTGCTGCTAGTTATCTTCCCCAAAAGTATTAATCACTAATGTATTTATTATACAGTGATTGATGTATTAAATAAATACAAGAAAAATTACACACCCAAATCAGTATTATATCCCAATCTTACAATGAGAATCAGGAGCTCCTGTAAAACAACCTTCCAGAACAAAGCCTGACAGCCAACTGATAAAGATAAATAGAAGACAAATTTTTGAAGGGCCAAATTAAAGAAATAAGGAATTTCATTCAAGAAGAAGAAAATGGATTCAAGGAAGACAACCTGCATAATGAAAATCAAGATGAACAAAAATAATAAAAATTATAATAAGGAAGGCCCCCATCCATAGTCTGACTGTTCAAGCATTTATGATGAATATTAAACCCAATAAAACATTGAAGTAAAATAGCATTCCCATATTTTCAATAGCATATTAACTATTTTTTCTTGGAAAAAAGTATGATAATTAAGTTACATATTCAAAAGGAAATCCTAGTGCATCATGTATTCTAGTAAAAGTGAAATACACTCTGATGGTTCAGAATCTATAGTAAAGCATTTGATAAGGTACCACATAGGAGACTAGTTCATAAATTAAAATGATTGGGATATGTGGGGGTGTTTCAAATTGAATAGCTGAGTGGCTGAAAGACAGGAAGCAAAGGGTAGTGCTAAATGGTGTAGAGTCAGAGTGGAGGGATGTTATCAGTGGGGTTCCTCAGGGATCAGTTCTCGGTCCATTATTATTTGTCATCTATATAAACGATCTTTGGGAGGCAGTTAATAATAAAGTGTCAATTTTTGCGGATGATACCAAATTAGCAGCTGTGGTTAAAGATATTGATGATAATCTTAAAGTGCAGGGGGATTTAAATAAATTTTTATCCTGGGCACATAAGTGGCAAATGACTTTCAACCTTGATAAGTGCAAAGTTATTAACATGGGAAAAGATAATAGAGAATTTAACTATGAAATGGATGGGCATTGGCTGAGCTCAGTAGAGGATGAGAAAGATCTAGGAGTAGTAATAGATAAGTCATTAAGGTTTTCTAAGCAGTGTATTGAAGCAAGAAATAGGGTAAATAGAGTGCTGGGTTTCATTAAGAGAAATGTCAGTTACAAAAGTAAGGAGGTTATTCTTAAACTCTATAACTCTTATGTTAGGACACATCTAGAGTACTCTATACAGGCATGGTCTCAACATTTTAGACACGATATTAACCTTCTCGAGTCAGTGCAACGGAGGGCAACAAAGATTATTGCTTTCCTGAGGCACCTTGAATATATAGATAGACTGAGGGTATTAAATATGTTCTCGTTCGAAAGGAGGTGTGTGAGAGGGAAAATGATTGAGCTCTTTAAAAAATTTTCTGGGATAGATAAATTGGATGTTAGCAAGTTTTTTGAGTTAGATGATGGAAATCAGACTAGAGGTCACGACTTGAAAATTAAAAAGCAAGGGTGTAGGTTAAATTTAAGAAAATATTATTTCACCAATAGAGTGGTAGACTTCTGGAACAAATTGCCGCGGAGGGTAGTAGGTAGTCCAAATTTAAATGTATTTAAGAGTAGGTTGGATGAGTTTATGGGGAGGGAAGGTTGTGATCGTTTCTAAGTTTTGTATATATTAATATTGTTTGTATATATCTATAGCTGCATGATTTAGTTCTTGACAAGCCTTGATTGGTGATACCCTTGTTTCTCGACGCAATTCTCTAGTGTAGTTTTCTTGGGAGTTTGGGTGCCTTAAAAAAGAGGCCGTTTGACTTGGATGTTCTACGATGGGCCCTTGTTACTTTTGTCATCTGTTATATTATATTGTGGGGGACTTTGATTTTGTTTTCCCCTGGCGATGGTGCTTTTTGTGGGTGGGTTTTGACGGATGCGGTTGACCTTTGATAGGCTCTTGTGGCTTTTGTCATCCGTGAAATTATGTTATGTTATATGTTATGTTATCTATAATATAGGTTTCCGTTGTTTAGAAGCCACGCCGCACACACAAGCGTCTGTGGCGTACTGTCACTGATCCCCGCCACAGAGGGGCGCGGCTATGAGACACCTTAGGGCTGGAGTACATGAGCGACGCTGTGGCGCCACAAAGTCGCTTGTGTACTCCTGGGCTAAGGCAGGCTAGGCCTTTTCAATTTGGGTTTAACATAATTTGGTGTTATTATAAGTTATGTTCTTATATATCAAGTTATGACCATTGCAATTATTTATACACTTTTTTACTGAATAAATTTTAAGAAGTTTTGAAGTTTAACTTTGTAGTATTAATACAATATTCGTAGAAGTGAAAGGAAAAACAAAGTAATGGTACTGAGACACCATTAGAGAAGTATGTGCTGTATAAGCTCATATTGGAATACTTATAGGATTAGCCGATAAACAAGCCTATAATATATCGGCGAGATATGACCGATACCCATATATCGGCAAAGTAGCCGATATGGGCGATACCGATAACTTGCCGATATTATTGGCGCAACCCTACCACAGATAGCGTATAGTAAAAATATATCACATAATTTATAGGCTATATTATGATTGTTCATTAATATTTCGCAGGTATTTTAACTTTAACCCACTCTTGGATACTTAAACACAACGTTTTGGTATAAGTACTCACGCTAACAGGCCTAAAATGGGAAGTATTTATGTACACTTACCGTAAGCGGCAGCGTCCCTCCCCAAGCAACATATAGGTATCATATGCTGGCTTTCCTTATTTAACACACATTATAACTTATTCACTTAAATCATAGGAGGCCACATCTTCACTACTTACAAGTACTAGAGCTAACAGGCTAACAACGGCAAATAAATGCAATTAACTTATGATTTCAAAATTTTCTAAGATGGCGGCAGCATCTCACCCACAGTAAGTCGTAACAATGACTGGGATCGCCGCCTGGCGGGCATAGCTGACTGTCGCCCGACTATGGAAGCAGCTGACTCCGGAATTTGCGGAAGCTACCAATCAAGTATACATTATCTATGGTGTGGTGCCTAATAAACACCACACAAAGTGCCAGTGCCACCATAAATATTATCTCAAAATCTTCATTTTCAAAAGGTAAAGTGGCATTGGATTTTAAAAAGTTTTGCTCTTCTATTCTGATCTTCCTCTATTCCTTCACACCCAATAAATCGACAATGACGACGAAATGACAAATGACATCTTGCGTATAAGTCTCAGGACTCTCCCCGAAAGGTCAAAGCCTGACCGCGCGGAGGTCTTCTCCATAGTCTACAGGGAGCTAGATGTCGCTCTAGTCAGACTCATTGAGACCCCTTTCGGGTATACGGCTATATGGCAGAAGGAAGCGGACGCAGAACACTTGGCCTCGTCCAAAGGAACCAAAGTTTTTAACTCAATAAACTTGACTCCTAAGATCCCACCCCAAATACAGTCACACCTAGGTGTTATTTGCCGGAGATTTGACTCTTGAGTGGGGCACCACTCAACCGCTGAAATTTCCCACGAGATCGAAAGAAATAACCAATGGTCTAAAGTCTCCGAGGTTATTAAATTCAGAGACTACGCCCACGTTTTCAAGGTGATTTTACAGGATATAGGTATGGCACATAAGGCAAAAGAACTCGGTCTCCTTCTTTTCCACATCAGGGTCTGCCCTGACCAGATAGAAAGCTACAAGGAGGAGGAAAATAAGTACCCTAGAAGACCTTACGGTCCATTCAAGAAGGGTACTTTTGGCGCAATCTTCGAAGGTGTCCGTTGAGAACCTCGAAGAGAGGAGTTCACAGAAGTGCAGACATGCTTTAAGTGCTATAAATATAACGAGCACACATCTAGAGCGTGTCCACAGACCGAACTTATCTGCTCCATATGTAGCAAAGTTGATCATATCTGGCGTGACTGTAGAAGTAGCGAAAAACGATGCATAAACTTAAACAGGTACCATGGAGCCATGTCAATGTCATGCCCATTAAAGAAGGAGGCGATAAGGAAACAACAGAAAGGCAAGAAAGAAGAAGAGGAAGCTAAGACCAACAGGTGCTATAACAAAGTGGCAAAGGCGGCAGTCGACGAGGCCTCAGCTCAACGCATCTACCTCAAAGTAGAGAGCGAGCAATCTACAAAGATCATGTGCTGCATATATTATGAACACATAACAAACTTCACAAAGCCAGGCTCATTCAAAAAAGAGCTAAACCAGATGCTGACCTAAAATAGAATGGAGGACATGTGGTTTCCGGAGAACTCTACCTTTAAGGAAGTTCTGCGGATCCAGATGCAGCCTCCTCAACCAGCCACTACACAAGCAAAAGCTGTTCTCGCTCCGACAAATCATCACCAAAACAATCCTGAATCCCCAACAATAGAAACCTCCAAACCAGATTCAGAAGCAAAATACGCCAATGAACTGAAATCTAAACACCGCCACTGTAGCCGCACAAAACGGTCAACCAACCGGCAGAGGATGAGATCTACCTCATCGTTAAAGGAAGGCAAACATGCCTACCATTGCAGATAAATACATTAAAAAATATTCACCACGGAGAGGGCCCCATTCCTTGAAGTAAAAACGGACAAAGATGTTAGTGAAGGCGTGACCATCGGCCGTTACAAGTGGAAATATAGTAAGGACATTCTAGAGAGGGTAGTCGAAGAAGCTCTCATCCTTGGAATGGTTCGACTCAACCAAGACGCCTTTGCTACCTTCACGACGTCGGAATTCAACAAAAATAGATCCGGTAAATGTCGATCTCTACCAGCTAGCTCCTACACCCCCAAAAAAATCGATAAAAGGAACGACTAATCGAAAGACAACATGGACAGACTGACAAAAGACTTGACAATCGTACAAATGAACACTAACGGATGGGACGACAAGTGACTTACGGAAACATAATCAGACAATGCGACCCTTATATCGTTCTGATATCAGAACACGGAGACGACATGACACAGAAGAATATAAAGATCTTAAATTATAGCACAGTGACAAAGAACCACAGCCTGAAACGTTTCGAGGGCGCTGCCATTGCAGTCAAAAAATGTAATCAGTTCAAATTACTCCCATCTTTAGACGAATCCTATCTGGCCATTGAAATCCAAACCACCCTAGGGTCCTTGGTGGTGTCCACAGGGTACCAACCCACAAGATGAGACTATATCCCGAAGCACAACTTTCTCCAACCTAATGCACACTGGAGAACAGTCTTGTTTAGGGGAGATCTCAACGCCAGATGCCAGGAATCCGGATACACCGGAGGTCTAAACAAGAAAGGGGAGAACATGAAGAACCTTATTGACAGGGGTATT
Source organism: Ceratothoa steindachneri (assembly GCA_963969495.1). NCBI lineage: Eukaryota > Metazoa > Arthropoda > Malacostraca > Isopoda > Cymothoidae > Ceratothoa > Ceratothoa steindachneri. The sequence continues at coordinate 131,709,996 of OZ018317.1, read as the reverse complement.
GTTGCCCGCATTGGGCACGACTTCCTACTTATATCACCGACACCTACGCAACCAAGCCGGATATCACCCTGACTAGCTCACAATTTATCTACAATTATTACATCCAACCCGGCCCTCTAATCCCAAGCGACCACATCGCTATCATGATTAAAATATCATCGAGCCACATTCAAATACCCGTCAGGGAAAGAAAATGCTTTTCCCAAGCGAACTGGGAAGAGTACCGTACCCTTCTCGGTAAGTTCAAACCTCAACCACTCGAAGAAGCCACCCTGGAGGAGATCGACCAAGAACTGGCAAGGTTAACGGAGGTAATGGTGGAGGTAGACCGCGCAACAGTTCCTAAAACATCCTATAAAACGTTACCAGCACTAAGGTGGACACAGGAACTATATGACCTAACGGACGAATATTAAAGACTATTTGAATAAATTAGACTGACTGTCACAGACAGAGTTAAAAACAGATGGTTAAGAATACTAAGGACAAATGAAGACACACATAACAGAACAACAAGCAACAATTTGGAATGACCTCGTAGAAAAATTAGACGAAGAAGTGGATCCCCAAACATTTTGGAATACTCTATCAAGATTGAATGGTAAGCCACCTGATAGAAACATACTCCTTAAAAAAGACGACGGGACAAAAATGGACGCAACAGAAACGAAAGAAGAGTTCATAGACTACTGGAAAAATGTATTTTCCATCACACCAGAAGAGAACGAACACTTTAACCTAGACTTTGAGGAACACATTCACGACCAATTAGGACAATAACTAGACAGGACATACCCCTTCAACAACACAACTGCTGAAGGACAGAGAGATGACTGGTTATGGACGGAAGATAACGGAAGAAGAAATACTAACTATGCTACGTACCTTCAAACAGAGAGCATCACGAAAAACAGAATTGACCCTACTTAACTTGTTGAACGCCCCCATAACATCTTAAATGGGTTGGTCAATATAATGAACGCATGCCTAAACGTTGACTATTTTCCGAACGAATGGAAGATCGCTAAAATGATCATTCCAAAAGCTGGAAAACCGCCGGACAGACCAACAAACATCAGACCCATTTCCGTCCTCGAAGTGGCAGGCAAGGTCTTTGAGGTCTTGCTAATAGAATCCAAGATTTTATGGAGGATAACAACCTCCATAACCAACACCAGCATGGATTCAGAAGAGGGAGAGGGACTGATACGGCGCTAGCCAAAATACAATTTTGTTTTGTGTACTAACTTTCTGTATGTGTAATAAAGGATACACACATGTGTACAATAGTGAATATTATTTGATAATCGCGTCCCCTTTTTATAACGGTGTAGGTTCCTAGTGACGGAATTGTTCTTGAACAATAACCGTCCCTATGCCCCCCCCCCAAAAGACCACGCGGTTTACCAACGAGCGCGGGGATTCGAACATGTCGGCTTCGTCGCTCACCAGGTCACCTTCCAGATACCGCCTTGTGCAGGAGCCTACGACGCCCGAGCTTCGTCGTCAGGCTCTGGAATCCATGTCCACCTCAGAAGTCGCCCCCGTCCTCGCCAAGCCCAAGGTACAGAACACCGTGCTAGTTCCCCCCCTCCCACAGGGCTCAGGCCCATCCTTTATCACCCGTTCTCTGGTGGAGGCTCTAGAGGATATTCCATCCTCCCACCACGGCTTCCAGTTGCCCCAGGACATCTCCCGTAGAGTCACCTCATAGACGGTTACTCTGGATTGGGAGCTAGTCACCGCCGCCCTACGCCTTCGGATCAGCCAGCCACCCTCTACTATGCGACCCGTGACGTGGATGAAATAAACCTCCTATTCATTCTTCACCACCTCAGGGAAGATCTGCGCCAAGAAGAGGAGGCGAAGCTAAATTCCAGGCTCAGGCTGTACTACCTGCAAGGTCTCGTGAATTGGAGGTACGCCCTCGAGGACGCCCGACTTCAATCATCCCAAATTGCCGGGATCGAAATCGATCCGGTAATTTATAACCAAACCCAGTTTGTTACCGGTTACACATGGTCATACGTGAGAAATGCCTCCTGCCCACCGCACCTCGCCGCAGCAGGCAGAGGTAGAGAGCGGCCGCGAAGAGGAAGGCACCGCTCTAGAGCACAAAAGGAGAAGTGAGTGGGAAGACGAGTGCTGGGTAATGGGGGAAGTGCTCTTCGGCCCCGAGCTCTCCCCGCCCACCCCACCTTCCCCCCCGTGTATAAACATCCTTTCCCCGCAGACACCCTTCGGCATAGACGTGGAGGTCCGGGCGGGCGACGACCGCGGCATCATGGCTTCTGGCGAGTGGTTCGGCACCCCGGAAGAGGACCTGGTGGTCTCGGTCGACCTCCCTACCCCCCTTGTAGCCCCCCTTTCTCTTTTTCACAGGTTCCACCGCTGGACGAGGACTGGAAGTACCTACAAGACTTGGAGCTTACGGAAGAGGAGCGCCTATTGGTTTGGGACCCTGGACTTGCGGCGGCTGTGGAGGCCCTTAACATCGAGGCCCCCTCCCCGCGTTGAGGAGGACGACTTAGAAGACCTCATGAACCAGGACTCAGGCCTCAGGGCGGCCATCAAGGCTATCGACGAGTTCGGCCCGCCTCCTACTCCCGTTCCCGTGCTCGATCCTTCTCCTCCGGTGGAGGCCCCTGTTCAGGGTGCGCCACCGGAGCCCCAGATCGAGTCCCGGGAAGGGAACGAAGATAAGGACGATGCAGAGGATGACACTGAAGGTATATCAGTGTTCGATCCGCTAGCCAAGCCGGCTAGGGACAAGTGCGTTGGGCATATTTGTGACTTTATCCCCGGACATGTCTGCTCCGGGCTCCCCCTTTCCTCAAACATCGCTAAGGCAGCGGCAGGAAAAGAGGTGAAGGTCTTTTTTGGTTCCTACAGAAATTTTGAGACCACCAGTCACCACATGAAGGGCGCCGTGGAGGCGCTTGTAAGATCAGACGTCATAGAACCCAGTGAGGCAATCACCTGCGCTCACAAGCTTTTCTTAGTGCCAATAAATGCACAGGAGGACCGGGTAGCGTACGACATGTCCCCGCTGGGCAAAACAGGTACGTATACCCCCCCATCTTTCCACCCTCCTTCCCTAGAAAAGGTTCTCCGGTCGGCTGGCCCCAGCTCATTTGCGATAAAGGTGGGTCTCCGCAATGGGTTCTACCATATATATATATATATATATATATATATATATATATATATATATATATATATATGTATATATTTTCCTTTCACAACTTAATATATCCAAATCCAAGTCCAAGTGGAACAACAAAGGACTGCGTAAGAATTCTTGGTTTATTCATCCAGCATAACCTCAAAATCGGCAAAGGAGGGAAAGTTTCGGGCAACAATTTCCCAAATACGAAAGAGATACTCATTTTTCACTATTCACTATCACCATTAATTTCATCTTTCTTTTTTACCGGCCCCAATTAAGCAGATGACTGCTTAAGTCCCTAGTCTTGCCCCCCTACGTGGACTGCTGCCAGATGTGAGGAGGGATTGCCAATCACATTTTGTCCCAACTATGCCGAGCTCTTGCCACGGCATAATTGGGGGCATTAGAGGAGCCTGGTTTGAGGAGTAGCCCACAGCTGAGAACAATGTCGGAAACAATTCCGGACTGCTATGGTATGTTAGGATGCGGTCACGATTAAAACACCCTCGCATGTTGTCAATAAGTCCGCCATACAATCACACCCCTGAGAAGATCTCACTCGGATTCATCTCATCCATCGTTATAATTCACTTTAAAAGGCAATTCCTTCTTCCGTCGAGGTGGTAGGCAAACGACGGGGGTGGGTGGGGGGGGGGCTCTCTTCTCCCCAAGGCAAATAATACAAAAAACGTAAAAACCTAAAACTCTGAAGAACACAGATTGGTAGGTACACACTCAAAACAAACATATAATAAAGTGAGACAAAAAGAAAGTGAACCCCCTCCACAAGGGCTGCACACAAGCATAAATGGCGTACTCCAGTGCTGCAAGGGTACCGCTAAGAACAGTAAGTGGCTTAGAAAAACTCAGTAAGGGAAAGGTTTACGAAACCTTATTCGGAAGCTTAAATGTGGCAGTCCTTGGCCTGATCGACTCACCGACAGGATATGTCGCTATATGCGAGAAGCAAAAGGGCGTTGAGTCTCTCACAAAGAGAGCTGGGATAGAGATCCTGAGGAGAATAAACCTTCAACCCAGTACTCCTTCCCAGATCCAGGCACATAGAAGTGTGATGTGCCGAAGGCTGGACCCGTGGATCGGTCAACATACAAGTTACAAGGAGTTACAAGGAAAGAAGGTACCCTAGGAGACCTTACGGTCCATTCAAAGAGGGTACCTTTGGACTAGCAATCGAGCGGGCACATGGCTACTCAATTGTTTTGTGTCCCTAAACGGCCACTTTTCAAGACTTTGTCTAGTCTTGAACTGGTCAACAGATTCACTGTTGACAACTTCCACTGGAAGTGCGTTCCACATACCGCAGATACTGTAGGTGAAAAAATTTCCACACAGATTGCGGTTGTAACGCTTCAGTTCAAGTTTGAAGCCGTGATTGCGCGTTCTGTTTTCACTCAGTGTGAAAATATCCCGGTAGTCAACATTGTCGAACCCTCGAAGTATTTTGAAAACTTCGATGAGCTGACCACGCAGTCTACGGGTTTCCAACGAGAACAGATCTAATTCCCTTAGTCTATCCTCATAACTTTTATGTCGGATAGAGGGAATCAGTTTGGTTGCCCTAGCTTGTACGCGTTCCAACCTTGCGATGTCCTTTCGAAACGAAGGACTCCAAAATTGTACGGCATACTCCAGGTGCGGCCGAACCAGGGAGTTGTACAGACAAAGTACTATCTCCCTGTTACGGTATCCAAACTGGCGCTTTATGTAGCCTAACATCCTTTCGGCTTTCTTCTCTGCCTCGATGCACTGTTTCGAGAACTTGAGGTCGCTAGTGATAGTAACACCCAAGTCCTTCTCAGTGTCACTCGATTCAAGAGCAGTGCCCTTAAGGATATAATGAGATTGAGGATTTCTGTGGCCGATTTGCATCACTTTGCATTTGCCCACGTTAAAAGGCATTTGCCACGTGTCCGACCACTCCCCAATCTTCCCAAGATCTTCCTGCAGGCGGGCAGTATTTCCATCCTTTGCAACGTTCATACCAAGCTTGATATCGTCGGCAAATTTGGAAATCTTGGCAACCATGTCACCGTCGATGTCGTTGACGTAGATGATGAATAGTAGTGGTCCCAGGACAGAACCTTGAGGCACCCCGCTAGTAACGGGCACCCACTCAGAAGACTGTCCATTTACCACCACCCGTTGCCGTCTGCCACTTAGCCAGTTCTCGATCCAGTCGGCTACCTTTCCTTCTATGCCAAGCGCTCGCACTTTCCGGAGAAGGCGGCGGTGTGGTACCTTATCAAAGGCTTTCTGAAAGTCTAGGTAGACCACATCAACCGCCTTGTCCCGATCGTGCTCACTGAAAACGAAGTGGAAGAATTCTACAAGGTTCGTCAGGCATGACCGTTGCCTTCGGAAGCCGTGCTGGGAACTCCTCAGTAGCAGGTTTGACTCTAAATACGACGTCACTTTGTCCACCATGATGCTTTCCATGAGTTTACCGACTATCGAAGTCAGACTGATAGGTCGGTAGTTCGACGGTTGGTTACGGTCTCCTTTCTTGAAGATATGAGTCACCTCCGCCTCACGCCAGTCTCTAGGAACGCATTTGGTCCGGATTGACATGTTAAAGATAGCACACAGATGTCGTGATACTTCATCGCACACTTCTTTCAACACTTTAGATAGAAACCCGTCCGGTCCAGGGGACTTATTCGTCTTTAGGTTAGCGATCTTTTTCTTCATTTCTCCTTCGGTGAAGTCCATTGCCTCCAGTTTTTCCCCCGAGTAGGAATCCGTCGGCTGGGGAATAGGACCACACTCTTCAGTAAACACTGAAGAGAAGTAGTCGTTGAGGAGGTTAGCATTTTCTGCATCTGAATGCTTTAATGTCCCCTCCTCATTCCTCAAAGGGCCATTCGTTCGACGGATTGGTTTACGGCTGTTCACATATCCAAAAAACTCCTTGGGATTCTCTTTACAGAGTCTCGCCACTCGGAGTTCCTCAGACCGCTTAGCCGCCCTTATGCTGGACTTCACTCTCCTGGCTAGCCTCCGGTATTCGTCAAAGTCACCCGAGATCTTCGATTGCCGGTACACATTTCTCTTCTCCCTAAGCAGTTGCCCGATTTCTCGTTAAACCACTTTGGTTGAACAGAAGGCCGACGGGGGAATTTCAGAGGGATAAAACGCGATTGAACACTCATGAATGTGGTTTTGAAACTGTTCCAAGAGTCTTCAACAGCATCGCACTCTTCTAGCCTCACGTCAGTCAGTCCCGCGCGTAGACCTGCAAAGTCTGCTCTTCTTAAATCGAGTTTCCTTGATTTACTAATTGTAGGCTCTGCCTTCGGGACTTTGACTACAAATCTAATTAGTCGGTGGTCACTGCCACCGAGCTCTTCGCTAACAGAGAAACAGAGAGGTCCTCAACGATGTCATCCTTAGAGGTGAAAACCAAGTCGAGGATATTGTCTCCTCTCGTTGGCTCTCTCACCCATTGAGTGAGGAACTCGTTGTTCGTGAACTCCAGGAGTAGTGCGTTCTCGCCACAGGGTTCTCTGGTTTCCCAGTCAACTTGTGTGTTGAAATCACCCATGACGATACACACTCTGTCTTCGACAAGTTCTCCTAGTAGCTGGTACAGATCTCTGTCCTTTTCAACGAGTTGGGCAGGAGGTCTATAAACCACCAGGGTCCTGTATTTGGCAGGACCTATCTCTAGGTCAACACCTAGTAGTTCATGGTCGGATACGATGTTGCAATCCGTCGAGTTGAGAGTATCCTTGACATACAACATCACACCGCCACCCTCTCTGTCTGGCCTATGTTTCAAGAAGAGCTGGTAACCGGGAATCGTGAATTCGCCTTCAAAGTCTCGGTTTGAGGTTTTTATCCACGATTCTGTTATGGCTACCATTTCGGGTTCTTCCGTCGCTACGAGGCCACGGAGCTCAGGAAACTTGTTCCTGATTGACCTCGCATTGAACAGAAGAACTTTCAGGGAGTCCGCGACTGTAGGACTCCTTACGCTCTTCCGTTTCCCGGCTTGTTTGTTGGCGAGGCATCCCTTTTTGCGACCTCTGAGAAGGTCGTTCTTGGAGTGACACGGGCATACTGGCGTACGTCCGCCCTCACTCTTGGCCGGATACTCCTTTCGGTCCTCTCCTCGACATCCTGGATCATGTTCGATAGAAAGGCCTTTCCTTTAAAGGAAAGATGTACCCCATCCCTTTGGTAGAGATCATTTCTACCATAAAAGGTGCGGTACGGGTCCACAAAAAAGACCCCCTCTGCCGTACACAAATCTGCCAGGCGCCGGTTTAAAGACACATTCATCGAGTGAGCGGTCCGTGTTGGACCTCTCCTCGGGAGCATCCCGACTACCACGCGCTTGCGGGTTTTCAGCCCACAGTCGTCCACGGCACCCATGACCGTGTGGAGGATTTTATCTGTAGGGCCTACCCTACCTCCTCTCAGGTAGAGGTCGTTTCCACTGACCATCAGAGCAACGACTGAGCTCTCAGAAATCTGTGATTTCTCAGCCTCTACTCTGATGTGGTGGTTACCACATCCTGGCAGGCAGCTTACCATAACCCTTGTGCGAAGGCGGGCCGCTAGCAGGGGCTGCAGGTCCCGTGCCTGGGAATCGCCCACAAGGATGACCCTGGCACATTTGCCTGCTGAGCTCGGATTCTTTATTTTCTGAAGCAAGCTCTCCGATTCCTCTCTCTTCCCCGTCATGGTCTCTTCAAGCTTTTCTTTTTTCTTCTTCCTCTTATTCTTCTTCTTCTTTTCTATCATCTTTTCCCCCTTGTCATCCTTTTCATTAACTTCTACCTTTTCTTCTTCTATTTCTCTCTCTTCCTCTTTCTTCTTTCCCTTTTTCGTCTTTTTTTTCTTTTTTCCTTTTGGTGTCGCTGCCACATTCGGGCACGAGCTCTCTGCAGAGGTGGTGTTTGCCACAGGACTCGAGAGATCGTTTAATTTCTCTTCGAGCCTGCGGATCTGGTGGGAGTGCTCCTCCTTGAGCCTCTCGATTTTTCTGTTCGAGGTCTGTAGTTCTTTCCCTGTAGTAGGCGACTACTTCCTCCACTTCCTTCTTTAAAATGCAAGTGGTGCATACACTGTCTGGGTGGCATTTCGCATAGCAGCCTTCCGGAAAGTCAACGCACCACTTGTCCTTCTTACATGTGGCACACGTGAATTTTAGCGCTAAAGAAGGAGATTAAAGGTTAACTAGAGAGGCACCAGCAGTGGGAGAGCATTAGCAAAGTGGTAAAGTTTAAAAACAGAAGGGACAACACGTAATACAACTACGTGTTTAAGATCATATTTGGCGATACCACGATGGCAACCAAGGCGAAGGAGAGTAGACTACTGCTCTTCAACGCCAAAATAACCGAGAAAAAAATTGAGAAGGAGGAGTTTACTCCAGTGTAAATCTGCTTCGGGTGCTTTAAATTAAAGCGCCACACCACAAAAGACTGCAAAGAGCAGGAAATAACCTGCTCTATATGCAGTGGTAAAGGACATGGTTGGCGGGATTGCCCAGCAGCCGAAGAAAAATGCCCAAACTGTGGACGAAAGCACGGGGCCTTGGCCATGTCTTGCCCAAAGAAGAAGGAGATATTGAAACAAAAATCAGACGAGAAAAAGACGAAGGGAATAAGGAGAGCGAATACCTCCTATGCCCAAGCAACAAAAGCCACCCCCGCAAGGATCGTAGAAAGTGCCGCTCCAAAGACCTACCCGAAGGTAGGGAATACAAACTCAACAAAAATCCTCACGTGTATTTTGTACGCGCACGTGAGAAACATTACCAACCCGGGCTGAATACCATGCTCAAAAAGAATGTCTCGAAGAAATGTGGTTCCCGGACAACCCTCTTTCGGGGGACGTCCTGCAACTGCAATATGAACCCGAGGAAGAAGCTCCAGCGACGCCGTTTGCACCAAGTAAAGATAAAGCGGAAGGAAATGAAAACCAGGAGACAACCTAAGCCCCTCAAAAATCCAAAAATAGGTTAGGTTAGGCCAAAAGAAAACGGGAAATACAGGGGGAAAACAGCAAGGAGAATAAAGCATGCTGAGGGTAACCTCTCAAGTTTCGCATTCTCTTCTGAAGACAAAGAAGAGCAGACCCAACCCCCAAAAGAAGGCAAGAGGTCGAGGAGTAGAAACAGGGGAAAGGCTCCCCAACAAACCACTAAATTTGATGGAGAAGAGTTGAAAATGCAATTTTACAAGACTGATCAGACCCCATTCCCAGACAACCCCACCATTAAAGAGATTGTTGAAGGGGTAAAGACAGGCCAATTAAAGTGGAACTACGATGCACAGGCGCAAGAGGGCAATAGTACATGAGGCGCTTATGGCGGCAAAAATTAAACTGCACAAGGACTCCTGCCTCACCATGAGTGAAGCAGAGTATGAAAAAATAAGAAATGGCAAAAAGAGACGGGAACACACACACTAACATAGACTACAAGAACATCAAACAAACAAAACATGGAAAACACAAACAACACGCTTAAAATACTCTTACTAAACAGTAACGGATGAGAAGGGAAATTAATTTCCTACGGAAACATATTCCGTACAGTGGACCGACCTGATCATCATTTCCGAATACGGTATAAACACAGAAACTACCACAATAAAAATACCGAATTACACTGTGATCGCAAAAAAACATACACAAGAACGGTACGACAGCGCAGCCGTCGCGATATGAAAAAAACATAATATACAAAACACTTCCAGACTAAGAAGAATGATTCGTGGCTGTCGAAATCCCAACACTGGTGGGAGGCCTAAATGTGTCAGCGGCCTATCAGCCGCCCTGCCGAAAGTACCTGCCGATTCTCAACTTTTTCAAAATCTTTGGGCGAGGAAAAATGGCGTTGCTGGGTGGAGACCTAACCGCAAGATGCACAGCTTCTGGTTATGGTAACTCCAACCATTGGGGAAGGAATCTGGAACTACTCATTAAAAGAGAAAGACTCCCGAGAGTAGGACCGGATTTCCCGACCTACCTAACGCAACGATCGGCAACTAAACCGGATATAGTGTTAGCGAGCCGTAACTTTCCCCTTTAACATCAGCAACGAGCCCGGACCTGTGGTACCGAACGACCATATCTCGATCCTAACAACAGTCTCGCTTGCACTAATTCTCAGGCCCGCCCCACTAGGAAAAGTTATGCGGAAGCTAACTGGGAACTATATAGAGAGATACTCAGCGAATATTAATCAGCTAACCTGGAAGACGCCAATCTCGAAGAGGTAGATGAGGAGATAAACTCAATCACTAATCTCCTCATTCAAGCCGACAAGACATGCGTCCCCAGGATCTCCTATAAAATGCTCCCGAAACCTAGGTGGAGGAACGAGATGAGGGATATCGCTCGGGAACATAGGGGAATCTTCGAATAAATAGGCAAGACAGGCCCAAATCAGGAAAAGACAGTCAGAATGAGACAACTAAGCGAGGAATTAAAACACAATCACAGAGAAATAGAAGAAAATCTGGAATGACATCATTGGTAGGCTGGACAGGGAGGACAGTCCAGTAAGTTTTTGGAATAGCATCCTAAGACTTAGTGGGACTGCCCACCAAAGCCAGAACACTAATAGAAGATGAAGATGAAATCATTAGGGATCCAAAGTATCTCGAAAAAGATTCAGGACACACTGGAAAAAGATTTTCGCTATAACCCCTGAGGAGAACGACGACTTCGACCAGGAATTCAAAGACCAACTGCTCGAGGACCTCGGCACAGAGATACATAGAACCCACCCCCACCCGTAAGTATCTCAAGAAAGAGAGATAGTTGGCCACTGGTGCCCAATAACCTTCGAAGAGACCATAAACACCATAAGGTCCTTCAAGCAAAGGCTGGTATGGGATCTCGAAAAACAACGTCGTGAATGCCCAGAGGTAAATCATTCAGGGACTGTTAATACCATGAATGCCGACCTGAATACAGGCTACTTTCCTGAAACAAGCCCCCAGACCAGAGGGCTAACTATCGCACGATCTCTCTTCTGGAGATACTCGGCAAGATCTTTGAAAGATCTTAGCTAATAAGCTACAAGCTCAACTGAACGAGTTAGGAGTCCATAACCTCAACAACACGGGTTCCGCCAAAAAAAGGGGCACAGACACAGCCCTAGCGCTGCTGACAGATAAAGTGGCCTATTGCTGAGCTAATGGGTACTATGTATACATTGTGTTGAGGGACGTGCAGAAGGCCTTCGATAAAGTCTGGCTGGAAGGACTTCAATACAAGATTCTCAACCTCCAGCTAGACCCAATCCTGGAAAGGATCCTTTGTTACTTTGTCATGGACAGAAGGGCATGTCTCATGATCGAAGGATAAAGAGGACCCGAATTCGAACTGAAGGCGGCCGTTCCGCAGGGAAGTTGCCTGAGCCCACTGCTTTACTTAGGCTTTACCATCGACCTCCCAACACCGGTACACAGGGACAAGATGTATCTGCAATTTGAAGATGACGTGACTAAGATCGTCCCGTGCCCGGTGAAGAAAGCAAGGGATCAGACAATGCGTACAATAGCGGAAATCAACAACATCAACTGGTAAAAGAGACACTGGAAGATAAGAAGTATTAGGGACACGTTAAAAATCGTCTCACTGAGCCGCACGTTGACGTGGCCTATCATCATCGATAGGAGGAGATACGGCTACTCCACCGAAGGCAAAGTCCTGGTCTTAAATATCTCAAACCACGGATACTCGAGACACTACACGGAGAGGCGGAACCTGACAAAGAGAGAAATCCCCAAGCTATACAGGTTTAGAGATCTTAGTTCGGCCAACATTAAAAAAATATACCTGATGTACGTCCGGGCTAAGCTCATCTACCCCGCAATAGTGACTCGAGCGGCCAGCAAGACCTCAATGAGAAAACTGCAATGAGTACAGAACTCCGCATCCCTACTAATTAATAAAGCCAGAAGGCGGGACCAACATCGGCAGAGGGATCTCCATAGAACGAAAAAACTGGACCCTATTAACATCTTAACCCAGAAATTGGGAAGAAGGGTCTGGTTAACTCTTACGAACGATGTCATTCCGGAATTACAGGGAACTGGTGGCAGACTTAACATACCTGCACGACTGCGAGAGAAAGTATCACGTCGTAGCCAGTTCCCAAGTACTAAGTTCTGTTCACAGGAAAACATTTCATCAATATACACTTAACAGGAACACAAAAAACTAACACAGTTCAATCGAAACCAAAAACAGAGAGACCAAATAACATAACATTAAAACAACACAGGTAAATTGCTAAGCTAACAGCTATTAAAGGCTTGAATGCTCAAGAATTGAACCCCCAAAATAAGTATACAACAATTGAAACACTAACAATAAGAAGAACACGCTATCTACACAAAAATAAACAAACATAGAAAACACTACATACAACAAACAAGACAAAAAGGAACAATTAAAATACAGAATATAATGTGATGCCCGAGGGGCAAAATGCTCCTCCCCACTTCAAATTTCACCCACTTTTATCTACTACTATCCCATCATCTACTAAATTGAGTATACCATCATCAACAATAAAGCAGGAAATCCAAAAACTAAACCAAAATAAGCGCGACACCGAAGAGAAAAATGCCAATTCGACTTATGCTAAAAGTAGTTGAAGCCGCCATTGCCGAGACAAACAACCAGAGAACATACCTCCCCATTGAAAACGAGCACTGAACCAAAATAGTGTGCTGCATATACTATGAACACATTGCCAACATTACTCGCCCAGGTACCTTTGCCACGGAAGTTAACCGCATTCTCGTGAAGAACGAGCTGCAAGAGATGTGGTTTCGGGGCAATCCAACCTCAGAAGAGGTTATGAGAATAAGCGTAGCCCCTCAGTGCCAAGAAATATGCCAAAGAGTGCCCACGCCATTAAACGTTGCCAATACACGCGATCCTCGTCTCGATAAACCTAAGGTAACACAAACAACAAAACAGGCGCCAGCTTCACCCAGGAAAGACACCATCAATACAAAAAACAACACTCAAAATCACGCACCCAACAAGGAAACAGTGCGACCCAAGGAGGCCAGGTTTCCATGAGAAAGAAAAACCTCTAAAACCCGTGGCGCAAGGTTAACTTCCTATTCATCGCGAGGGAGAGAACACCAACTAAAATATCACGCGAGAGGTTTCAATCTCAAATTATATGCCCCCGAATCGGCTCTCTTGCCAACCGAAATCGATTCCCGCGAAGTAGCTGAAGGTCTTAGGACCGAAAGATACAAGTGGTAATGGTCAGATGAGGTTCCCGATTGGCATATTGAGGATGCTCTCGCTCAAAACATGGTAAAACTGAACACGGACTGCTTCCACACAATCACGGACACGGAATACAGAAAAAAAAGAAACGGCAGAGAGCGCACCCCGCCAAGTACACCTCATGGGGCTAAAGTAGATCGCTAATAAACGTCGACTTCAATCTCACACACTAGAGAACCAACATTACACAAAATGACAGACAGACTTTCAATTATACATAGGAATGTCAATGGGTGGGACGGAAAAGGTTCCATATATGGCAATATTATGCGATAGAGTTACCCGGATATAATACTTACGAGGGGCGTTCAATAGGTTTTGCGAATCGGTAGGGCTAAACAGAGGAAGAGGCATGGCTGTTTGTGAGGGTGTTAGGACAAGTTATGGCAAGTCAGGACCTGCAGCCGCACGCTCCTGCCTCGTCTATTTAAGAAGCAGTAGCTGATCGCAGATCGTCAGTTACAAATTTTTCAACAATGGAAAAGGTTGAGCACCGCACAGTGATCAAATTTTGGACCCAGGAAGGCAAGAATGCAAAAGAGATCAATGAACGCATGGTTGTAGTGTATACCGACACCGCCCCTTCCTATGCAACCATTGCTCGCTGGAATAGGGAGTTTCGCCATGGTCGTGAGTCCCTTGAAGATGACCCCCGTCCAGACGCCCGTCAGACGTGACCAATGAGGACAATGTGGCCCGTGTGGAGAGGATCATTCTCGAAAATCGACTGGTGAAGGTCAAAGAAATCGAGCGAGAACTTGGAATATTACATGGAAGTGTTATCAACATCACCCACGACAATTTGGCCATGAACAAGGTCTCTGCCCGTTCGGTCCCTAGAAACCGCACGCCCCATGATCGACTTTAACGTCGTCAAAGTTTAGAGGAGCTGCTACTCCTGTACAACCACATCCGGTGGGATTCGAGTCACGCATAGTGACAGCTAATGAATCGTGAGTCCATCACTGAAATCCCGAGACCAAGCTCTCCGACCCCTATCAAGTTCCGGACCCAACCCTCAGCCTGGAATATCATGGCCACCATCTTCTGGGATTCTGAGGGAGTGTTGATGGTGGAATATGCGCCTCGTGGAAGGACCATCACAGGCCAATATTACGCCAAGGAATTGGCTGGGTTGAAGAAGTGCATCCGCCAGAAACGGCACGGCAAGTTGACACGCGATGTCCTGCTCCTCTACGAAAATGCCCCTGTCCACAAGGGCAGAGTTGCACAAGCTGCCTCGCACGAGTGCGGATTCGAACTGCTCAACCATCCCCCCTACAGTCCAGATCTGGCCCTTAGCAACTACTTTTTATTCCGCCAGCTCAAGGCTGCACTGCGTGTAATCCGGTTTGGGGACGATAAAGATGTCCAGCTCGCCGTCCAGGAGTGGATTGAACAGCAGTCGGGAGATTTCTGGTTGTCGGGAATTCGAAGTCTCAGGGACAAGTGGCGCAAGTGTATTGAAGTCGAGGGTAGTTATATTGAAAAATAATTAAAACACTTTTCCTTATATCTCGTTTCCTTATATCTGAATTGCAAAACTTATTGACCGCCCTTCGTATTTCTGAACACGGACTGACCGCGCAAGAACAATTGAAATTATTTCAATACGACGTCATTAGCAAGAATCATAGCCAAGAACGGTATGATGGCTGCGCAATAGCCGTCAAACAAAGACTAAAACACAGAACACTGGATGACTTAGATGAATTATGCCTTGCCATTGAAGTAGGTACTGCCCTAGGGGGACTGATCGTGGACACGGGGTACCAACCCTCAAGACGAGGCGATTTGCCCATGCACAACCTCTAGCCACAAGAAAAGTGTTATATTTGTCTGAGATCTAAATGCAAGGTGTGCTGGAGCAGGATATACCTCCTACAACAATGCAGGTAAAAACATCGAACTTCTATTCGACAGACAATACATGGCAAAGATCGGACCAGAATTCCCGACGATCCTAACGGAAAGAGCAGCAACGAAACCCGATATAGTCTTATCAAGCATCAGGTTTCCTTACAATTACTACATTGAACCGGGCCCCATCATTCCGCGCGACCACCAGGCTATCAAAATTACAGTAGGAGTAAATCCCTTTCAAAGTGAAATCCCAGGACACAAAAGCTACAAGAAAGCGAACTGGGAAAGCTATAGAAATTACCTCTTAAATTATATCCCCGACCCTTTATTTGATGCTAATTTAGAAGAAATAGATGAGGAGCTGGATAAAATCATTGACTTTCTAATAAAACCCCATCAAAATAGCATTCTCCGTATTAATTATAAAACCCCTTCAGCTCCCCCCTGGACCCCTCACATGAAAGCCCTGGCCCCCAAATATAGGGACCTGTCCAATGTAGGCGCACTGATAGGCCTCAACCACAATGCCCACAGAAGACTAAGACAAATTAAAGACGAACTCCAGACACTAATTACGGACCAACAAATACTACTATGGGACAGACTAATAGACAGACTCGACATAGAAAAAGACACACACGTTCTGGCAGACGGTTAAACGTCTTAAAGGAAAACCTTCACATACAAAATTCACCATTAAACACAATGGCCAAAAAATTAATGAGACTAAAGAGATTGAAGAAATGTTTACGATTTTTTGGTCTTCAATCTTCAAAATTACCCCAGAAGAAAATGACAAGCACGACCTCGAATTCTAAGCTGACGTAATCCAACAGCTAAACACACAAATACACAAAACCTCTCCTTACCACTGTGTGTCGCCGGAAAGATTGAGGTAGAGCTATGGCAGTAAAATAACTGCCCTAGAACTCTCTGTTACTCTAAAATCCTTTCGTCAAAGACCATCGCATACTACAGGGCTGACCTGCGAGAATTTCATCCAGGCTCCGCCTAACGTTTAAAGTGGCCTTCTCAACATCATGAACGCCGCTCTGAATACGGGCTATTTCCCCGACCAGTGGAAAATGGCCAAGATGATTTTCATCCCAAAACCGGGGAAGCCTCCGCACTGCCCTGTCAGCTTTCGACCGTTATATCTCCTAGAATTTGCTGGCAAAGTCTTCTAGAAGATATTGACTAATAGAATGAACTCTTTTCTCGATTAAGCCAACTTGCATAACGAGCAACAACACGACTTCAGAAGAAAAAGAGGGACTGACACTGCACTAGCCGTTGTCACCGAAAAGCTTGCTAAGATCAAAGCAGAAAAAAGGCATGCCGACCTGGTGCTCCGCGATGTCAAAAAGTTTTTGATAAGGTTTGAAAAAGAGGACTACAATTTAGGACCCTTCAAATAGACCTCAACCCCATTCTTGAGAGGATTCTATGTGACTACATAATGGAGAGGAGAGCATACATTCAAATCAGAAAAAATAAAGGCCCCGAATTCGAGCTTGAAGCAAGGGTCCGTCAAGGGGGCTGTCTCAGTCCCCTTTTATACAACACATATACACACGACCTACCCCAACCTCTCTCCGAGGGTACGATATACGTTCAGTTCGCTGACGATATATCGCAAATATGTACCGCTGCTTATTTTCACAAGGAATTTATTGCGAGGAATACGGCTAGGGAAATATATAACATCATCTCTTTCGAGAGGAGATGAAAGATATATACTAATGCCCCAAAATTCAAAATAATTCCCGTTTCGCAAGACCTACAATGATATACGTGTAGAAGGGAAGCGAATTCCCTACTGCCTGGAAGGGGCGGTACTGGGGCTCAAAATCACCACAGGGGGCTACAAGACTCACATCAAGCGAACAGTCGCAAATTACAAGAGAGATTTGAGGGAATTTTATAGGTTCCGTAAAGTAAATCCCTCAAATAAACTCAAGATATACAATGCGTGCATTCGCTCGAGACTCTTGTACACTCCAGTGCCGCCTAACGCGAGCGCCAAGACCCACATTGCGAAACTACAAGTCATCCAGAACAAAGTGGTGCTTCTCATCACAAATACCCAAAGAAGAGAACACGAACGACAAAGGGAGCTCCACGACTCGGTTGGATTATTTCCGATCAACGTGGCTCTCCACGAGAGAGCTAAGAAGCTCTGGTAAGCCATTGGCACCCGTTTGACCCCGGAGTTCTCTCGTACACACCTAGACATCGAGGTCAACCGACAAATATTTAAAAGCAGTAAGATACAGTCTGACGGCGACGTGACTCCAAAATACACATGAAAAAATCGACAAAGCACAAAAAACGACTAGTGTAATGCTCAAGTTTCTTTAGTAGAAATTCATAAACCATCACTAAGATTTACCCTTTTTCAAACTTTGCAAAAATTCAAAATGTAACTAGAAAAGCTTTTTCGAAAACCAACAGCGGGAAACTCCGCCTCAAATAAAGGCTTGAATGCCATTAAAGACCATTAAGATTATTAAGATCTACAAAATATAAGAATGAAATTATTCAGGTTTAATTTATTTGAATAAACTATAAATTAAATATACTTTATTAAATAAAAAAACAAACAAAATACATCCAAAAATAAAAAACAAACAGAGCTACCCTTTTACCAGATACCTATTAATTCTGTCTCCTACACATCCTCTATTATTTAAACTCACCCTATTTCACCACTTTCCTCTCTTACTATCTTTCTCTCTTACTCTTCCTAAATCTCACCACGTTTTACGTCCAAGATCCAACAACAAAGAAGGAACGTTATTCGCAGTTAACACTTGACGTACATACGTAAAGTTTTCTCGCCGAATAATATTCGTGCTCTTCGAAATTCTTACGTTCGAAGCAAGGACACGCGAGCCGAGCCAGCCGATTTTAAAAACATCCCTCCGGTTGTCTTAGGCAAGAGAAATACTATTTTTTTTCACCGGTCACGCAAAACTGACATGAACTCTTAAGCTTCCTACATCGTTCCCCGCCGGCGGGTAAAGTGCAATCGTGGACCTGGACTACTCATAACCTTCGTCCCAACTATGCCAGTCGACTGTGATGTGACATAATTGGGGCAATTGACGGAAGCTGGTTTGAGGATTAGCCCACAGCAGAAATCAATTTCAGAGGCACCCCGGGAAAAGGGACGGACTGCGAACCCCATTGATTTAGCTTTTAGCTCTATCGATGGGGGTTAGCGACCAAGATGGACATGCAACCGTCTCTATGCTATGGAGGATGCATTCGCGAATTTTAAAACCCTTAAGAGGGCGTCACCCCCCCCCCCCCCGGTGAAGGACGTTGATTCGGCCTTCATCCATCATCAAGTCCACCATAATTCACCTCTTGGGAGTATCCCTTCTCGGGCCCATTCCTCCATTATCCATCACCCCATCAATTGCAGTACTGGTTCACGGAGGCACGGAACCGCACTACGGCGGGGAACACCCCTATTCTGAATTTATATCTCACTCACATAACTACATAACATCACTCACATTAAACGCTTTCACATAACACTATTCAAGAAAGAAGACTAGGAAAAATGAGAAGTTGACCAACCCGGAACAAGGACCCCAGCCCCCTTCTGGAGAAATGGAAACAACGAAGAGAGTCCCCTTCAGGGGGCTCCCCGGCCAAGCAGTTCCGGCCAAAGCTCAGATGTGCCTGGTTCTTTTTGAAGAACTTAAGGTTGTACTGGTCCGCTTGATTGACGTAACCAACGGCTACATAGCCCTCTGCTTGGAAACAAAGGACCTGGACGAAATACTGTCCTCCCGAGGAACGGAAGCTCTAAAGAAGATCGGACTTGAGGCAAGAATCTTCCCTCAGGCGGTGGCCAATAGGAGCGTCATCTGCGGCAAAGCTGGATTGGGGAAAGAACCACTGAAGAAATTAAGAAGGAAATTGAGGCACGAAACACATGGGCGAAGATTAAGGAATTAATCAAGTTTAATAACCACACTTATGTGTTTAAAATCACCTTTCAGACCACCGAAATGGCACAAAAAACTAAGAGAGATGGGCTCCTAGCTTTCAGCATCAGGATCCCATCGGAAAACATTGAACAGGAAAAATTCCATAATATCTAAATGTGTTTTTCCTGTTACAAACTGGAGATTCATACAAGCCATTCTTGCCCCAACAAGGACTAAAAGCTATGCTCAGAATGCGGGCAAGAGGGAAATATGTTTAAAGAATGTGCATCAACAATCAAAAAGTGCCTAAATTACAACGTTGACCACCGAACATTGGCACTGAATTGTCCTAAAAGAAAATAAATAATAAAAAAGAAGGAAGAAGCTCAAGCCCGTAGCGCCCAGAGCTATGCGGCCGCAGCATCAAGAACCAGCAAAACAGTCATAAACCAATCTACGATGCAGCTCAACTCCGAATTGAGCTCAAAGATTCTCACATGAGTCATCCACGCCCATATCGCTAACATGAGAAGCCCAGGAAGCTACGAAAGTAACCTCAATACACTACTACAGGCAAACAACCTGCCTACAATCAAAATACCCAAATCGCTGGACTCACAAAAAATACTCAATATGACTACAGCCTCATCCATACGACCACAAAAAAAGAAAAGCAGGCAACATCTGAGGAAGATTCAGATGATTCTGAAGAAGAGTCACCAAGCGACTCGCAACACGAAGTAGAAGAGAAAGAACCAAGAACGAGATCTCAGAGGGCCTCCAGGAGTAAATCGAAAACTCCTAGCCCACCCAGAAAACAATTACCAAAGAAGAACAAGGGCATGGATGTAATCCACGAAGAAACGAACAAAAATCCACCCCCTGCTCCTTAAAAGGTCCCTAACAGGGACCCCAGACTGAAGAAGCGGTAGATTAGTTCTCATAATGCAAAGAGACAGCTTAAGAATCTTGAGTATCATCCTCGACGGATGGACCACAAAAAGAGTGCACTACGGTAATATTTTCCAACAAATCGATGCTGACATAATATTCATTTCGGAGCAAGGAGTTAACACGGATAGGGACATAATCAAGATATGGAACTATGACGTGTTGAAAGGGAACCATTCTCAAGAACGATACGATGGAGCAGCCATTGAGATTAAGAAGGGAATCAAATTCGAGCAACTCAGAAACTTGGAAGAATCCTACCTCGCCATAGAGGTAGAGATAAGCCTGGTAAAGACGGTCGTTGCCATGGGATACCAACCCCCAAGACGCGACTATTTGCCGAACCACACTATCGCGAGTATACTCGGGCGACGGATCCGTACGATATTTATGGAGGACCTGAACGCACGATGTGCCGAGTCCGGGTATACTCGAATCAACGGTATAGGCAAATGCTTGAATACTCTTCTGGACAGGAACATCGTCCAGAGACTGGGCCCCGACTTTCCAACCTTCATCACGGAGAGGAGCGCCACTAAGCCGGACATCTGCTTGGCCAACTTCCTCTCACCCTTTAACTATATATGAACCCTAAAGTGAAACCTTATAGCGACCATATAGGGATTAATCTTCATATAACTGTTAACCCTATAATGATACTATTGCATACAAGGAAGAATTACAGCAGGGAGAATTGGGATAATTACGAGCGAATGCTAAGAAATTACATCCCAGCGAACCTCGACGAAGCAACGCTCGAGGAAATAGACGAAGAAATGGAGCGACTAGAGACCCGGATGATCGAGGATGGCAGAGAGACGATTCCCAAAAGTACATACAGAACGATCTCAACTTACAAATGGACCGATCGTATGAAAGGTTTACACCGTGAACTGAAAAGATTGTATCAGATGAGCATCAACATGGAAACATCCCGTGATATAATGTACCGTATGAGAGAGATAAAGGAAGAACTAAAAAATATAATTTACGAACAACAAAAGGAGAAATGGAAAGAAGCTATCGAAGAACTAGATAGCAGAGCAACACCGAAAGAGTTATGGGCGAAAATCAAGAGAATGAGAGTAAAGCCCCAGAAGAAAAAGATGGAATTAGAAGACGACCAAGGTGAAATTGAATCAGAGGAGAATGAAATGGAGAAGATTCTCATGCAATACTGGGAACAGATTTTCAGAATCAGTGAAGAAGAAAATAAAGACTTCGGCATAGATTTTGAAAATCAAATTATAGATGAGCTGATGAGATCATTGAGATGACGCATCCTAAACACCAAGTGAACAGGCAGGAAAGAGAAGGAGAAAGAGTGACGCTAGAATAACTAGAAAGCGCGCTCCACTCCTTTAAGAAAAAAGCTCCAGGACGGTCAGGCTTGACAAAGTTAAATTTCGTTAAAGCACCGAGATGCGTGCGGGAAGGTTTATTTAACATCTTTAATGCCTGCCTAAATGTAGGCTACTTTCTCGACGCATACAAAAACGGCAAAAATGATCTTTATTGCCAAATCTGGAAAGCCACGACGAGGAAGAAGAGTTATCGCCCAATATTCTTTCTGGAAATTGAAGAGAAACTCTAAGAGAAAATACTGAACAGAAGAGTCGTCGAGCACTTGGAGGAAATTTCGCTCTACAATGAAGAGAAATACGGCTTCAGAAAGAAGAGAAGCACCTAGATGGCAATAAATTTCATCACGGAAAAGATTGCTAAAGCGAAGAAAAACAGGAGCTATATCGACATAGTGTGCATGGACGTGTCAAAGGCATTCGATAAAGTATGGCTAAGGGGAATGCAATACAAGATCCTCCAGCTGGGTTTGAGAGCAAAGCTGTAGAAAATCCTTTGTGATTATGTCATGGAGAGGTCGGCCTACATCAGTATAGGGCGCACAAACGGTCCCAGCTTTAATCTACACGTAGAATTGCCTCAAGGAGGGTGCCTCAGTCCAACCTTATACTCGATATATACAGCCGACAACCCAGAACCAACCCACCCCTCTAGCCTGAATATCCAGTTCGCCGATGACATAAGTCAAATCATAGTTAGTAGATATAGAAACGCACCTTGAAAAGCTCGAATGACTGCCGAGTAAATAAGAAAAATCAACGCTTATGAATTAAAATGGAAAATCCGAACTAATGGCGACAAATTAAAGATCGTCAAATTAGGAAGAAGAAAAACAGCAGATGTAAGAGTGGGGGATACGCGTTATCCCTACACGAAGGAGTGCAATGTACTCGGGGTGAAGGCCACTTTGAACGGATACAAGAAACACGTCGCAGAACGGATCCAAAAAGCATCTTCAGCAGTCAGAACTCTCTACAGCTTCAAAAACCTCAGCCAAAAGAACAAAAAGAAACTGTATCTGAAGCTAGTCAGACCCACCCTCATCTATCCCTCAGCATCTCTGTTTGGAGTCTCTAAAACAGCACAAAAAGAATTGCAGATGATACAAAATAAGTGTATGTATCTCATTACCAATACACGAAGGAGGGGAAGGAGAAATCAAGTGGATCAGCACAGAGCGGTGGACATCACACCGCTCAATGTGATCTTAAAGGAAAGAACGTCAGATATGAAAGAGAAAATTACAATGTATAGCAACGATGAAATTATAACACTCATCGCAGAAAATCAACAAGGTCCCAGTCCTGCAAGATTCCCAAGCAGGGCCAGCAAGCTTGGAGACGAAATTGTCTCATTTTTTGCATAGGAATAAACTATCGACCAAAACCGATGATGAAAAGCAACCAATAATAACGAACCAAACCGATTTTACCTCAAGACCAAAGAAGACCACAACAACCTAGTGAAGACAATGATGAAGAAAAAATGAAGAAAAATAGGTAAGTACGAATCACAGAACACAAAACTCAAATACTAAACAACCAAAGATGAATTTAGCAAAACATTTATAAAACCAAATAAGACACACATAAGAAATGATGTAGAAACAAAACAAAAAACATAAAATTAATCTAAACAACTAAAGTACACGTCAAGTTAACATTAAAAAAACTAAAATAGTACAAGAATCCAAAGGTTTGAACGCCTTATAATATATATATATATATATATATATATATATATATATATATATATATATATATATATATGGCGGTGTTTAGATTTCAGTTTATTGGCGGAGTTTGCCTCTGAATTTGGTTTAGAGGTTTCTTTCGTTGGGGGTTCAGGATTGTTTTGGTGAATTTGACGGAGCGGGAACAGCTTCTGCTTGTGTAGTGGCTGGTTGAGGAGGCTGCATCTAGATCCGCAGAACTTACTATAAAACATTACCAGCACCAAGGTGGACACAGGACTATATGACCTTACGGATGAATATAAAAGACTATTTGAAGAAATTAGACTGACTGGCACAGACAGAGTTAAAAACAGACGATTAAGAACACTAAGGACTGAAATGAAGACACACATAACAGAACATCAAACAGCACTTTGGAATGACCTCGTAGACAAACTAAACGAAGAAGTGGATCCCCGAACATTTTTGGAATACTCTATCAAGTTGAAGGGTAAGCCACCTGACAAAAATTTACTCCTTTACAAAGAGGACGAGACAAAAATGGACGCAACATAACGGAAAAGAGTTCAGACTACTGAAGAATGTATTTTCCATCACACCAGAAGATAACGAACACTTTAACCTAGACTTTGAGGAACACATTCATGACCAACTAAGACAATAACTAGACAGGATATACCTCTTAAACAATACAACTGCTGACAGAGATATGACTGGTTATGGACGGAAGATTACGGAAGAAGAAATCCTAACGATGCTACCTACCTTCAAACAGAGAGCACCAGGACAAACGGAATTGACCAAACTTAACTTGTTGAACGCCCCCCGAAAGAAAAGAGGGGCTGGTCAATATAATGAATGCGTACCTAAGCGTTCGCTATTTTCCGGATGAATGGAAGATCGCTAAAATGATCTTCATTCCCAAACCCGGAAAACCGCCGGACAGGTCAGCAAACTTCAGACCCATTTCCCTCCTCGAAGTGCAAGGCAAGGTCTTCGAAAAGGTCCTTGCTAATAGAGTTCAAGATTTTATGGAGGATAACAACCTCCATAACCAACACCAGCATGGATTCAGAAGAGGGAGAGGGACGGATACGGAGCTAGCAATCATCACAAAAAAACTAGCGAAGATTGCTAGCCAAAAAAAGGTATGATCACCTGGTGCTTAGAGACGTTAATAAGGCATTTGACAAAGTATGGAGGACTGTGCTTCAGTACAAAATACTAAGACTTGGAATAAATCCAAGACTAGAAAAAATTCTATGTGACTACATGACAGACATGATAGCGTATATACAAATATACGACCATACGGGACCAGACTTCGAGCTAACTGCAGGCGTACCGCAATCACGGTTCCTAAACCCTCTCCTATACAATATATACACCCTCGATCTACCTGATCCGGTCGGGGAAGACTCGCTCTACGTCCAGTTCGCTGCCCTCTTGTCATTACTGTTCGCCATTTCGAAGCTTATTCAGAAGCTTTTTCCAGATATATATATATATATATATATATATATATATATATATATATATATATATATATATATATATATATATATATATATATATATATATATATATATATATTCATTTATCCTAAGGAAGCTCACTGATCATCTAACCCAGCCTACGAAACTACCAGAGAGAGAATTCGTTAACCACATACCCTATATATGTGCCTTGTGTATCGTAAATGTGTATAAAATCGAATTATTTAAAACTACTTTCACACAGACCAAAAGACAAATTAGGCAAAAAATTACGGGTAATACTTCATATTAGGGGCGCACGGTAGGTGGCGCTATTAGTAGGCTACAATTTTGGGCTATAGCATATCTCTTATGACGTCAGACTGTAGCTTCAGATGTGACCAATCACGGCGTTATATTTTTTTGTTGTTTTGGGGAATTGTAACTTTTAGTCTGTATTATTTACTAAATATCTGCGCCTCTGCTCGTTTATAGTTTTTTTCTAAGTTAGGTAAGGTTTCTTGATACCTTTTATTGTTTTTTGTTTGCTGCGAACGCTAACAGCTTTTTACTGGCAACATTGTAGCTTATAAATAGGACCCGTTTTGCAAATGTTTTTGTGTCGTTATGGTGTTTTCGTGCTCTCCATGTGCTTCTTCGTTATTTGAATTCGGCTTTACTTTGTATAATCGCTAAAAACTTTTAGATTATCTAGAAGCGAATAAACTAATCAAGAAACCTATAAAATAAGAATTGTTTTTTATTAGTTTAGGGTTTTCTGCCAGTAAAAAGCTCTTGGGGGTGGGGGAAACAGTAAATTCAAGGGGACTGCTCGTGGGGGAGATATCACTGCGGGAGGACCACCCTGCGATGATCCTGAGTTTCAATCAATTGGGGGGTCTGGGGGGCGCAGCCCCCCACTATATACCCATATACCAAAAAATATAACGCCGTAATTGTTCACATCTGACGCTACCGTCTGACGACATAAGACATATATTATAGCCTATAAATGGCGCCACCTATCGTGCGCCCCGAAACTGAAGTGTTACTAAATTACGATCTTTGGTTAGAAAACGATTAGATTAATTATTAAAGCTAATATATAATAGTTATCTATAAAAGTACATTTTCTATGTTTTTCTGAGAAAATGAAATATTTGATGGCTAACAATTCTTGTATGAAATTATTACATGTACATTTGGAGAAATATCTCTGCAAATTTGATCTTTCTACTTGCTCGCTTATCTAAGTTAATATTTAAACGTGTTCATATTAGGAATCACCACATTTTTTTCATATAACCAATTCCTAACTTATATGTAAAAAAGGAAAAAAAAAAGCTATGTTAGTTTCCCCAACGTCATACACATAACTTGAAGCAATTGTTTATTGGTTTATTTAAACCAATAAGAATTATACCTTTTAAACCCGTTTACTCTTAAAAAAAAAATGCATCTCCAGTGACTGAAAAGTGAGTGCCCTCATAATGTCTTAATATGATCTATATCATAATTCTGCAAACATCTTAGTTGCACTGTGTGGCATAATTTGATTAATATTTAGAACCCTCTCCTCGCTTAAAAAACAAGTTTAATCATTCTTAATTGTGTCAGGTACATTTTTACGAATCCATCTATATCGAATTTTGTCTCTTCTTTATTTGCGATGACGTCACAGTGAAATATTTTTGCCCCCCAAAATGGAACTGTGACGTCACATTTTCTACGTAATTTCGACCGAACTTACTTAGTCTCCTTTTTTCCAGTTTGCCTGTGTTTGGGATTGGAAAGCTTTGTGTTATGACTTGTAGTGGTTGTGAATTATATTTCGAAAACCTCGTAGAAGAGGTTCACAGTGATTCTAATCGTTGGAAAGTTTTCCAAATCTTCTCTTCATTTTTGGTTGTCGTAAGGCGAATTGCGGCAAAATCGGGGCTCGTTTTGTGCTTTCGAGGTATTTATACTACGAGTTAATTAAAACAATTCTGGGTATGTTTGGGTGGACTCCCCCGCCGAAACGGGTGGGAATGTGGAGCGACGCCTCCCCATTGTTAGATAGGTACAAAAAGTTTACATAGTTCACAAACTGGAGATTTGAAAATTGAAACTTAGGTTATGTTTGTCGTAGAATTCTTTCTGATAAAAACCCTACTTACCTGACACCACTTTTATTTAGTGTCGTAGAATGCCCCCCCTTTTTTTGTTCTATTCTAAGAGTGCTAAGAGTGTCTAATATATATTGATATTATAAGAATATCTTAAAGAACAGAGCCGTTACCAAACACGTAAGGATATAAAAGAAACGCCCACTAATTCACAAAATAAACTTATATTTTATCTTTAACCATTGAATACACAACCTTTATACATTAACTACAGCAATACTCTAAATATTATTATAAACAAGAATTAATTAAATTAGTTTACCCTCCAAAATTTGGTTAACGTTTTCTCTACACAAAACAATAATATAAGAATTAGGCTTACGGACTCATGTGGAGTTTAAAGGGCCTCAGAAATGTTATTGACTCACGACGCGAGCCGTATGTCCAGTTGTAGATGGGAGAAATTCCACGGTCGTTTTGGCGAGGGTAGCAGCTGGGTGGTCCACACGTTCTTCCGGGGGGGAAGGGTTCTTTAAGGACGAGAACCAAGACGGTGCTTTATGCAACACCTAGGCAGTCGTGGTCTCTCTGGCGAGAGTGAGTCGAACTTGTTTCTTAAATCAAGTTAACTTGGAGTGCGGTGAGATCACCGAGTAACGAGCTCGAGGAGGAGCTTTTCTCCTTCGTTACTTATTTCCTTATGGACGAGGACTGAACTCGGGGAGAGTCTTCTTCAAGGGTGAGGATAACGGAGGGAGGTTTCTCTGGCGAGAATAAGTTACTTAAAGTTTGGTGTGGCCACCGAATAACGGGCTCGAGGGGGGAGCCTTTTCCTTCTTCTTTACTTAATTCCTCAAGGACGAGGAATACCCCTGGTGTTTAAGGTGCACCTGGATATGAGGAGTCTCTCTGGCGAGAGTAAGTTGAACTTACCAAAGTTAACTTATCGTTTGGTTTGATAACCAGGGACTTAGCTCAAGGATGAGCTTCTTCTTAGCCCCTTAAGGTAGGTAGCCCTGCCTCTCTTGCAGGGTACTTCTTGGTCTGGCGACACAAGTAAACTACCTCTCCAGTCTCGGTAGCTCGGTTTTGGATCCGAGGACTTCGTCACCTAGAGACTGACGTATACTACCACGATTTTCCTCAGAGTTCCTCATTTATACCTCGCACCCCCACTGGGGGAGTGGTAAGGGGGAGAGGGGCTTGAGGATGGCCCCAGGAGAGTTCTTTTTCCCAACGGTCTTTCCCACGAAGTCAAACATCGGCTCCTCGTTAGCCATCGAGATTGGGAGAAACCCGTCTCCAATTTCTTGTTCGACGTGAAACTGGATCTCACTCTCCTGGGGGAGATCTTACCTTTTTGACCTTTAGGGTCTTTCATGGCACCGAGTTGTGCCACGTTGTGGTTACGCTTTAGAGTCGCCGATGCCTGGGCGGATGTCCTTGCGGTAACCGCCTTGGGACTGCATCACGAGTGAACGGGATGGGGGGGGGGGGGAAGTGACCATTCCCCTACAATGTTAGTTCGTTATTTTTCTTCAACTATTTTTTGTGCTTTGTTCAAATTTGCTCTTCATTTTTGTCAGTCGCAAGGCGCAATGCGGCAGAATCGAGGTTTATTATGAATTACACCGAATTGGTATGAAACTCTTGTTTTTCCGCATTTCACCTTCCGTTCGGAAGAAAAACAGATTTGACCCTCCTCTCCCCCCCCACACATAAATGCAACAGGAAGAAGTAATAAAATGTCTAAAAAAAATATTACGGTAAAGTAAATAACAAGAGGAAAAGCCCCTCCAATGACCTGCGCCGTTTTGTGATAAGATGATAAATGGTTGTTGCATTGATGGTTTCCCATGGTTCAAATCACTTAGGAGTGCCTTTAAATGGCTAAATTAGGCCTCTGCCACTAGATGGCGCCACCCAGCGCCGAATCTGATGGCAGATTTGAAATCTTCAGGATGAATAAACATATGGGTTATTTGATGCTTCTAAATGAGTACAATTGAACTTTACTCCTTAGGAAAAGTGAACCTTACTCCTTTCGAAAAAAAGCGACGCCTAGACCTGGCGCTTCGCCGCAGGTAATAACCAGATACTGTATGTAAGCTTCCAGCTCTTTTATTTAATTGATGTGGAATTTTATCAAGGAGTTTTGAAAATTCAAGTAGATTAACGTCTACCACTGTTTGCATCGTATTCTCTACTATTTTATAATTTTATTATAAAAAACTCTAGTTTTCGAATTTGTCCAGTTCTTTTTAATGATTGATTTCCAAAACCCGGAAAAATAATCAAGATCATCCATCAGAAAAGGAAATTATTTTTTTCCAAACTTCTTTTTTGTGTGTTATTTTATTTGACTTATGAAAGCGCTTCTTTGCATTATATCGTGACTCCATTCATTTGTGATTTTGCAGCCTCTGTTATCGTAACATTTTTTTCTAATTATGTGAATGAAACCACGTTAATCTTGAAACTGCTAAAAGACTTTAATGAGTTAAACCAGGTAATGGCTTCGCCAGCTTGCGCTTCGCTACTAAGATTAAAATTTAAAATCTAAAAAAAAGCAGCCATGGTTAAATTTTTATAAATTTTCTGAACTTCGCCAATTATAATAATTTTAAAGGAACTCTCAACTAAATTTCCTCCCTTTCAAAATATCACGTTGCTAAAATATAGTTATAGAAGATATATAAAAATAAATTTTCTGAACTTCACCATTTGTAATTCTTTGGGTTTTAAAAAATTCACAAAATGTCGATACTTATATTTATTTCTGAACTTCACCATTTTGTTTTTTGATATTATAAAAGAATTATTAGAAATAACTTTAATAAAAAAACATGTAATGACCAAACTAAGATAAAATTATTATTCAAATACTCAAAATAATGTCCTTCTTAAAATATAGAGTTAGTGATGATGATTAGTGATGATGATGATGATGAAGACAATATGAAAATATGAGTGACTTCAAGTCATTAATAAAATTTAAATCTTTAGTTTTGAATTTATAGCTGATAAAATAAGCGCTTAGATTTGCCTAACCTGATTCCCGAAACTGGTCGACCTTTTTTTTTTCCTTGAGGCAATTGATTGTAAACAACTTTATTCAAGTACCGGATTTTGGGGTCGTATCAAGAAATTTTTGAGTGATTGTGGGTAAAAAAAAATTGCTTTTTGGATTTTATGAAATTTAGATATTTGTTTCTCAACGTTTTGTTTCTTTTTGAAAGGAATGAGTGTAAATAAACCAAATGAATACACTAGTACCATAAGACAATAAGGGCTCTCTCGAACCTCGTGGATACGGCGTTGGTCTTCTAACGTTGAGGTGCTGGAATTCAATCCCAGTGAGAGCGGACACAAAACGTCAGCGCGCGTAGAGTTTTAGCTACCGATTGGTGGACGCGTTCTAAACACAGCTCTCTTTCCTTTCCCATCTTCACAACGCAACACACACTTCTCTGTTCCAAAGAATCCTGTCGGTGGGTAGTTGTATCCAAATTCGCCTGACGAAGGTTCATACCTGACCGCCGGTTGGTATTAAAGTAGAACTACTTCCTTCCCAAACGAGAACCGGATCCTGGTGCCTTCGGGCTTACCAGCGATTGTCAAACTGATCTTTATGTTGGTTTCATTATCCGGTCGGGTGATCCGTCCTGCCCATGAGACGGGTGGCGTTACTTAATATACCTTCAAATAAAAACCGGTTATCACAACGGTCCCAAAGGAAGTTTCCCTCTCGATATTTTGAGGCGCACGAGTCGAGATGAATAGGTTACGACTCATCCTTTCTCCCTCCCTCAGCGCTCTTCCAATTGGGCAGATTTCACGTGAGTAGAAATGTTCATGGTTGAGGTCGAAGTCTTGATTAGCGTATCGTCACGCGTCCTTTGTTCCTGCCAAGATGGTGAGAGCTAGATTAATTGCTACAAATGAACTTATATTCATATCCTTTAGATAATTAATAATATCTATATAAATACTACTATTAATTAATTATTATCGTCTCACGGACCACCAGTTTAAGCTCCTGAAAGGAATTAGCAAAAATGAAACGAAAAGTGAAATCAGTGCGAGGCGAAGGCCTTTCAGAAAAAGAGAGAGAGAGAGAGGGGGGGGGGGAAGATAAAGAGAGAGATAGAGACAAAGAAATAGAGAGAGAGAAAGAAAGAGAGATTGAGACAAAGAAAGAAAGAGAGAGAGAGAGAAGAAAAAGAGAATGGAGATTATAGCGACAGGTCATTTCAAAGTCTTGGAGGGCAGAAACGGAGAAAGCGCGGTCGCTCCCGAGGCGAAAACGAGATCGAGTGACCGAACAGAGGAAGACCGGAGGGGGCCAGTTATAAGGGCATGGCAGGAGAGAGATAGTGAAGTAAGAGAGAAATGAGAAGTTGAAAGCAAGGGGCAGGCTCTTGAAATCCATGTTGAAGCATACAGGTAAAAGGGACCATCAAAATTCAAATAGAGCACTAGAGAGGGCATTGCCCATGGAGTTTGTAAGGCGCGAGAGGTACAGAAAGTCGCGAAAGTTAGAGGAAGTGAAAATAAGTGGAAAATATATAACCGGAGATACTCCTATATGCAATGGGTGTGGGTGGGGGGCACACAACTATGTTAGTGTGACAGGGAAGGCACGAAGTCCTCAAAATGTCAGCTGTAGCATGGTTTCCATGCTACACTTGACTCTCCCTTGGAGATGATAGTAGTAAAAGAGAAAGATGAAGAAAATAGAAGGAGAAGAGGGCATGAACAAAGTATGTATGTGAAAAATCATCACCCATTTACCGGAGTAAAGAGGGAAGGGACCACGATCAAAGATAAGAAGATGACAGCTGGTTGGCGACTAGCCTACAAAATTACAAGTTGTCCAAGAAATCAAGTGAGACGATGCTTGTGAAATAGTAGCGAAAAAAGGGTAAATTGAGATGTCTAGAAGAAAAAGTCGCAGTTAGTTTCAATCTAGTTTGAAACTGTCAAGGGTACTGAGGCTCAAGGGCGTATGGTTCCTCTAGATGCCAGGTGCCTTTTGTTTGTTTATTTTCTTTTTGTAGGTGGTGTACGTTTTTTGTGTTTTTGTTTGTTTCTGTTGGTCGGTATCATCTTATTTATTTTTGTCGTATTTGAAATTTATTTGTATATTTGTGTGTCTTGTGAATATCTTCCATTACTGTTTTTTTATTAACTTTTACTTTTTTATTATTGATTTTTGTTTGCATATCGCTAGTGTTATGAGGTTGTTCATTTTTTTTATTTTTAGCCATTCTTGCCACTGTTTCTCTTAATTCCTGCTTGCTTTTCTAACGTCCAAATCGGTAGTTCTTCTATATTTAGAAGTCTTCTGCTATTCTGGAAACCGAAATGACACCGTCTCTGGACGTCCATTTCTGTTTCCTGTTATAGGTCTAGTATTTTTGTTTTATTTTTTCCCATACTATGGTGGATTTGTTTCTTATTAAAGAGTTGATTGGTTCTAGGTTTGTGTTTCGTGGAGCTTTCATATTGTTTTTTTTTCTTTTTCGTGTGTTTGTTCTCCCGTGAAGTGCTTTGTTCTGTATTTTTTGGGTGTTTTATTTTTTCTTTTAGGGAAGTGTATGTGTTAGAATTGGTGAACTACTGCTCTATATACTTTCCTTT
Organism: Ceratothoa steindachneri; assembly: GCA_963969495.1. NCBI lineage: Eukaryota > Metazoa > Arthropoda > Malacostraca > Isopoda > Cymothoidae > Ceratothoa > Ceratothoa steindachneri. The sequence continues at coordinate 131,677,489 of OZ018317.1, read as the reverse complement.
TGTTTTTTTTTATGGATGAGTTGCTGTAAAGGCTATCATGTGAATCCTTTTTATACGGCCCAAAGAAAATCCACACATAAAATTTATAGAAGACCAGGAATCTAAAGGCCTACCAGAAATTCACCAGAATCTATCATGACGGTGCTAAATTACGAGGTATCCGCAAGGGGTTAAATAAATACACACACGGAAAGTATTTACAGTATTATTTACAACAAAATTAAAATGAAATAACTTAACTGGTAACAAATTATACGGGGTCATCAAACAATAAGAAAAGTCACCAATGCTTATCACCAGCGAACGACCACAAGTCGTTTTAACCAAAAAGATATTCAGCATACAAAATTGGGTTCTATGAATAAATTGTTTAAAGCCGAAACGCACGTGCCGTTGAAGATGAAAATGGGCTTCGCTACTCTAGTGACAGGTGTTCCCGGAATAACCTCCCTATCTTACGTCCCTTACCCGAAGGCCCAAAATTACAAGAATAACTCTTATAACACTTAATTAATTTAAAAGGGGACGTAAGAAGAAAGAGATACTCCAAAATACCTGATACCAGAGCAGTGAAGCAATAACCCACGTCGAGAACCCAGGCGAAAGAGGCTCATCGACGATGATGGAATTCGACCCAAGTCAACAGGTGTGAATGCGATGGAGGGCCTTCGGCGCGGAGAAACCCACAGACGGCGATATAGTGGCAAAAGACGTCGGGACCACGGGGAACGATGATTCGAAGGCCCAACGATCCGAGAGAAGGAATTCGAGATTACAGAATTCTCCAAGGAAGAGATGGCGAGGAGACTAGGGGAGAATTTTCACGTGCCTAGTGTGAACGGCTTCCCAAGGAGAACACTTGCAAACGTAACTGGAAGAGCACAATTCGATGCAGCCGACAGAGGGGCAGCGACAATGCTGGCAGGAATCAATGGCAGAAAATCCTCGCTGCACGAAGGAATCCAGTACGGGTCTCCAAAAAATAATGACGTTAAGGTACGTGACGGACAACGATTCAGCGGAGCAATCAGGCAGAATTCTCGCAACAGAATAACTTAAAAGGGCTCACAGCCCCATTTATATCCTTCAGTCCGAAGGAAGAAAAGGGAAGTGGGGCACAAAGGTGGGAGGAGAATGAGTCGCTTCCCTTACGCAAATTAGACTGGTAAGTTACAGAAGTTTAGGCCAAAAATGGTAGCCTCGAAGCAGGTCGACCTGTGATAAACACCCTAAACTATGATGAGAAAGGAAAAGCATGGGAATCCGAGGGCCTACCCTTTACGGTTGCTTATCTCCCAAGAAAGCTAATCACTCTCGCTGTTCTCTTTTTCCTTTCTTTTAGGTAGTCAATGTATCTATTAGAACTGACCCCTAGCCCTAGAATACTTCTTCCAGTAGCATAGTCGTATCTCCTCCCATTCACCCATAATAAGTATTTTTTCTTCCTTAAGATGGGTATGATCTTAAACTTATGATAGTTTTTATTTCCATTGTTTCTCAAAGTTATTCAGATTCTTTATTTCTGCAGCCGTAATTTGGGTCTGCACTCCTGGTTCTGGATCTTTATTTGGAGTGACAACAGCTAAGTGACATCATCTGCAAGATGTATATTGATGCACCCTGGTGTTCTTGGCTGAAGCATATTAGCCGTGTAAACATACTATAAGACACAACTAGATTGTTTTTGAGGTTAGTCTCTTAACCCAAACCTTGTCAAATACTTTTTCGAGGTCACACAGTATGACGTCCACAGTACATTTTTCAGCTTTGGATGGACAATCTTATCTGTTATTATGGCTATGGACATGATGGTATCTCTACCTTTCATGAATTCAAATTGGGAGTTATTAAGATGATTCTTATCCAAGTGTGCTATTATTCTTCCTTTCAAAATCTTCTATAAAACCTTCCTAAGGAAGTTCAGGAGAGATATTAGTCTGTAACTTGATACTTGTGACGGAGGTTCCTCCGGCCTTGGCATCAGTATTATTTTTTGATATCTTGAGATCTTGAGGGAAGTAACCTATGTTTAGGCAAGCATTAAACAGTCTCTAATGCCTATTTTAGTTAACCCCGTTGGTCCTTGGAATTTTTGTCTGGAGGACTCTATAGCATTTTTACTTCTTCGATCGCTATCTTAGGTCCGTTTCCTCTCTGTTTCTCACGTTTTGTGTCAATATTCTGGCTTCGAATATTCTATGGGTGTTATCCCTCAGTTCCTTGACCATTTCTTTTTTGTTTGAGTCGAATGCATCATTGTCTTAAGGAGTGATGAAGATTTTCTTCCAGTGTCACCTGAATCTGCCCTCGAATTATGAATTTTTTAGTATTAAATTACCATGATCATCCTCAATTTTTACTTTCTCTATGGGGATCCATCCATTAATCCGTTAGATTGTTTGCCATCCTCTTCGGAAACAGTTCTCTTGTTTTAATTTGTTGATCAATTCTTCCCATTCTTTATTTTGCCTTCCAAGGATGAGAAAGTTAAAATCTTCTTTTAATATTTTGAGCCTGCGTCATTATGTATATTTGGTTGCTTGCCCCGTTCTTTCTTATATAATTGTATATTTCGTTAATTTTACTTCCCTTCCACTTCATTTCTCTCGTCCACGTTGGCTGGGATAAGGGCCGGTAGGATATTTGTAGGACGTTTTCCTTGTAATTAAGTTCGTTGTCTATTGTGTTCTTATCTCCTAATCCAGTTGTATTGGGGGTACTGTACGTTAATCTTTCGGTATATTGTTTTCAATTAGCCTTTGTGTAGGTTTGTCTTCTTGGGATTGATATCTGAATTGGTTTTGGTTCATCCTAATCAGCATACAGAGTCACCGCCCCAAAACGGGCCTCAATTTCGATTGGCCTCATTTCTTAAGTTTCTGCAAGGATTGAATGAAACTTTGGTGATAACTAGTTTATTATGTTTAAAAACCTCATATCAAGACATGAGAGTCTTTAGACGTTTCTTCTTTATTCTAGAACACGTGTTCGAGATCACCTCCATTAAGCTGTGTGCATTTCTTGAGGCGCAGCACAAAGTTTTCCATGACGTCCTTACAAACCGACCAACTAAAGGCTTTGATATCCTTTCTGGCGGCTTCCTTGAGTTTTGCGATGGTCATGGGTCTCCCTGCGTACACTCTGGCTTTAAGGTAGCCCCAGAGAAAGAAATCTGGGGGCTGAAGTTTGGGCTTTGAGGTGCCCACTCAAAATCAGTCTTGAGACTGATCACGAGGCCACCTGAAGTTCTCTTTTAGCCAATCTCGGTAGAGGTTTGAGGTGTGAGAGCTTGATCTATCTCTCTGGAACCAGAACTTCTCCATAAAGCGACGGGAACAGGGTCTGAAGCTCCCTCTTGGAGGTTTTGAGGACCTCAACATACCGCTCCTTGGTGACTGTCACTGTCGCACCAGATTCCTCGAAGAAGAATGGTCCGATGATGCCTCTGGCTAAGATTGAAGCCCATACCGTGCACTTAGGATAGTGTATGGGCTTGGTGGCTACCTCATTTGGTCTGGAGGTCCGTCCCCCAGAAGACATTTGTCTTCGAGTATACTTTTCCTTCAAGATGGAACTGAGCTTCATCTAAGGTCCAAAGGAGACTAAGGAAAGTTAGGGGCTCCTGAATCTTCTTGACTACCATAGCCTTTCTCTGCACCTTGTCTGAGGCTGTAAGAGTCTGCTTCGTCTGTATTATATATAGGCTCTGCTGAACTGACTCTCTCACGCTCTCGACCAGCTCAGTTGTACGCATCCTGGGGCGTCATGAATGGCTTGGACGGTTGTCACTGGCTGCATGGAGGTTCTCCACTGTCATATAGTTCTCGAAGTGGTCTACCCAGTCCTGAATTCTTGCTCTTGGAGGGGGCTTTTTCACATTTGAACTGATGCAAGAAAGTGTCCTGCACTTTCTTGAACAAACCTGTCTTGTAGTAATGTTTGACGCAGTATATTCTTTGTTGGAGCTCCTATTGAGATCTGGGTTGTGTTCACAGGCGTTGCTTCTGTCATGTCCTGCAAAGTAAGTGTGATTAGTGAATGAATGAATGGAGGATATATCACAAAAAGTGTCTGCAGGCCCATTTTTGGGAGGGACTCTGAAGTAGCACGATGGTAGGTTGGATGTGTGCATCCAAACCTGTGATGTTTGAGCTGGTAAGTACTCTGACAGGTATTCTTTCCGCGTTGTTTCTTATGTATGTTGAGGAATTATGGTTCCACTCTTCTTAATATGTTTCTCTTTAGTAAGAGTTCGAGTTAATGCCTATAGTGTGCTGCTTTGTGCACCCTGACTCCCAGCATTGGATATTTAAGCCTCATAGGATCAGTACTGGGTGTCTTCTATTGAATAATGTGTTAATTGGTAAGTAATCGCACCTGGGTGATTGGTACCCAGCGGCTATTGTGTGGTGAATGCTGTAATTGTATTTTAATTGGCGAGTATTATTTGGAAGATTTTCATTCATTTTGGTGTTTGTTTTCCTGCTTTGTTCCTTTTACTTCATTTCTGCCAACGCTTCCGAGTTTATCCGTTCTCTATTCTTTCAAAATGATTTATTTTTAGTTTTATCACATTACTTGTATATATTTATATTCTATTGTCTTTTAGTAGTTCTTCCACCTTTTCTCCGTTTTGTTAGTCTCTAAATATTCATTTACACATGCCTCTTCGGATACCCTTTTTAATATCTTCTATTTTCAAGTTATTTTGGAATGGCTATGATTCATCTACGTATATTTTGTGGCCTTGTCTTTTATCTTGATATTGTATTTTTTAGGATTTCCTTTCCAGATTTGTCTTCTGAATCGGTTCAGTTAATATATTTTTATGATTCATCTTCTGCATCAGTTCGATACGATACGATAAGTGAATGAAAAGAACAGAAGAAGGATCACCGCGGAGATCACAGCAGATCATGTAGCCGTAGAGGAAAGGGCTCGGAAGAACTTGAGGGGATAGGAAGAGTTAGAAGGTCGCTGGCTAGACACTAATGCGTGTCATTTTTGTGGTTGTGGGTTGTGGTATTAGTTCGACGGGGGGGGGGAAGAGGGGCTGGAATGAGAGGGGTGCGTACATGGAAACACGTCATGCATGATACTGTTAACTTGTGTGAATAGGTATTGGTTGTGGGTGGTCGAGGACTGCTGGGTGTCTTAGTGACTTTGCAGCGTGTTGTCCTTCGTGTATCAGTGTGTATGTGGTGTCTCTTGCCAGTTTCCCCAACTGTCTTGTTAAATGGGTGCGCTTGTGTCTGTTAAGCAGTGTTAGTTTATTATTTCCGCGTAGTGTGGCAATTTGTGTGTACAAAGGAAAGTGACATGCGCGTCTCAGAGTGGAGTTCTGAATGCACTGTGCTTTCCTTTGCCATGTATGACTTGCAGCTACGAGTGTTATTGGAGCGTATGTGAGGAGTGGGCTTACTCGTGTTTTGTATAAGGGTATTGGCAGTTTCTAGCTGACGATGTAGAACCTACGCAGCTTCTTGTTTGTTTTTTGGCCTTTGCTTGTATTATACTTTGGTGTATGTCGAATGCTGCCCTAGGATTTTTGTATGATGTGTGTATGCGAGTTTGGTTGGTTATGGGTGGTTTCAGTCTAGTGTTTGTGAGTATATCTATATGTTTTGCATGTAGTGATCGCTTGCGCCATAGAGTATCAATTGTCTTCTGAAGATTCGTAAAAATGAGCCACTTATCTTCATAGTCTGTCTTCTCGTTCATGATTATTTGTGCGTGGCGTGCGATTCTGTCTGGTCTACGGCCTCAGACGAGAATGGTCTCGTCTTCGTCATAGTAAAATGTGTATTTGCGTCTGCAGTTTTCGAGTGGGCATGGAGTGTCGCTTTGGTACATTATTAAAAGTTTTGGTGCCAGAACGCTACCCTGGAGCTACTCCTGAGCGTGGTGTGAGTGGATGTGATGTAGTCTTGTTGCATTTAATGTGACACCTACGGTCTCTGAGGTAGTTATAGACAAGACTTATGGTCAGAGAGAGCTCTCAGTGTTGCTGTCTAGTTTCCAACGAAGTCCCTCATGCAAAACCATGCCAAGGCCTTCTCCACGTCCTTACTAATGGGGACCTTGGACATTGGACATAAAAAGTGTTGAAATTTCGGGAGAGTAAGAGAGAGAGATAGAGATAGTAAGAGAATAAAGTGGTGAAATAGGGTGAGTTCAAAGAATAGAGGTTGTGTGGGAGACAGAATAAATAGGTCCCTGGTGAAAGGGTAGCTCTGTTTGTTTTTTGGGATGTATTTTGTTTGTTGTTTTGTTGTTTATTAATAAACTATAAAAATTATAGTTTATTCAATTAAATTAAACATGTTAATTTAAATCATATATTTTGTAGATCTTAATGATCTTAATGGTCTTAAATGGCATTCAAACCTTTATTTGAGGCGGGGGGATGGGGCTGTTCTCGCTGTGAGTTTTCGAAAAAGCTTTTCTAGTTACATTTTGAATTTTTGCAAAGTTTGAAAAAGGGTAAATCTTAGTGATGGTTTATGAATTTCTACTAAAGAAACTTGAGCATTACACTAGTCGTTTTTTGTGTTTTGTCGATTTTGTCATGTGTATTTTGGAGTCACGTCGCCGTCAGACTGTATCTTACTGCTTTTAAATATTTGTCGGTCGATCTCGATGTCTAGGTGTGTACGAGAGATCTTAGGGGTCAAGCGGGTGCCAATGGCTTGCCAGATCCTCTTAGCGCTCTCGTGGAGCGCCACCTTGATTGGAGATAATTCCACCGAGTCGTGGAGCTCTCTCTGTCGTTTGTGTTCTCTTCTTCGGGTGTTTGTGATGAGAAGCACCGCTTTGTTCTGGATGGTTTGTAGTTTCGCAATTTGCATCTTAGACCTCGCGTTCAGCGGCACCAAGGGGTACAGGAGTCTCGAGCAAATGCACGCATTGAATATCTTGAGTTTATCAGGGATTTAGGTCATGAAACCTATAAAATTCCCTCAAATCTCTCTTGCCATTCACGACTGTTCGCTCGATATGACTCTTGTAGCTCCCGGTGGTGATTTTGAGCCCCAGAACCGTTCCTTCCAGGCAGTAGGGTATTCGCTCCTCTTCTACACGTATATCATTGAAGGTCTTGCGAAACATGAGAATTATTTTGAATTTTGGGGCATTGGTTTATATCTTCCATCTCCTCTCAAAAGAGGTTTTGTGTATTTGTGTTTAGCTGTTGCATCACGTCAGTTTCAAATTCGAGGTCATAATTGTCATTTTCTTCTGGGGTAATTTTGAAGATTGAAGACCAGAAAATCCTAAACATTTCCTCAATCTCTTCAGTCTCATCAATTTCTTTGCCGTCGTGGATGAGTGTTATCTTTTTGTGTGTAGGTTTTCCTTTAAAACGTTTAAGCGTCTGCCAGAATGTGTGTTAGTCTCTTTCTATGTCGAGTCTTTCTATTAGTCAGTTCCATAGTAGTGTTTGTTGGTCCGTAATTAGTGTCTGGATTTCGTCTTAATTTGTCTAAGTCTTCTGTAGGCATTGTGGTTGGGGCCTATCAGCGCTACTACATTGGACAGGTCCCTAAATTCTTGGGCCAGGGCTCTCATGGGAGGGGTCTGGGGGGGGGGGGCTGGAATGGTTTATAATAAATACGGGGAATGCTATTTTGATCTGCTTTTATTAGAAAGTCAGTGATATAATCCAGCTCCTCATCTATTTCTTCTGAATTAGCATAAAATAAAGGGTCGGGGATATAATTTAAGAGGTCATTTCTATAGCTTTCCCAGTTAACTTGTTTGTAGCTTTCGTGTTCTGGGATTTCAATTTGAATGTGATTCACTCCTACTGTAATTTTGATAGCCTCGTGGTCACTCGGAATGATGGGGACCGGTTCAATGTAGTAATTGTAAATAAATCTGATGCTAGATAGGACTATATTGGGTTTCGTTGCTAACTCTTTCCGTTATGTATGTCGGGAATTCTGGTCCGATCCTTGTCATGTATTGTCTGTCGAGTAGTAGTTCGATGTTTCTACCTGCATTGTTGTAGGAGGTATATCCTGCCGCAGCACACCTTGCATTTAGATCTCCGGCAAATATAACACTTTTCGTGTGGTTAGAGGTTGTGCATGGGCAAATAGCCGCGTCTTGGGGGTTGGTACCCCGTGGCCACGACCAGTTCCCCTAGGGCAGTACCTACCTCAATGGCAAGGTAGTATTCATCTAAGTACTCCAGTGTCCTCTATTTTAATCCTTTTTTGATGGCTATTGCGCATCCGCCATACCTTTTCTGACTATGATTCTTGCTAATGACGTATTGAAATAATTTTATTTGATTTTGCGCGGTCAGTCCGTGTTCAGAGATAAGTATTATGTCAAGGTCACTCTGTCGCATAATATTGCCATAGATGGAACCTTTTCCGTCCCACCCATTGACATTCAAATGTATAATTGTAAGTTTGTCTGTCATTTTGTCTAGTATTGTCTCTCTAGTGGGTGAGATTAAAGTAGACGTTTTTTCCGCGGTCTCCTTTAGCTCCATGAGGTGTATTGGGTGGAATTGCGCTCCATGCCGTTGCTTTTTTTCTGTATTCCGTGTCCGTGATCGTGTGGAAGCAGTCTGTGTTAAGTTTTACCATGTTTTGAGCGAGAGCATCCTCAACATGCCGCTCGGGAACCTCATTGGAGCATTTCCAATTGTACCTTCCGGTCCTAAGACCTTCAGCTACTTCGCGGGAATCGATTTTGGTTGGGAAGGAAGCTGATTCGAGAGCATATATCTTGAGGTTGAACCCTCTCGCGTGATATTTGAGTTGGTGTTCTCTCCCTCGTAATGAGGAGGAGATTGACCTTGTGCCGCGGGTTTTAGAGGTTTTCCTTGATCGTAGAGACCTGGCCTCCTTGGGTCGTACTGCTTCCTTGTTGGATGAGTGATTTTACGTGTTGTTTGTATTGATGGTGTCTTTCCTAAGTGGAGGTGGCGCCTCTTTTGTTGTTTCTGTTACCTTAGGTTTATTGAGAGGAGGATCGCGTGTATTGGCTGTATTTGGTGGCGTGGGCACTTTTTGGCCTGTTTTTTGGCACTCAGGGGCTACGTTTATTCTCATAACCTCCTCTGAGGGTGGGTTATCCGGAAATTGCATCTCTTGCAGCCCTTTCTTTACGAGCATGCGGTTGATTTACGTGGCAAAGGTACCTGGGCGAGTAATGTTAGCAATGTGCGCATAGTATATGCAGCACATTATTTTGGTGGAGTTTTCTTTTTCAATGGGGAGGTATGTCTTCTGGTTGTTGGTCTCGGCAATAGCAGCCTTGGCTACTTTAGCATAAGTCGAATTGGCCTTTCTCTTTTCTGTGTCCCGTTTAATTTGAGTTTGTTTTTGGATTTCCTGCTTTTTAACCGGACATGCTATAGACATAGTCCGGTGAGAGCCTTTGGGAGAGTTACTCTTATAGTCGCGCCAAAAATGGTCGCGGCCGGCGCAGATAGAGCACAGCGTAAGGTCTTTTTCCCGGCAGTTGGACGTGGTGTGTTTGCCGTACTTGTAGCACCGAAAGCACATTTGTAAGTCGACAAACTACTCACATTCCATCTGCTCTGAGCAGACTCTTATGTTGAAGAGAAGTAAACAGTTTTCTTCAGCTTTTTGAGCGATAGCCGTGTCCTCGAAAACAACCTTAAAAACGTACGTGTAGTGTTTGAATTTTATTACCTCAGCAATCTTTGCCATTGGGTAGTTCCGTTCAATTTTGTATTTAATCTCATCTGCCGAGTGGCTCCAGACCTAAGAGTTGAAGCGCCTGTAGATTAAGCCACGGTGGGTTCTAATTTGTGGCGGTGTGGTCGGTTTCAAGTTAATTGTCTTCAGGCATTCAACGGCCTTGCTTGAGGTCAAGGCTTCACAGTCAGCCTCCTTCGCGCAAATGGCCGAGTAACCATTTTGGATGTCAATCAGTCTAACCAAAGCAATACTCAAGGATCTTAAACTTTTTCGAAAACCTTTCCTCTATCTGGTTTTGGGCCCTCCGAAAGGACCCGGAGAGTGATGCGGAGAGTCTCTCTCATGTCTCATGCATCCTATCGTGAGATAGGGGATGGTGTTATTATGGTATTTGAAAATGAATTATATATATATATATATATATATATCAGAAAAATTGTTAAATTCAATGACGGATTCCAAATATGTAAATAAAACCACTGTGGGGTAGCGTAGTAGTTTATTATCTCGAGACCAGTTTCGGCATGGAGTTTGTCATGCCAGCCTCAGTCGAACACTAAGTATACATGCCGTAACACCAAGCGTACAATATATATATATAGTTTACAGAGATCCAATTGGAGTTTCTAATCAGGGGGCGTGAATTTAAGTTCATTAAGCATATCTTTTAGGATTAGATCTTTGACATAGGGGCAATCTAAATGCAGCCTCTTTTCGAACGTAATGGTGCTCTATCACTTTACCAGTTTTTATTGTCATTACTCCAAGCGAGTCGCACAAATTCACTTTGACAAAAATTCAGTTTGTAAAAATTCCGAAAAATGGGCACAGCGGGAAAGCAGACTAGCTAAGGCAACCAAAGCAGTTTACTGATGGAGAGTGTTTCCTGCCGTGCTTTTTGTAGTATGTATTGAACGATAGTTACAACTACTTGAGTAGACAAGCCCTTCCTGAACCCATATTGGCAGGGGGAGAACCAGTCCCTCTCTAACTGAGCTCTTTAGATGCTCTGAGTAATAGGTCTGTAGTTGTTTGGGTGTTTTGAGTCTTTGTTTTTGTTTTTCGTGGTAGAAGTTTGTTTTGTGAGATTTTAAATGGTTGGGAGAAATGGCCTGAGGCGATGAGGCGTTGAGTAGGTTTGTAAGAGTAGAGAAAAGCCGGAGGGGCAGGGGGCGCGTTTAGGTGTTGTTTTGATGTAGTGTTTTGTTTCGTCGACGGCGATAGGAGTGCTTAATGTAGTTGTGTTATTGAGAACCTCTATTCTTCCTAGGGGGTGGGCCCAAGCTCATGAGAACCATTTCTGGACTTCCTGGAAGTGTTCTTGTGCGTGTGATTTAGGCGGGTTGTGTGTGTGCCCCGTGTCCCAGTGGCACCTAAGGTGTCGTTAGTGTCGGTGAACGTACGGTCGTTATGTTGGAGGGGGTTGGTTTTAGTGGGTCTGTGCTCAACATTCTCTTTTGCACTCCTCCCAGTTCGTGTTGTTGTAGTCAAAGAGGGATGTGTGCGTATGTACGTATAAGTATTGGCAATGGTGATATTTTCATGCATATAGGAATGTGGTCAGATAGTACGTGGGGACCTGGGGCAATGTGGGTGTGAAGCGTTTAGCATGGTCCCTGCGTAAGACGACGTCTGGAGACAAGGTCCTTCCGCGATGCCCATAGAATGTGGGGAAGGCCTGGCCGATGTGCTCGCAGCGATATCTCTGTAAAGCACCGGTCAAATACCTTTCCGCATCATTAGTGATGTTTGAAAGTAGTGTGTGGGGGTGGAAAGCGTTCAGGTCCCCCGCAAAGAAGAGAGGGAGTTTTTGATTGGAGAGAGCCCGGAGTGGCACATCTATGTGTAGTTGTTGTCGTGGTTGTCTGTAGTGAGTGGCCACTAGGATAGGGCTAGAGCTCATGTATATTTTGTAAGCTAGAAAAGAGTCATCTTGTATGTTCATGATGGAGTGGTGTATAACCCGCTTAACTAGGATCGCTGCCTGTAGGGTTAGGTGTGCGTGGTAGCCTGCAATGCGAAGCCTGTTGTTTGTTGGGAGGGTGTAGGCTGGTGGATGTCTTGTCTTTGGTATTGAGTATCCAGTTGAAGACAGTATGGAAAATACCGTGCCAAATTCGTCCGGGTAGCTGCATGACACTAAGTGGACCAATGGCATTTTACCAAGATAATCGGGGAAGGGGCGGCTAACCTTCACACGTGTCTGTGGTAGGTGGAGTTTCGTGGAGGCGGAGTGTGTGAGTTTCGTGTTACTGGGTGTGGAGGAAGAGGCATTAGGAGGCGATGGAGACAGTGGGAGGAGGGGGGTATAGACATTGTGAGGAGGGGTGGAGACAGTGGAAGTGGAGGTGGAGACAGTGGAAAGTTTGATGAAAACAGTGGAAGGAGGGAGCAGAGGGAGATGATCTGGACACAGAGGAAAGAGGGGTTGGAACAGTAGAAGGGTGGTGGGGACAGCAGGAAGAGGGGCGGAGAGAGTAGGCTGAAAGACGGGGACAGTGGAAACTGTGGAAGGAGTTGGGACAATAGTAGGGATAGTGGAAGGGGGTGGGGAAGCCAATGCAGGGACCCGGAGAAGAGGGGTGGGCGGAAAGTCTGGAGTTGGTTGTGTAGTAGTTTTTTTATTCGTATTCACTGGTGTAGAGAGAAGTGCAGGTCTCTTGTGTTTGCGCTCGCTTATGAAGGCAAACACCTTCTATGGGAATGTGATTTGCTCGTCTATTAGCGGCATAGATCGCGTTCAAGGTGTTGACGTATAGGCGGGGGTCACCCAGGCATTTCTTTTGCCAAGGTGGAAATAACAGCGGCCTTATATTTGGGGGCTGTTTGTAATTGTAGTGTTGGATGGTGTTGGAGCGGGTGGAGGTGTCAGAGTTGGTGTCGGTGCGTGGGCTGTTAGGAGTTGGGTGCACGGTTGAATGGTCCCCGCGGAAGCGGCAGAGATAGTTCTCGTAAGGGAAAGACGGGAAGGAATAGAGAAGATGGGTAATGTGCTGATATGTTGTGGTTTACTTAGCTCCGCAACGGCGTTAGCGCGGGCCTTGGAGATGTATGAGCATCTTATGCTTAAGGCGACATGATCCCCGCCGCAGTTGATGCAGAGAAGGGAATGATGCTTTTACACTCGGTGTAATGGTGTCCTATTACACTGCATCTCGAGGAGACAAGGTCTGCCTGGCATGTGTGTGTGTGTTGTCTCCCATCTTGCAGCAACGGTGACACTATTGTAGTTTGATGTTATGTTGGTTTTCAATACTGTAAGTATATGTGAGGGTGCCACAGACCTTGGTAATTTGGTCTAGTAGCGTGTTTTTGTGGTGCTTTTCTGCATAGTGCCGTTGAAATAAAGGTTGCTGATTGCCTCCTCTCCTTACTTATGCCTGAGCTAAGTGAGAAGGTGATTGATTGGTCGGGAATGCCATCCATGAGGGGCTCGTACTTCGTATGCGTATCTGGTGTTTTTTTTTAACAAAACATCTGGTGATTTAGGTGTCTTTTTCTGTCCTTTCTTAGTGAGTTTGAATTTTTTTTGCATTTTATTATGACCTGAAAAACATGGCGGACTTAATGATAGATGGGGGCCGAATCAACTAGTCTCATCCGAGGGTCCCGCCCCTTCAAACGGATTTTGGTAAATCAAAGTTACTTTCACCGTGATCCATATGGTAGGGTAGAGTGTGTGCCCCGCCTCCCCGCAGCGGGTTAGACTACAAACCTCCTTTTTTCGTTAAATGCAATTACGTCATCTCAAAAGGAAGGCATAGTTTCAACGAGGTTATGTGTGGAGTCTTGAACCATCAACAGATTGATTCAATATTACTCTTTATTTTTAAATTAAGAGTAGGTTTGAAGAAATATTTATTGGTGATAAATCGGAGGGTACATCAATATAAAAGGTGAAACTGTCATATCAATATAAATTTTTAAAATAAATTTTGAAAATTAAGAGCCGTTGAAGTGGTAGTTTAAAGAATCTTTGGAATATCAGGTGGAACTTGATGAAGTTTCTCGGGCGTCGTTCACACTTTATATGGCTTTCCAGGCGAAGACGTTTTTTCCTGCAACTTCCCTATTAACTTGCCTCCTGATTCAGTGTCGTTGATTGATGAATCGGTTCAATGATAAATGGAGGCTAAAAAGATGAAATTAGAGGCGGGGTTAGTAATAAAGAGAGGAGAAGGCGAGATAGTAAGGAAAAGGAAAGAAGAAGCAGTGATGAAAGGTGCCCAGTGAGCGGGCCTTCTCCGTTAGTTTAGTTTTCGGATGTTGTTAGTGTCCCACCGCGGGATCTTTGTTATTACTTATTATTTAGTTAATTGTGTCCAACCGCGGGATCGTTTTATTCGATTAGATGTTGTTCCACTAGGAGATCTTTTTAATTTACTTGTTTTTTATGATTAATTGTGCGTTGTCTCTTCTGAGACCTTCCGCATCTTTACTTAATTTCGTTCGGGCTATGGCGTTCTTTTGTTCAGTAGGTAGCATTTGCATTTACTCCCTTCTGACTTTGGGTCAAGACATGCCAGAGTCTCGCTGGGAAGGATCTCGTCCAGCTTGGCCCAGATGTCCCGACTTTTTGCGTGAAGATAAATGTTTATTGGTTATATTCCAGTTTCTTCGTGTAGGCTTCTAGAGGTCCTGAAATCTTGCCATCTGGTGTTAGTGATGAATCGGAGTCCTTTGTTCTGCACTCTCTAGTAGCTACTCATGTTGCTGTTGAATGCTACATTGAGTGGTATTACTGGTATAGAACATTCGTTTAAAAAATTGTAGTAGTAGTTCGCCAACCTACCTTTATCCAGGGTCAGTATGACAATCGCTGTTAAAGCAGTGTTAATTAGCTGTGTGATGGGAAGTGTAAGATCTACCAACCCGAATACAGCGCATCCACAAATCGGTAGCCAGATCTCTACGTGCACTGACGTTTATGTCGCTCATATCGGGATCGAATCCGGTACCGCGACGTTCGCGGACCAACGACATATCTACTGGGCTAGCAAGAGCTTTGAAAAAACAAAGAAACTGTAGTATTCAGCTATAGTGTGATGCAAAATGTTGAAATGTTTACTAGTGCCTTAGGTCACTAATATTTTCGGCGAAAAAATTTAACCTTCCTCTTATTGATCACCAATGTTTTATTACTAGAGGATTTTGGAGACGACGAAACATTGAAAATATTCGGGGCCTCCAGAATTTCACTTTAATTCAATTATTGGTGTTTTAGGAAATAAATATATTTCGTTTGCTAGATTTTTAATAACCTAACCTAACCTAATTCTTTAGTAAAAAAATATCTTTCTTAATCCTATTTTTTACTAATGAATTAAGTTGGGTTATTTCTTTAACTAAGTGATTAGATTAGGCTAGGTTATTAAAAAGCTCCCAAACAAAATATTTATTTCACAAAAGACGATAATTCAATAAAAGTTGATTCTGGAGGTCAGAGCATTTTCAATGTTTCTAGAAGTGACTCGAATACGTCACCGTTTCCAAAATCATCTAGGTAAAAAAAAAAGGGCTTTCAATAATAGGAAAGTGAAAGAGGTCGTCAATAATAATAAAGTAAAAGAGGCTGTCGATAATAATAAAGTAAAAGAGGCTGTCGATAACACTGATCTACAAGGTTTTTGGTGTTTAGAAAATAAACATCATTCCTGTAAGAAATTGGTCTCCTGAACCGAAAAATTACCTTCATTTTGATTAATCAGGTCTAGTTTTTAAGTTGTTGAACATCTTTTTATAATACACATATTAGGTTTGAGTCAAAGTCCATATATATATATATATATATATATATATATATATATATATATATATAAGTATATGTGGGAGTTAATGTTCATATGTATATGTCATAAGTGTGTATATGTTATAAATTAGCCACTATGTATGCGTATATGTCCATTACACTGTTTTTTTTACTCTATCCTAATTCTAATTATTTTCTTTTTTTCCGATTTTTCGGATGTTGTGGTGAACTAAGTAATAGAAAATGAGCAAGATTTCCTCTTCCAAAAAGTGTTGCGTTAATTCTCCAAATGTGTTTTTGAAACACAAAAGTGAAAACTATAAAGACCTTTTTACCAACTTGATATCAACTTTTCGTGATATTAGTGACCCCCCCCCCACTTTCTTGCATCAGTTCGAATATTAAAAAGACCCCTCTAAGAGCAGAATTTAGGACTGGGTGGACCACTTTGAGAACTATGGGACAGTGGAGAACCTCAATGCAGCCAGTGACAACCGTCCAAGCCATTCAGGACGCCTCAGGAAGCGTACAGCTGAGCTGGTCGAGAGCGTGGCGTGAGAGTCAGTTCAGCAGAGTCCAAAACGCTCTGTGTGCAAGCGAAGTCAGTCCCTCGCTATATCCCATGAGACTTGCAGGAGAGTGCTAGTAATGGATGCAAAGGCCTACCCATACAGAATACAGATGAAGCAGACCCTTACAGCTTCAGACAAGGAGCAACGAAAGGCTATGGCAGTCAAGATACTAGAGAAGATTCAGGAGACCATAACTTTCCTTAACTTCTTTTAGACCTCAGATGAAGCTCACTTCCATCTTGAAGGAAAGGTAAACAAGAATACAACTGTCTTCTGTGGGACCTCCAGACCAAATGAGGTAGCTACCAAGCCCATACACTCCCCTAAGTGCGCGGTATAACTGAAATCTTAGCCAGAGGCATCATCGGACCATTCTTCTTCGAGGAATCTGGTGCGATAGTGACTGTAACCAAGGAGCGGTATGCAGAGGTCCTCAAAACCTTCCTGTCTCTTATGGGGAAGTTCTGGTTCCAGCAAGATGGATAAAGCTCTCACATCTCAAACCGGTCCCTAGATCGGCTGAAAGAGAACTTTAGGTGGCCGTGTGATCAGTCTCAGAATACTAGACCTGATGGAGGAAAACTGAAGTTATTTTCGAATTTAGCAGGCAAAATCAATTCGTTGAAATATTTGAGGCACCAGACCAAAGATTTTTTTGTTGTTGTCCAGTGTAATAATAAAGTAAAAGAGGCTGTTGATAATCGGAAAGTAACCCCCCAAATCTCACTGATCGCTGAAACTTAAGTTGTGGGAGAATTTGATGAATATATGTATGTATGTAGAATCTTTAAATGAGCGGAAACTGATAACGCATCGCGAAATTTCGCTGAATAATTAAAATATATCATGAAAAGTTAATACGTGTGGGTTAGTCGGCATGAAGATCCTGCATTTTTTTTCAGTTCATACTTTAATCAAGAATTGTATATGGTTCTATACCTTTCCTTCGAACTTTCAGCTTCAGGGCACACCTCTCCTTTCCGCTTCCCTCACCCACGCAAATAATCTTAACAGTTAGTTGGGTTTTGTTTATTTTATGGGTCTTAAAATCACCGGAGCAAATATGTGTAAATTCCAAGGAATAATGAAGACGAAACGAATTTGACGTCTATCTGTTTTGAATGGAGAAAGTAATGGCTGGTGGGTACTCGTTTCGCTCCAAGAGAACAACCTACAATGTATTGTCGTTCTGCCATATAACTTGAGTGAATACGCCTCTGATTATAAATTCAGAGAGAGTATAAATATAATTGCTTTGTATGTTCATTATATATCACATACTTCTAAATCTTATACTTTTGGACATTAGAGAAGACATGCACACGTTTATAAAACGATGTCGAAATTAAAGGGACTCGAGGAGTTAAAAGAATTTGAAAAGTAAATCATTTAATCGTTTACGATTATTGAATCGTCATCCGACATCTTTCGCTTTCTGCGTTTACCGAGAAAGGTGCCTTTTATTTTACCCCTGGGGGCTCGCGGCTTGCGAAAGGGATTAAAGGGAGGGGGAGTATACTGGGATTGGAGGGAAATGGAGGTGTAGTGGACACGGGGGCAAACTGAGAAAACTTGAAAGTGGCTCAGGTAAGAAGAGAAATCCAAGTTGCACCTCCATTTGCCATCCTAACACGCGGTCGGTTGAAAGCGGTTGTGCCTTAATAATCTGTGCAGAAAACCGTATCCTATTTAATATTTTACTCTAGCACATCTACAGTGACTACAGTAGAACGACGTCTAAATGCAAATTAATGGCGTTGGGGAATAATTGAATACGTGGGATCGACATTTCTTGTGTTTGCGCGTCTTTGAGAAGCGAATAACCGGATATTCGAGCACAGTTAAGAGTGGAATGATCACTGTTTGGTGAAAGTAGAAACCAACATTCTTAAGGTCGACCTCGAATAATTAATATGAAGGTTACCAGGTAAGATTGAGGCATTATATGAAAGGTTTTTTTTGTTATTTTTAGACTTTTTGATGTTGTTTTTATTGATTCATTTGTTTCACTCTAAGAAAGTAAATTGAAAAAGAGAGATGTCAAAGAAGAATAAAAGGAGTTGCGAACGGTGAAAAGAAAGGAAGGAAAACTAAATAACAAGGGCATGGATGGTATTTTTACCCAATGGAGAACAAGAGACAAATGAGAAAAATGTCTCATTCTTTGACAGGAGTAAATTTCAAAGAGTCTGAGAACCAATAATTAAAACTGTAGTTAACAGGTTTCTATCAAAGCGCCAACAGTGGTAAAAACATAACACAAGAATTATATATCCAGTTATACGTATAAGGTTCCTTACCAGGAATATTATATGGTAAACCTAAAGCCCATAAGGAATGGCAAAATCTTTGGTACCTGTACCTTTCGAAAAACCCGTAATTACTATACTATTATGTAACTCATATTTCATTAAAAAATCTCCTCACCCGTTCAGATGCTAATGACGTCATAATAGTAAGTTATGACGTAGAAAACTTATTTATTTGCAGTCTCCTTCTTTTCTTATAAATGTCAGGAAATGAGAGTTACATAGATACACAGATCACACGGGCCTTACGGCCCAGACTAAGGTGATCTGGCCTTAAATCTACTGCCACTTACACATAGAATAGTAGAAGTAAAGGATAGAAAAGTTTTAGGCTCTCCCCACCCTCCACTCCCTCCGGCAAAAGCCGTACATGAAATAATTTGGGAAAAGTACCTTGCAGGTGTAAGAAGACAGTACCTGAAGGAAATTTGCATTGAATAGTAATTAAATGAAATGAATATGAAAACCACTTACATAAACCTGAAAGAGTTATATTTTTGTAATATTATTTTATTTTGTAGCTTATGCTAAACAATTCCAATATTTGTTAAGTGTTTGTCTAATCTCATTTTAAATGAATCTATAGTTCTGCTGTCCACTACTGCGTTTGGCAAATTATTCCAATCATTAATAATCGAGTAAGTGAAGAAGTTTTTTATTACATCCATAGTGGCTCTTTTACCCTGAAGTTTTGAATCATGTACACGGGTGGGACACTCCCCTGTCAGTGTGAACAAGTTATTGGCATTAACGTTGTTAAATCCTTTAAGTATTTTGAAGCACTCTATAAGCTGCCCCCTTAGTCTTCGTTTTCTGACGGAAAATAGATTGAGTTTTTTTAGCCTCTCGTGGTAAGGTTTGTTACGTACTGACGGGATAAGTTTTGTCGCTCTGTGTTGTACAGCTTCTAATTTATCTATGTCTTTTATTAAGTAAGGGGCCCAGAACTGTACAGCGTATTCGAGATGGGGCCTGACAATACTTTTATATAGTGGCATAATTATCTCCTCGCTTTTATAAGTAAAGTTTCTTTTTATAAATCCTAGTGCTGTGTTAGCTTTGTTTGCAGCAGCTGCGCATTGGTTTGATGTTTTTAAGTTTTCTGTAATTATTACTCCTAAATCTTTAACCTGCGGGGTTGTGTTTATTAAGCCACCTTGCATTGTATAGGTGTATTTTTTGTTTTTTGTTCCGCACTGAAGGATTTGGCATTTGTCGATATTAAATGGCATTTGCCATTTCTCAGACCATTCGGTAATTTTATTTATATCAGCCTGCAGGCTAGCCCTGTCATCTTCGCATAGTACTGAGTTACCTATTTTCGTGTCATCTGCAAATTTAGATATGATATTATTTATTCCAACGTCTATGTCATTGATGTATATAGTAAATGAGAGAGAGAGAGAGAGAGAGAGAGAGAGAGAGAGAGAGAGAGAGAGAGAGAGAGAGCGAGCGGGTGTGATCGAGTGACGAAAAAGAATTCCGAGCGAAGTAGCCTTGCTTCCAGACCTTCGGTAAACTTCCGGAGCGATAACACGCCAGAAACTCGTCCAGTTTATGGCGTTACATCCTTTACCACTGATTCTCACCATCGAGGCTGTGGGACCCAACCGATAACGCTTCCGTCGGCAAATATTGGAACTTCCGGCGGAATAATATAAATTCTCCACCCTGAGGATAATCGTGGAAGTATTCTTTGAACTTTCGGGCCGCGAGCTATCTCCACGTTGCTTCCCAGTAAGCAAACCCAGTAAGCAATGCAGAAGGTATTAACGTGGCATCATAAGAGGTCTTTGGAACCATTCATTGACGACGCGCAATCCTCGAGCGACAAACCCCGGTGCTATTCGGTCTCGCAGCAGGAATCTATATTCGGGACGACAAAGACTAAGTCTGGAATATAGCGCTCAACCCTCCTCCTCAAAGAATATCTTTCCCCGAGTAACCATACTCGTGGTCTTCTCCAGAAAATCGTAAGACTTACATTTTCCTTCATCGTCGAAGGGCGTGACGCTCTCCGACGAAGTGACTCACTCCGCGATCGCCTCTCTGTCCCTCTCGGGTAATTATTGTAATAATTATTGAGCCTCGTACGGCTAAGATTTACCTCATATTTGCCCCCGCTTTTCCTCGGGTAATCAATGTAATTATCGAGCCTCGTACGGCTAAGACTCACCTAGTAGTCACCTCCCACTGTCCCTCGGGTAATTAGTGTAATTATTGAGCCTAGTACGGCTGAGACGAGTCCTACTTGTCAATTCACTTTCATCCAATTAATAACGGTGTTAACTAAATCGCTTGTATATTATTCTGTAAATATCTATAGCTGTTTGTATAAGATTAAAAGATTATTTTGTTCTCCTGTTTAAATTCTCCGACCACCAAAGCCTTACTTAGTAAATAATATCAATACCGTCCACGAGTAATTCATTATCGCCATTTAAATCCTTCTCGCACTCTCGGAAAATCTCATCCCCCCAATCAGGCTGTTGTCTTCCCTCCCCTGCATCATTGGGCGAGGAAAAAATACCTGAATTATACGACAATAAATATAACAGAAAGAAACGATCGGTATTTGTATAAATTCTCTTCTTAACTCAAGGGTCATTGCATTAGAAATTACTAAACAACTTTTTAATTCACTTGAAGAACTTCCAGAGACTGCTCTGGTTGCCTTAGCAAGTCTGACTCCCGCTTTGACAGCAATTTCGGATTTTTACATAAAGTGAATTTTTAGCGAGAAAGTGTACAGACTGACTCGTCTTGTTGATAATAGCTCGATCGTTCGTTCGTAAGTGGACCACTGGCCTTCTTCGTTGAAGACGGTACGGGACGAATCTGCACTCCTACGTGAAGTTTTTTGAGGTAAAGTGGTTATTTTTCTTTGTACTTGGACATTGACCCTCTGATATCCTCCACTTTTTTTCTCTCTCACCACTTTTTCTACACAAGTGTTTTTCTGTTTTTCTATGATTTGTAACCATCCAGTGTGCGGTGGGATGTGTAAAAAATGAAAGAGACCCTTCGAATTACCCTTCGGGTCCTCTCGGGGGGCCCGAAACCTGACCAGGGTAAAGTATTTGAACAGATTTACGGAAACTTAAAAATTACACTGGTACGACTTATTGACATCCAAAATGGATACTCTGCCATTTGTGCAAGGGAGGCCGACTGTGAAGCCTTAACCTCAAGCAAGGCAGTTGAATGCCTAAAGACCATAAACCATAAACCCCCCACACCCCCAAAAATAAAAACTCACCGTAGTGTCA
Source organism: Ceratothoa steindachneri (assembly GCA_963969495.1). Lineage (NCBI taxonomy): Eukaryota > Metazoa > Arthropoda > Malacostraca > Isopoda > Cymothoidae > Ceratothoa > Ceratothoa steindachneri. The sequence continues at coordinate 131,655,910 of OZ018317.1, read as the reverse complement.
TTTGCAGGCGCCTCGACTCTTGGGTCGGGAGCCACTCGGCAGAGGATATCAAAGACGAACTCGAAAGGAACCACCCTTGGGGGAAAGTTGCAGAGGTAATAAAATTTAGAACCTACACGCACGTATTCAAGGTTGTGTTCGAGGATACGGCGATGGCGCAAAAGGCTAAGGATCTCGGATTACTTTTATTTAGTGTGAGTCTGCCCATAGCAGATTGAAAGGGAAGAGTTTGTCGACTTAAAAATGTGCTTTCGGTGCTACAAGTACGGCAAACACACCACTTCAAGTTGCCCTGAAAATAAAAACCTCACTATTTGCTCTATTTGTGCAGGTCACAACCATTTTTGGCGCGACTGCAAGAGTACCTCTCCAAAGTGTTTGAACTGCGAAGGCCCCCACCGGACTATGTCCATGGCATGCCCGATCAGAAAAACTGAAATGAAGAAAAAAACCCAGCTACGACGCGAGGCGGAGGAAAAGAAGGTAAATTCGACCTACGCAAAAGTTGCCAAAGCCGCGATTGCAGAGATGAACAACCAGAAAACTTTTCTCCACATCGAAAACGAACACTCTACCAAAATTATGTGATGCATTTATTATGCACACATAGCTAACATCACTCGCCCTGGAACTTTCGCAACCGAGGTCAACCGTATGCTCGTAAAGAACGGCTTACAAGAGATGTGGTTCCCCGACACCCCTCCTTCAGAGGAGGTTATGCGTATAAGCGTAGCCCCTCAGTGCCCGAAACGTGCCAAAAGGTACCCACGCCCTAAAACACAGCCGCCACACGCGACCCACGTCTAAACAAAAATAAACAAACCTCCCAAACAGAAAAACCAGCGCCGCTTACACCCCCCAAAATTAACACGAATACACCCAAAACCCACACCAAGTCACCGAACAAGGAAGCAGTGCGACCAAAAGAGAACACGTGGTCCCAGGTCAATCTCCTCATCTCGAGGCAGAGAGACCCAACTTAAATACCATTCGAAAGGTTTCAATCTTAAATTATATACCCCGGAATCGGCCCCCTTCCCAACCGAAATCGATTCCCACGAAGTATCTGAGGGTCTTAGGACCGGAAGATACAAATGGGAATGCTCTGATGAGGTTCCGGAACGGCAAGTTGAGGAGGCTCTCTCACGAAATATGGTAAAATTGACCACCGACTGCTTTCACACAATCACGGACACCGAATACAGAAAAAAAACGAAACGGCAGGGAGCGCACCCCGCCCAGTACACCACATGGGGTTAAAGTGGACCGCGAATATGCGTCCACTTTAATCCCACACATAAAAAGACCCAAACATTGCACAAAATGACTAATAGACTAACGATAATACAGATAAATGCCGATGGATGGGACGGAAAAGGTTCCATCTATGGCAATATCTTGCGACAGAATGACCCTGACATCATACTTATTAACGAACACGGAATGACGGCGCATAAAGAGATTAAAATATTTCAATACGACGTCATTAGTAAAAATCATAGCCAGGAACGGTATGACGGCTGCGCAATAGCCGTCAAAAAAGGACTTAAATATAAAAGACTACCCGACTTAGAAGAATCTTACCTTGCCATTGAGGTAGGCACTACCGTGGGGGGGTCTGGTCATGGCCACGGGGTATCAACTCCCAAGACGCGGCTATGTACCCTTGCACAACCTTCTACAGATCTTCAGCCATAAGAAAAACGTAATCTTTGCTGGAGATCTGAATTCAAGATGTGCAGCATCAGGGTATACCTCCTACAACAATGCAGGTAGAAACATCAAGGGATTACTTGACAGACAAGGATCTGACCAGAATTCCCGACATACATTATAGGAAATGCAGCAACGAAACCTGATATTGTTTTATATAGTATCAGGTTTCCCTACAACTACTACATTGAACCGGGCCCCATAATTCCGAGTGACCACGAGGCTATTAAAATTACAGTAGGTGTAAATCCCATCCAAATTGCAATCCCAGGACGCAAAAGCTACAAGCAGGCAAACTGGGAAAGCTACAGAAATTATCTTCTGAGTTATATCCCTGACCCTTTACTCGATGCCAATTTAGAAAAAATAGATAAAGATCTGGATTAAATCACTGACCTCCTAATTAAAGCCGATGAAAATAGTGTTCCCCATATTGCGTATAAAACCATTCCAGCTCCCTATTGGATCCCTCCTATGAAAGCCCTGGCCCAGGAATATAAGGATCTGTCCAATGTAGTAGCGCTGACAGGCCCCAACCACAATGCCCACAGAAGACTAAGAGAAATTAAAGACGAACTCCAGACACTAATTACGGACCAACAGATACTCACATGGGACAGACTAATAGAAAGACTTGACATTGAAAGAGACTCACACACTTTCTGGTAAACCGTTAAACGGTTAAAAGGAAGAGCTCCCCAGAAAAGAATAACACTTAGAAACGACGGTATAGAAATCGACGAGCCTGAAGAGATTGAGGAAATTTTTAGGATTTTCTGGTCCTCAATCTTTACAATCACCCCAGAAGAAAAAGACAACTACGACCTTGAATTCGAGACTGACATAATCGAACAACTAAACGCACAAATACACAGAACCTCCCCTAATCATTGTGTATCGCAGGAAAAAGTGATGGAGGGCTATGGGACTAAAATAACTGCCCAAGAGCTCTCCGTTGCACTAAAATCCTTTCGTCAAAGAGCACCGGGTACCACGGGACTGACCAGGGAGAATTTCATCAAGGCCTTGCCTAATGTTCTGAGGGGGCTTCTTAACCTCATGAATGCCGCTCTGAACACGGGCTACTTTCCCGATCAGTGGAACGTGGCCAAGATGATCTTTATTCCCAAATCAGGAAAGCCCCCGGACTGCCCTGCAAGCTTTCGGCCGATATCTCTCTTAGAATTTGCTGACAAAGTCTTTGAGAAGATATTAGCCAACAGAGTCAACTCTTTTCTCGACAAAGCCAACCTGCATAACGAGCAACAGCACGGCTTCAGAAGGAAAAGAGGGACTGATACGGCTCTAGCCGTTATCACAGAAAAGCTCGCCAAGATCAAGGCAGACAAAAGCATGCCGAGCTGGTGCTCCGAGATGTCAAAAGAGCTTTTGATTAGGTTTGGAAGAGAGGCCTACAATTTAAGATCCTTCAAATAGGCCTCAACCCTATTCTTGAAAGGATTCTTTGCGATTACATAATAGAAAGGAGAGCATATATACACATCAGAGGATACAAAGGCCCCGAATTCGAGCTCGAATCAGGGGTCCCACAAGGATGCTGTCTTAGTCTCCTTTTATACAACATATATACACGTGACCTACCACAACCTCTATCCGAAGGTACGATATACGTTCAGTTCGCTGACGATATATCACAAATTTGTACAGCTGCTTACGTTCACAGGGAATTTATGGCGATAAATACGGCTAGGGAGATTTCCAACATCAACTCTTTCGAGAGGAAATGGAAGATATCGACCAATGCCCCCAAATTCAAAATAATTCCCATGTTTCGCAAGACCTTCAACGATATACGGGTAGAAGGGGAGAGAATCCGCTACTGCCTGGAAGGGACGGTTCTGAAACTCAAAATCACCACAGGGGGCTACAAGAGTCATATCGAGCGAACAGTCGTGAATAGCAAGAGAGATTTGAGAGAGTTTTATAGGTTCATTGACCTAACTCGCTCAAAAAAACTCTAAGATATTCAATGCGTGCATTCGCTCGAGACTCTTGTACCACCCGGTGCCGTTGAATGCGTGCGCCAAGACCCACATTGCAAAACTACAAGTCATACATTTTTTTTTTTTTAATTTTATGCAGCCCATCTGGCAACTACCCACTTGGGCATAAGTCGCCGAAAAACACGACAGCCTAGAACTAGGCTACTTTAAAGTAAAAATATGAAAACTTAACAATGATATAAATTGGAAAAACTTAACAATCGAAGCAATCTCCGGCAGCGGGGGTAGGTCCCCCTCACCCCGGTGCAGGAGAGTGAAACCTACAAACAAAACAATAACAAAAAAAAGGAACCTTAAATAAAATGGAGAAGGCCGGCCTCCCCCCAAAAGTCAATAAGTCCACCAGTCATGGTGCACGCACTCGTCCCGAGTACAAGGGACAGGCGGTAGCGACCCCGCCCATCCCGGTACCGAGACAGGTATAGTGCGCGAAGATCACCCAGACTGGGACATTCGACAAGAATATGCCGAACAGTCTGGGGGACGACGCAGTCGTTGCAATAGGGCGCATGCGAGCACTCCATCAAGTAGCGATGCGTCACACGAGTGTGTCCGATTCGAAGACGACAGAAAGCAACCTGAAGCCGCTGCGGCATTGGGGGATAGGTCCATGGAAACAGTCGCGGCGCAATGGCGCGCAACTTTAAGTTTCCTTCGACCGTCTTCCATCTTCTTTGCCACGCGGGCCGAAGAGCTGCCCGTATTCCTGCCATGTAGTCGGTGTGAGGAAGAGCGAAACGCTGGTCCGGTCGCAGAGTCCTCGCGGACTCTTTGGCGCCCTCATCGGCGCGCTCATTCACCGCAATTCCTACATGTCTAGGAACCCAGCAGAAGATAATCTCGACATCTGCCCGGCTCGCCAAAACCGTGGCGTCACGGATATCGCGAACCAGGGGATGCGGAGATTCCAATGCCCCGAGAGCACTCAGGGCGCTTTGTGAGTCGCTATAGATCACAATCCGGTCTCCGAACCGGGCACGTCGCGTAATCTCCCGTACCGAGTGGTGTATTGCCACCAGCTCGGCCGTGAAGACAGACGCAGCGCCTGGTAGAGCCCCGCTGACTTCAAACAGAGGGGATACGGCGTGGAAGCCGACCCCCTCTTGGGACTTGGAGCCATCCGTATACACTGGCACGGTTCCAGCGTGACACGAGGTGTGCTCCAAAAAGGTCGAACGCAATACTCCCGGCGCAGTACAAGCTTTACAAGCAGAGGCGTGGCGACAAATAGCCAAATGTGGTACCCTCAAGGGTGGCGTCCTGGGCAAAACCAGGGGCGCCACCGGCCCGAGAGCGATATCTTCCTCTCGAAGGAGTTTCGTGGCCCTAAACCCAAAAGGCTTAGGGTATGACTGGCGTCTCTCGACGGCATAGGCACCATCGAGATCAGCTGCGGATGCAGTGAGAGCTGTTGGCGACTGAGGGAGGCGCCGGGCTTGCGCGTACAGTCGAGTGATACACTGCACGCGACGCAGAGCGAGTGGCATCTCCCCAGCATCGACCAACAGGCTCTCAATGGGGGAAGTGCGGAAGGCACCGGTCGCAAGGCGAAGGCCGGTGTGGTGGATCGAATCCACCTTCCGCAATAAACGCTCGCCTGCGGATGCATAAAACTCGCATCCGTAGTCGAGCTTCGAGCGAACAAAGGATCGATAAAAAAGAAAGGCAGTAGCCCTATCAGTGCCCCAAGCGCTGAACGTCACGGAACGGAGAATGTCCATGGCGCGGGTACAAGAGACCCTAAGGCTGCGAATATGAGCCTCCCAGGTGAGGCGTCGGTCGAATACAAGACCAAGGAAACGGTGCGACTCAACCACATCCAGGCGCACCCCATTAAGAAACAAATCTGGGTCGGGGTGAAGCCGTGGATGGCGGCAGAAGTGCACCACCTTAGTCTTGGCCAAAGAAAACCGAAACCTGTGCGCTTCGGCATAGCGAGAGACGCGGTTCAATGCCTGTTGGAGTCGACGCTCCATAGTTGGCATCTGGGCCGCGCCAAAAGAGATCGAAAGGTCGTCCACGTAGAGCGTAGCGAGAACATCTTCCAGCAGCACCGAGGTGAAACCGTTGATGCTCAGGGCAAAGAGTGTGACACTGAGGACACTTCCCTGCGGGACACCCTCTTCCTGCTCCTTTGGGCCGGAGAGGGCTCCCCCCACCCGTACGCGGAATCGACGATCTCGCCAAAATTCAAAAAAAAAAATTGGGAGGCGTCCCCTCGCCCCCATCGTATGGAGAGTCTCCATGATATCGTATCGCCATGCGGTATCATAGGCCTTCTCCAGATCGAAAAACACCGTGGCGTAGTGCTGTCTACGAAGTACAGCCTCGCAGACGGCATTTTCCAGTCGGAGCAGAGCATCCGACGTGGAGTGGAACTTGCGGAAGCCGCACTGTGCGGAAGACAGATGGCCTCCGCTGTCCAGGAAAAAGGCTAATCTAACATTTACCAATTTCTCCATCAACTTGAACACGCAAAAGGTTAGAGAGATTGGGCGGAAACCGGTCGGAGTAGAGTGATCTCTCCCCGGTTTGCGAAAGGCAAGCACAGTAGCGATTCGCCTGGAGTCTGGGAGAAGACCTTCCACCCAGATCCTGTTGAACAAATCTAACAGAAAGGCCATGCCTCGCTCACCTAGGTGTCGAAGCATGGCGTACGGGACATCGTCCGGACCATGGGCGGTGTCCGCGCACGAAGCGAGATCGGAAAGCAACTCGCTTACAGTAAACTTGTCGTTGAAGGGTTCTCTGCCTCTGGAGGTAAAGTCCAGCCGGCGGCCTTCCACGACATCACGACGTGCATTGAATGCTGGCGGAGCAGCATCACGGCTAGAGAATGCAGAAAAAGCGGTCGCGAAGGATTCCGCCACGGACGCGGGGTCCGAGATAACGATCCCATTCTCCTGGAGAACGGAAGGGGGTCCTGCGAGAACTTGCCCCGAATCCTTTTGACTCGCTTCCACACCTCAGCTAAAGGGGTCTTCCCGTTAAGTGAAGACACGTATGCCCGCCAAGAAGAGCGGCGGGCGTGCTTCGAAATATACCGGAACCTAGCCCTAGCCCGACGAAATTCAGCGACAGTGAAATCGTTCGGGCGGTGCTTATAGCGCATGTAGGCATAACGCTTATGTTTGAGGGCCGTCTCACACTCGGCCGACCACCATGATAGTGGTGGGCGTGCAAAACGGCCAGACGTCCTAGGAATAGTAGTCAGGCCCACGGCGATGAGGTTGCCGGAGAAGAACTCAACGGCCTCATCTACCGACCTAAACTCCTCGACTGAGATAGAGAATTCAGTCATTTCCTGAAATGCAGGCCACCGCGCCCGCGCCAAGCACCACCGAGGTGGGCTCTCAGGCGGCAGTTGCCCTGAAAATGATATTTGAATGGGAAAATGATCACTACGATGGAGGTCATCGACCACCCCCCAATCAAAATCAAAATCAGCACAAAGATAGGTCAAGGCAAGAAAATGAAGCGGTTCTCGGACAGTGATGCGTAAACTCATCCACGTTTAGGACACCCATCTCAAGCTCTTCGATCAGATCGGCAAGGACTTGTCCCCTGGGATTTATGGAGTAATCTCCCCAGAGAGGATGCCTGCCGTTCAGATCTCCAAGCAAGAGATAGGGCCTCGGCAACCATGCCACGACGAGGCGGAAGTCCCCGGCGTCGAAGTCAGCTGACGGTGGAATGTACGCAGAAATGATAGTATACCTCCTATCCAGGTGCAGCTGCACAGCCACTGCCTGAAAGGAGGTATCTAAAGAGAAAGGAAGAACGGAGACATCATGCCGGGTGTAAACCGCGCATCCCCCAGCCCGGCCATCCCGCGGTGGTGGGGTCGCAAGACCCTTATACCCCGGGAGGGCAGGCAGGGGGCACGCGCCTAGCATGGTCTCCTGCAAAAAAATAGCTAACGGGGAACGGGACGAGGCGAGCCTCCGCAGCTTCTCCCAGTTGGCCCGGAGTCCACGGCAATTCCATTGAAGGAATATGCCCTCCAGGCCTATCTCGGAGGAGACGCGGGGACCCTCCTCGAATTGAAGACCCTCACGGGAATGGCCGTACGCTTCCCGGGGGCAGAATCCCGGGGGCAGAACCCCGGGCGCTGTTGGCCGGACAAAGCGCTGGAGGCGCTGTCGCCTTCGAGGACTTATTGGGAGAGGTTGGGCTCGCCATGCGAGTCTTTTCCTCCCTCCGCCTCGAAACCTTAGGCGGGCGCTGCGGCTTCGGAGGCGGGGGGCCCTCTTTTCGAGGAACCACCGTCTCCGAGCCACTCGCTCCACCTCAGGGCGTGGGCGAAGGAGCTGAAGCTCCTTTGTTGCTGTCCTCCTTTCGGGGGACAGCTTTAGGAACCCCCGAAGATGGCCTAGCGACCATCTTCAGGGGTGTTGCCTCCTGTGAGTCTAACGACTCTGTGGAGGCGCGTGGCCGTTTCGCCTTGCGGGAAACGGTCACGCTGGGGGAAGAGGGGGGAGCCCTGGTTTTAGCCGGGGCTGGGTATGAACCCTTTTTGCCGCCAGCTTTACCAGGGGAGTGCCCGGGTTGGGTAGAGCACGCAGAAGGGCTCCGAATGGGCGCGGAAACAACCGTGCTCGTTGGCCTGGATGGGCCAGGAGCAGAGGGTGCCTTTCGAACTACTGAGGCATATGACGTCCCAGGCAGAGCTGGGCGCGCCATGATCAATCCTTAGCCTCGCGAAATGAGAGTCTATCCTCTGCCTGAACGGCCAGGATTTCTTTCTCCAGGAGATATGCACTACATTGCTTCGAAGAAGCAGGGTGCGGCTCTCCGCAATTGACACACTTGGCCACACACGATTTGGACTTATCGTGTGCGACCTTGGAGCAATTTCAGTACAAGATCTTACGACTGGGACTAAGTGAAAGCTTAGAAAGAACTCTCTGTGACTATGTCATGGAGAGAGCGGCGTAAATCAGTTTAGGGTGCACGGACGGGCCAAAGTTTCCGCTCAATGCGGGCCTCCCGCAAGGGGGGTGCCTGTCTCCCACTCTCTACTTGATTTACACCGCGGATGTCCCAGTCCCTGTAAACCCCACTTGCCTCAACTTACAATTCGCCGATGATTTCACCCAGGTAATCACATGTCCATGGAGGAATGCGCCTATGCAAGCTCGCATGACGGCAGCAGAAATCGAAAACCTGAACACCTACGAGGCCCGGTGGAAAATCCGTACCAACCAGGATAAGTTCAAAGTAGTCCCCATGGGCAGGAGACTACTTGATGACGTCAGGGTGGGGGATAGACGATATCCCTACACCAATGAATGCAACGTACTCGGCATGAAGTTCACCTCAACCGGGTACGCAAAGCGCGTCCAAGAACGAATCACCAAGGCCACTGCTGCAGTCAAGACTCTGTACAGGTTCAGAAATCTTCGTCAAAGCAACAAAAAGAAGATCTATACTGCACTAGTTAGATCAACGTTGCTATACCCCGCTTCCGCCCTCTCCTGTGCCTCAAAGACACAGAAGAGGAGACTACAAGTGGTGCAGAATAAATGCGTGTACCTAATCACAGGTACACGCAGAATGGAAAGAAGATCACAAGAAGAGCTGCACCGGGAGGCGGGGTTAACCCCCATTAACGTTGTCATCGAAGAACGGACAAGGAATATGCTGGAAAAGGTCAATCGTTTATTGGACGAAGATATCGTACAAATGATTGACCGAAACAGAAGAGAAGTATGTCGCGCCAGATTTCCAAGCTCCGCTAGGATTTTAGCTGGCGGAGCAGAAGTACCGTTCTACGCTAGATGAGTCAATTTACCCCAAACCAAGAAAAAATACCAATCATGAAACCAACCGATTTTGACAAAATTCACCGATATCGACAAAATTAACCAACTAAGACAAACTACCGAAGAAGGAAACCTACACAAGAAGACGAAAATCACCGAACAAGACTACAGGAAGAAACACTGTACACGAAATACACACACTAAAAAATTACGAAGAAACAAAAAGATACTAAATCAAACACAGTAAGTTAATATTAACGACTTACAAAAACAACAGCTAACGCGCATAGCATAAACAAAAATATTAGCAATAAAGACAAATGGCTTGAACGCCAAACTATATGTTATATATATACCTGTATATATATATGTATAAAACAACCATAAAAACAACAACGAAACCACAAATCAAAAAATTTGAAAGCGATAGGCCTGATCACCAGGCTCTAGCATCACTTTGCACCCTACCACACTTCTTTCTCTTTTCACCACTGGTCTACTCTTTGCTATCTATTCACACACCCTTTCTATCCCCTCACCTGCATACTCTCACATACACGATTCAATTGGAGCAATTTACACAGACTTCGGGTGACCCCGACTTTGCACGTCTACATGAGCGATTCGTATGGCCGAAGCGGTGACAGTAATAGCACCGCCGCGGCAGTGGCACGAATGCCTTCACGCGGTAGCGGTACCAACCGGCACGCACCGACTCAGGGAGCTTGTCACAGTCGAACGTGACGAAGAGTGTAGGGGTGGGTCTCGAAGCCCCTCGCTGTTTTCTCATCATACGTTCGACCTTGACCGCCCCATGGTCGGCCAGCTCTAGGGTGATGTCCTCAATGGAGTAGTCAACGAGTTCCCTCGCATAAACTACTCCTTTCACAAAGTTCATGGTAGAGTGCGGCGTCACACTCACCGGGGTGCCATGAAGTGTCCGAAGAGCACTTATCTTGGCCGCCTCGGTGGGATTCGCCGCATTCGCCAGAAGGCTGCCGTCCGAGAAACGGGTCACCTTCGGCTCTCTACCAATTGCACTAGCTAATCCTCTCCTCTGATGGATCATGTTGCCCTTGGACAACATGGTGCCATCAGTGGAGCGAATAACGAGGAAGCGTTTGAAGCCAGCGGGCTCGAAAACGCCAGGTAACCTCTGAATGAGGGGCCCCGATGTCATCGAGGCTCCGCCCTGTGCACTCTTGGTGTTAGTCTTGGTCAGGGGCTCCGCACACGAGGGGGTAGAGGGGCCGGATGTGCCGATCTTGGCTTGGTCGCCTACCAAAGTGGCAGCAGACCCATCCGTCCCCGCAGCCCCCGCGGATGGAGAGGAGCCCCGAGTCTTTTTCGCTTTTTAGTCTTCTTTGTCTTTTTCTTTTTTGGAGAGGAGGGCGGGGAATGAACCCGCTTTTCACCTCCGCCGGCAGAAGCCCCCAGGCCAGATGGACCGGCCTCAGCCAGGTCCCTCTCCGAAATGGAGAAGTTCCTGGTAGTCGTGGGGGCACCGGTCGGCGGAGATCCCTCCCCTCCTTGTACTGCTTCGGGAACCACAGGCGTTTGAGGAGGACCTTGCATCGGGGCGGATTCGGGTTCGGTGCTTGGCGCCGAGCCCAGATTCCCCCCCATGGAAGGCCCTACCGTCTGAGGCTGGGTTTCCTTAAGGACCATGTCTATCTTAGGGGGGGCCTCCAGTTTGCCATCCCCCCCAAGACATCGCAGGTCCCGTTGGCAGTATCGTCACTAGTCTTCTTTGGGGAGGCATGGGCCTTGACCCCGGCAAGGTTCAGTATTCTTGCCAGCAGGTCTTTTGAGGGAAGCGACAGAAGGGGCCTGGCCTCCCTCTCTCCCCTAAGGGGGTTTGCCCTACCGAGCCGCTTCGATGTGAAGCGGCTGGCTAAGGGCTGCCTGCTGGCTTTCTTGGCAGTCCCATTGGAAAGAACAGAGGGGACTGCCGCTGGTAAAAGGGAGGCGCCCGAAAGCACCTCCAGAGAAGAGGGTGAGGGGGAGTCCCCTACACCCGTAAGCGAAGGAGAGGAGTAAGCCTCCTCTCCGGTTAGAGATACATGGAGGGTCCCCTGAGCAAGCACAGGGGGGGGGGACCTCCATTTTTTTTGCTGGAGCTGCCCAAGGGCGGCTCCGTCGATGTTATAGGGGATGTTGGGGGTTGGGTTTTTTTTTTAAACTCATCATTGGGCATGGTGACCCTCTTTTTGACACGGGACGCCATCGCGCATCACCTCTCGCAGTAGCCCGCACTGCGAGAGGTGCTTACAAGCCCGGCAGAGCCAGGCGCCGCCATTTAAGACCACCCCTCCCGCCTGGTGGTCTGGCAGTCCATCGGCATGGCGGCTCCACCTTGGACACGGCGTAAAAAATGAAAGATTGTGAAGAGGAGAGGAAAAGGGATTTGAGGAAGGTATGGGTGGGGATAAAGCAGGTTGTTAAAAAACAGCCACCCCAGACCGGAGCTCAGGGGTTAGGGAACATTGTCCCCCACCCCCTCAGCCCCGATGCGAGACAGTTGGCTGAAAGGAAGGTCAGCATCTACCCTGTGAAATTAGAGGCTGACCAGAGAAAGTTGTGGGAGAGGTTGTGTGAAAAGAGAGGAAACAAGTATTTTGAAGGAAGGAAGAGAGGCTAAGCTGGGGCCGGACGGAGCGCTGGATCCCGTCAGCACGGCAGCCAGGATGGCAAATCGCCGCGCCCCTTACGGGGTTACAAGTCATACAGAATAAGGCGGTTTTACTCATTACAAACACCCGAAGAAGAGAACACAAAAAACAGAGGGAGCTCCACGACTCGGTTGGATTATCTCCGATCAACGGGGCGCTCCACGAGAGAGCTAAGAGGATATGGCAAGCCATTGGTGCACGCTTGGCCCCTGAATTCTCTAGTACACACCTAGACATCGAGGCCGACAGACAAATAAGACCTTTTAAAAGTAGTAAATTACAGTCTGACGGCGACTTGACTCCCCAATACACACTACAGAATCGACAATAGACGAGACTAAACCAGTGTAATGCGCAAGTTTTTAGTAAAAATTTAACTTCACCATAAAAAAAATTCACTCAAATAATAAAAATTATTTTTTAAAATCAACCTAACATTTTAGGAAAAATATAAATTTTTTTAAATACCTAAAGCGGGATTTAAAAACCCCCGTCTCAAATAAAGGCTTGAATGCCACAAATCAATCATCACAAACAGAGCTACCCTTTTACCAGGGACCTTTTATTCTGTCTTCTACACATCATCTATCCTTTAAACTCACTCCTTTGCCACTTTACTCTCTTACTATTCTCTTTTTAATTCTACCTATATTTCATCTCTTATTATGTCCAATGTCCAATGAAGAACTTCCAGACCTAAATTCGTATTTCATTTTTAATTAAAAAAAATTACGTATCTACAAACGGATGGGGTGCTTGTAGGGCTAACATTGGGCCCAACTTTCGCAAATATCTTTATCACGAGCAACTTTTGGCTTTGAAATTGCCCGGCTGAATTTAATTTCAACTACTATAGGCAATTTGTTGAGGATACATTTGTTCTAATGTAATTACGTAAACCTGCCGAAACCTTTTCTTACTAGTTAAATTCTCGCCAGCCAAGCATAAAATATACCATGGACATGGAGAAAGAAGGTAGGCTACTTTTTTTGGATATCAGTATAAGTTGAGCTGGAGGACGCTTGAAATCTTTTTCGGCTTTATTCCAGAAAACTTTGAATTAACTTCTTAAACTCTTATTTATCGAGCCTACCACATTTCTTCCACATATAAATTACTCGACCTACAATTATACTTCGTGAAGAAATCCTTTAAAAATAATGACTACTTGGACTCTGTGGTGGACAAAGAGATTAATAAGTTCATTAATCGAATTTACAGTAAAAAAAAACAAACATTATATTCTGATTTTGGATAACCCCTTTTTATTAATTCTCCACCATTTAGTAAAAATACAAAGTAATTCAAACATATTAGCAAAATGCACATATTAGCAAGATCCAATGATATGCACATTTTTAAGTATAAATCCTGGCTATAGGTATCTATAGCCAACATTTATACTTAAAAATGGCGATCAGCCCTATGCAGTGGCCACCACAGAGCCCAGACTTAATCCAATACATTTTTGGGTAGTGGTTGGAAGAGCAATAAGAAGTACCACAAGGACAAACAAGACAGAAAAATTACAAGCTGAGTGGGGCAAGATAGCGTCAGAAATTTGAGAAAATTTGATGAAATCCTCCCACGAAGAAATACGGCTGCAATTAAAGCAAAATGGTAAACCAACTAAGCATTAAAATAAGTAATTTTAAATAAATATAAGATATATATCTTGTATTCATCTACCCCAAATATCTAATTACATTATATGAATGATTCCATAGGGTCATTTATACCTATGACCAAAGGTGTATATTTTATTTTAGTTGTTTTCTTTTGTGGCTTTTGTCGCCGGAATTCACTGCCTTAAGCAAAATTCCACCCTAACCTCACTGGCTATTCACTATGATGATGTCATATTAATCTCGCATCGCGAAATATGATGGACGAAACTCAACCAATAATTTAGCTATCATAAATATGGAAACAGCCGCCGTAGCTGGAGAAATTGCAGCGTGTTCTCGAAACTACCTACTTTCAATACATTTTCCATCACATTGGGAATCTCCCCAAGAGTAAGTGAGCCCCAAATCACTCTTGAAGGAGGCCTACCCCAACTTTTCTCACCTGAAGATAGGAAACCTCAATTTCATTCACATGGCAATGAACGACATCAAGATAGTTAAAATGATACACAGCCTAACCTAAGTTTAAGTTGTTACGGTAAAAATGTTTGTCCTTTAGCTCTGTCGCCAAATATGACAAAACATTGTTTTTGAGGCTACGGCGAACCTTAACTAAAATGACTCCAGAGGCATTTATTTCATTCAAGTTTTTTATAGTCTAAAAACAATTTTTAGAATACAGGGGGCGGTGGGTAATTTGTCGCCGTTGGAAAGTGAATTCCACGCATGCGTGTTGTCTGGCATCGGTCTCTCTTATTCTTATCATAGTAAACACAGTTGTACATCATCTTCCAAATTGGAAAAGTCAAGCTGTGCCTCTTGGGATTCACGCCGGGAACTCAAACGGGAAGAGATCCGAGTGCTCGGGTGTCAGTCTGAGGACGGTGCAAATGATCAGGCAAGGGTTAGATGAGTGAGGTTGTGATTACGAGGGTACGGTGGTTCAGAAACCTCACTCTAACTGGTGGGATAGGAAACCCCCCCCCCCCCCTAAATTGGAGTAGAGAGCCAGGCCATCATTGAAAACTATCCAAGGAAGTCAATAAGGTCCGTAGCAAGGGACAACAAAGGAGTGGTAGTGTCTCTATTCAGGCTGCTAGTGTACGAGGATATCCGCTCCTACTCATACAAGATGGGAAATAGCCAGTTTCTGTCGCAGAAGATCAAAGGCAAGTAGAAGAAAGGTGCTGTGAAGCTTGTGAACAAAGTGAAGCATCCCCTCAAGCCTGGCATGCTTTGATTTTTCTCAGAATAGAAGAATTTCTGCCCGGACCCACCAAGTGGTGAACTTAGAAAACAATCTCTGGCTTGCTATGTCCCGCAAAGATGTGGCGAGAGACACGAAGACCAAATTCCACCTACACATCATGATGTTAGGGTTAGTCAGTAGCGAAGGGGACGTTATGCCCCCATTTATCTTCCCAATGGAGGAGCTTCGCCCCCCTGCCCCTTATTTTTGAGTGAGGGGTTCTACCCCCATTTTTTTTAATCATCGTAGTATAGGCAACTCGAAAGCACAAAAAGTCATTTGGATAAGTATGGTTTGTATTGCTGTTTCTCGTTGTGAGCTTATCAAATAATAACCCTCGTCTCTTTCTACGATGTACCTTTGAGCAGCCTGTTTAGCAACACATTTCCCAACACAAACTCTTACAATCCACAAATGCTTTCGAAGAAATTCCTAGATTTACAAAGTGTTCGAGAAAAGATTCCAGGGCACGATTAAGGTTACTGTGCACCTCTTTTACGAGGTGTTCGAAATACATTTCACATCCTCCATAAGTCATAACGCAAAGCTGTCCAATCCAAAAGAGAGAGAAATGGATGGAAAAAGGTGACGGAGTAAACTCGGCCGAAAATATGTAGACAATATGACTTCATAAATATTAATTTTGGCAAAAATACTTTTCCAAATTTAAGTCATCACAATTAAGGAAGATAAAATATATTGAAGTTTAAACTGTTATTATAATATTAGTAACATCAACAGCTCGATAAATTTTAAAGAGATAGATTTGAAAAAATGTGCTTGGCGTAATAGAAGTCATTACAGGTTCGAAATATTAACCTAAATATGTAAAATAAATATAATTGTAAAAAAAATGTAAAAGAAAGCATTTGCACGAAATAAGAAAAAAAAACTTTTAAAAATAATTATTTCTGTACTTTCTTTTGATATATGACACCTTTTTTTGAGTCGGCTAAGCATCAAACATTATCGTAGATTTCTTACTATTTAATTGATTAAATAATTATAGAGGGAAGTGGTAAATCAGTATATCAGGGGCGGCAGCACAGTATTTTCTTCCAAGGCTTTATCTTGACGATATTTGTTTTTCTGTTTAATGTGTGAACACACAGAATCATAGGCGCACACTCTTGTAAATTAAATTCTCACCTCATAAACAGACTTGTTATCTTCGATGTGATTTTTTCACTTCTGAAGACAAGCAACTCGCCATATTATTTGGGTGGTTGGGTCTTCAGGTGATTATACTGCGATTGTCATTCATCGAAGGTTCGGAACAAACCATTGAATTGCATTACTGATCGCAACTTTGGTATTTGCTCGAATACGGAGGCCCCCCATGTAGTAACTCATGGCCCGGCTCGAAACCGGCTTCCAGTAACCAAACACAAATACGAATAACCAAACGCATATGTGAATATATATAAACGCCCAAGTAGTCGCTCTTCAACTTTACCGTTACCTCACCTGCCCCAACACGCTCCCTTGCTCAATGAATTGGAGGGAGAGGAAATATTGAAAATGGAGTGCATTATTACCCTACTGACCCCAACACTCGACTAAATGGATGGGCGTTAAAAAAAAGGGTTTTCATCCTTGATATTTTTCTACTTCTAGAAATTATTATTAATTATTACCCTATGGGCCTCAACACTCTCAGCAGGACATGGCATAATTGTGAAAATTGATCTGGTCATGAAGAGAGTTATGCACCCCACGCTACCTAGCGCCTTAAATAGTCTGATTATCCATGCCCAGCACCTCACTTTACTTCACTTCACCATTTCATTTATGAACCTCTCCTCGCTCACTTTCCGAGGAGATGCTCTCGATTGTTTCCTCTCCTTAGTTTTAAATAACAAATCACAGTATTTGTTTATATATTTTAAAGTGAGCGGCGTTGGAATTCACTCTGAGATAGGCGCAAGGCAGTGAGTGCAAAGTGCGCTCAAAACTTTATCAAAAGTATTTACAAAAAGTTTAACGTAACCTAACTTAACCTAACGTAATGCACGTATCCCAACGTAATGTAACGGACCTACTATAACACAATGCACGTAAGCTACGTAACGTACGTGAACTAACTTAACGCAATGTACGTAACCTAACGTAGAGTACGTAACTAAAAGCAACTTAAGTAACCTAAAGCAACGTACCTCAGCTAACGTAATTTAATATACCCTAACGCACATAACCTAACTTAACCTAACGCAACGTACGTAACCTAACCTAACGTAGGTAAGTTTAACTGAACGTAGCATACATAGCTTAACGTAAAGTAACGTACATAACCTAATGAAACCCTACCTAATAAAGCTACTGGTGAATAGTCTGTACATATTATTAGTCGACTTAGGGTCTAACCGAGGGCAGACATAATTTTCACTTTGCCCAAAGTTAAGCAACGTTAAATGTGGGTAGTCAGCGGATGGGAATCCAGATTCGGAGCGACACTGCGGCGGACGCGGCCATGGAGAGACGCCAACCAGCGAGGGTAACACCAAATTCTAGAACAATTATTACCTTAGGTTGGTATTTGTACGTATCCTAACAAGGTATGAAAAAAAACAAGAAAATTTATGATCTTTGAACTCAAGCCTAAGATGAACAAACATCAATGTTGAGGCAACTCTCAAAATATGATCGTCACCGAAGATTTGAGTTCTGTCAAAATAATCCAACGAATGAACAGTCAAAATCTTTTCAAATTAGAAGTTTGAGTCCCCATATTATAAATTTGATTATAGTGCTATTTTCGTATTTGCTTTAGATGCTATATTTTACTGAACAATAATATGTACTCTAGAAAATTCGATGTTTGACGTAGTATGCATGCTTCCGTTACCTCTCGAGTTGTTTTTATTCATGTTCTTAATTCTTTTGAGTTGTTGCCATTTTCTAGGAGTCGTTCAGATTGGTGTTTTCCTCAATTTCAGCGCGTATGAATCTGATAAGGAATGTATGAAGGCCTCATTTTGACTTTCCTTTCTCTCATCGGCTCCGTAAAGTTACCTACCGCTCAGGTAACGTTTTGGCAATCCGCTCAAAAGGAAGAAGAAATATATGCGTCTCCTAGATTGATTGGAGATTCCTCCTGTTTTCAGCGGACGGGGTAGCTACCCCAAAGATGGACTATCCATATATTTTTGCCTAATTTTCTACTAGTCATACACACCTTACACACACTAAAGCAAGATAAATTGACCACCACTGCCTTTGGTAGGAATTGTGCTAACCAGGATTCCTTGTTTAGCATTTTTTCAACCAACACTAAAAGTGGAAGGTGCGCTACTAATAGCATCCACTGGAGGGAAAGATCTTTCTTGTTTGGTCTTTGATGAAGTTGATCTTAATAAGGTCAGAGTACTTTATCCACTGATCTAAAGATACAGAATCCCCCTCCTCCATATGTGTTAATTTCATTATTCTAGTTCAAAGGGGCAATGATATATGAGGGTTCGAAATGGAAACATTTTAGTGTTCACTCTGTATATAATACCAAAAAATGGTATTAAACAATCTTTTTTACACTTAGTAGATGCAGTAGTACTAGTAGCAGTAGTTCGCCAATCTGCCTTTATCCAGGCGGATCCTTGATCGGATAATGAAATAGAAATAAAAGTCAGTATGACAATCGCCGGTGAGCCTGAGGGTACCAGGTGCCAGGAAATATGTTTTGACACCAAACAGCGTTCAGGTGGAACTTTCGTCGCCCCGAGGCATGGGGGACCTGTTCCGCATTAGAGGTATGTGGATATAGATACCCTGGAACAGAGAGTGGCTGTTGTGCTGTGAAGATGCGAGAGGAAAGAAAGCAGTGTTGTAATTAGCTATGTTTGTCATGAGAAGTATAAGATCTACCCACCCGAAAACGGGGTGAGCACAGCGCGTCCACCAATTGGTAGCCAATGAGTAACAATTAATTTGATAAGGATTTTTACCACAGATCTGTGCTCCTTTTTGAGCCCTTGTTTCTCAGTGGAAATCTACAGTTTAACATGAGATTGGAACCATAGGTTTATATAAACAGAGCCTGACATCGACCCGAATCGGCATTCCATCTTGAAAATTATCATACCCAATGTAGCTCAACTTGACACCCAATTCAGAAGTGATGATTCCACTCAGCTAGGCCATATGCAACAAAAACAATAATTGGTATTGGCAAATGAATTATCCCACAAAAAGTCAATTTGAAAATGAACATTGATTTATTTTTTAAAGACAACAATTCCTAAAATTAAATTCTAATTCAAAAAACAAAATGTCTTAAATAGAACACATTTGGTAGACCTGAATGCTATACACTTACATACATGTATATCTCAAAAACTAGAGGTAATGAGCGAAAAGTAGTTTCGTATCTGAATTTAGCACCACCAAATTAGACTAAAACAACGGGTTTTATGCTTGCCTCAATTTCTCTGTAACTCGGTGCAAAAAACACAATGTAATCATCATCATCACTAACTCTATAATGCATAACGGGATTTTTGAAGATGGGTAAAAAATTACTAAATATTTTTTTCCTTAGTGGAATTTTTTTATCAAAGTTATTTCTAATAATTATTTTATAATATCAAAAAACCAAATGGTGAAGTTCAGAAATAAATATAAGTATCGAAATTTTGCGAATTTTTTAAAACCCAAAGAATTAGAATTTTAGCAACGTGATATTTCAAAAGGGGGGGAAATTTAGTTTAGAGTTCCTTTTTAAAATTATTATAATTGGCGAAGTTCAGAAAATTTATAAAAATTAAACCATGGATGCTTTTTTTAGATATTAAATTTGACTGGTATAATGATAATAATACTCCTTCCAGCGTCTATCCAAACTTGAAATTAATTCAGCTGCCATTAAACCATTAATTCTCTCTTTTTGTAGTTTTTGCTTTTCCCTCGTCATTATTCCCATTCTCTCCACAAGTGGAGGAGTGGTAGGGCTCTAACAGGAGTCATGTCCTTGACACAATTGAAACCTGGTAAGGGGATACGCCCTCCCGACTCCAGGACCACAAACTGGGGCTCTTTCTAGGGTTGTCTTTTGCATCAGTTTTTAAATCTCTCACTATCTTTTTCGTGCTAGTATAGACCCAGCAAAACATGAAAGAGGACGTTACTCCCCCCCCTCCCTCAGTTTTCTACTAAGCTTTGTACCGTTAAAACTTTCGATATCAATATTGAACAAATCAATACTAATAAATAATAAAAGGCACATATCAGCATGTCTACGGATTCGATTAATTAGTGATTATAATTTTCAAGTCTTTTTGCCAGACTTCTTTTGTCTTTATTTAAAAAAAAAAACCGCACCATATTTTTACGTATTTTTGTCAGGAGTCTTTTTTCTGTTTTTTTTTAAATATATTTTTTAGCACATTTTGCCAAGCTTCTTCCGTCTGGCTTATTTTTAAGCTCTTTTCTTTTTGGAGAGTTTTTCATTAAATGTTAGTGAAGCTG
Organism: Ceratothoa steindachneri; assembly: GCA_963969495.1. Classification (NCBI taxonomy): domain Eukaryota; kingdom Metazoa; phylum Arthropoda; class Malacostraca; order Isopoda; family Cymothoidae; genus Ceratothoa; species Ceratothoa steindachneri. The sequence goes on along the minus strand of OZ018317.1, from coordinate 131,635,399 downwards.
CTTAGTTTTCTTTAACAAAGTTTACTTTTCTTCCATTGGTGATTATTCCGAAATCATTGAGAAAATTTTATCGGGGAACGTTTTAATTTTATGCAGTAAAAAATGCAGCAGCTTTGACGGGTGTATATTTAATAATAATTCTAGATAAAAAATATTTAATCGCAATTTTTCTGTAATTTTTACGAAAGATTTAAAGATTGTTGGGGGCAGGAATAATTTCCGTACCTTCATACGACACATGTATAAAATGCAATTAAGTTCGGAATGGGGTCCACTCACTTTGGATGCCCTCAATTAATTTTTGTCTTGTGAGCGAAATAAGAAATTACGGTAAGGCATTGATAAGCACCGATCCCACATTGTGGGAAGGCGATTGAAGATAATGGATAAAGGAAATAGAAAGAAGTGTTCCTAAAAGGTTACTATGAGGGGATCCCTATAAATACTAGGATTAGATCCCAAAAGCGAGTGAAGGATATCCTAAAAAGAGTAAAAGTTTGCCAATTGGCAAAGGGTCAGTAAAACCGGGTTGGTTGTATAAATTTACCCTCGAAATTGGGCTTAAAAACGCTAACGCGACTAATAAACTCTCACTGATGGAATGCAATGCCATTAATGATTGCTTTTTGTTCCGTTAATTGAAAGTAATCACTTCAGTAAATAGCTCCTGATGCCCAGGGTATGCAACTTTCTCTCGTAATTGTCCATGAACTACTGTGCCAGATGTTTTCTCAAACCCTTAATCTACTCCCCCATTTGTTCATTTGGGCTCGTATAATTGGAGATTTGATAATTAGGCAGATTTGATAAACAGGATTTAAGTCCCCAAGGTCTGCCGAGTGTTACCTACCAAATTATGTTAGTCCAAATAATCCCCCCCCCCCCAGATTTCTTGCATTATTTTTTATTCTGAAATTAAATATCGAGCTTTTAAATTAGAAAAAAAGCCTCAGTTTGAAGGGGAATATTTTTCCGTGAAACAATGTCTTTTTTTCTGATCCTAAAATCTTCCTATAAGAGTTGCGGGTTTTAAGATAGATTTAGTTGTGTTGGTTTCTCAACGAACGGCAAAATGAACGCCCTCGGACGGGGGGAGGGGGAGTATAACAAGGGTAATGACCCCTCTACAACTGGAACCTGAAGGGGTAGCACGCCCTCCCGACCCCACTGCCCTAAGAGAAACTGGTGCTCTCTCTCTCTCTTTCTCTCTCTCTCAGGTCATATTTTGCGCCTCTTTCCAATCTCCTGCTGTATTTTCCATGCCTGGATAGACTCGAGAATGGGTGAAAGAGGGCGTTAAACTTTCTCCCTTACCTCTCTTGAACGCTTCAGTGGTATGCGAATATTGTAGCGATGGTTGGACACCTTGACACAGCGTCGGGCCTGACTGGAGGGCGCTCTTCATCCACGCCAGCCAAATGACGGTGTCCAATAAACTAATCTAACAACACTGGGAAGAACAGGGTGCTCTTCCAATACCTGATCTACCAACTTCTTTTATCCATCAACTTTTTTATCAACCAACTCTTTTGAACTACACTTTTATTGTAATGGAAATGTTACATTGACATAGTAATGGTTTGTAAGCTTATTAGCAAAAAATGAGGGTTAAAACTAGAAAAAAATAAGGTGGTACTGTAGCATGATTCCTACCAATAGGCTTTTATTGTAGTATGATTTCTATCTTAGAATAATAATAATAATTAAAAAAATAAGAACACAAAAGTTTTAAAAAAATATTTAGCAAAAAACATATTTAACCATTAATAAAATCAGAGGTTAGTTTAGGTTAGGTAAGCAAATATACCATTTTTTGGTTTATTGAACAACTTATTTGCTTCTCCACCCCACCTCTTTCTTTCGAGTTGGGAGCCCCTTAGGAAAGCCTCCACATTCCCTGGGTGTGTCTACAAACCCCTAAGAGAAGAAAAGTGCGTGGTTCCACTCCACGAAAATCCCATTGCGGTCGTAAGAAAGTGAACAAGTTGAAAGTAAAAAATGTGTATAATGTCTTAGCTCGAGTCGCTAGAGGAGGAGACTACTTGGAGGGTTATGGAGTGGGAGGGTTCTCCGAAAGATCATTTCACAAATTGGGTGGTGAAGTTGGGATCGGTGAAAAAATATCACTTCCCTAGCCGTTGTTATGTGCTAAAAGTTGTAGCGAATGAACTACAGTTTGCTACCTAGTGTAGTAAACTAGCTTTGCTACATAATGTAGTAAACTAGTTCTGCTACGTAGCGTATTGACCTACAATGATGCTACAGGCTAAAGTGTGTTAATTAATATACATTTTCGTTAATAACTTTGAGCGTTCCCGTTTGTTCTCTTCAACAATTTTTATGATATGTTAACAAAGTTAGGGCGCAAAAAGTTTCAACATTTTTTATTACGCAAGAATATACATATACACACATAGACACATTATTTCTGCAAATATAGCCTATGTGTGTACATTTTTATATACATACTGAATGAGGAAATAGGTTAAAGCTTCGCGATTTCCACAAAGCCAATCGAAGAAAGGAGAAGAGGGAAGAAAATCAGAGTAAACAAAGGGCGGGAAATGGGATTTAAATGGAGTATCACATTAACATTATTTTTGTATTTTGCTTTCAAGGGGAAAGGCGTTGAGAGAAGAGATGAGTCTTCAAGGCACATTTGAAGGTATCTAAGCAGGCAGATTATTCCACTTTCTAGGAGCAATTATCTAGAAAGCACGAACGCCCGTGTAACACAGACAACTACGAAGATGAGCAGTGAGGAGATAGAGCCTTAACGTAGGGCTCTTATTGGTCGAGTAGATGAGGGAGGAAGGCAAGTTTAAGGGGTACTCGTTTATGATTCTTCACGTAAAGCCAACAAGACAAGGCGGCAAGGGGTAAAGGGAGGTAGGATGTAAGGAGACAAGTGAGACGGGTAGAGGAGGAAAGGGTCTTAAAGTGTCGTCAGTGTTCTGTTATGGTTAGCTTTGAGGAAAGGATGAAGAAGGAAACGACAAGATTCAGTATATTTCCATGTATTTGGTCGAGGAAGGAGACATGTTGAGAGAGAATAAAGTTCGAATATGTCCAGAGGTCGGAGATATGAGGGAGTATGATGAGGGATGATGAAAATCACGAAGGGTAAGCAAGGTCGAGGTGGCTGAGGTTGAATATTTTTTTTTAGAAAACTATTAAAGTCGTTATAGAAGCTGTCTGATGAGTGCTGAGGGGATCTGTACATAATCTTAATTTTGAGACACTGCTTCAGAGCCAAGTAAGTACGGAAAAATCCAAGGTATTAGGAGCGTTGAATGGAATGGAGAGGCGGCGACTTAAACGACGCTACGTTGATCAAAAAGGCCAGGTTTCTGCCGCCCAAAAGAGACCTAATTTGTGAGAACAGATAAGGTCACAAAGGAAATCAGCCTATTTATAAACAATGAGAGGCGGTTTCGAAAGCCAGCAGGGAAAGAACAGAGAGAAGAGGAGGTAGGGGGTGGTAAGCGTGAATAAAGCGTGTAACCAAGCATATCAGGACAGAAGATAGATTTTACATACATCGAGCCATACATGCAAAAAATTTGTGAACACACACACACACAAAACTGTTGTAAACAACAAAGGTTTTTTCCATTTACTGAGAAAAGATGAAAAGAAAAGAAATTAAGAAAAACTAGTGAAAATAGTATTATTAATAAAATTAATTTAATTGCTTAGATGATATACATTTATTGGGTAATTTTAAAAATCTACGCGAATTCTAATGAACTGTGCAGATAATAGTGAGCTCATTACCATTAGTTTTTTTGATGGTGGGAGTTTTACCACCGATCTGCACTTATTAAGAAAGAGAAATTTAGAATCAGTATTTCCACTCTGCTAAGACCTAGCCCCATTACCATTACTCTTCCAAAACCTGCAGAGAAACTCACAATTATCGCGTGAAAAAAAACGATTCCAATCCCTTATACCTTTCTTTTTTCCTGCGGGTAATTTTCAAGTCAAAATACTTGAAGCCTTTGGGTGCGAACGTAATGAGGGTTTTATTTGGTAGATCTCAGAAAGTTTGTAAGGAGAGATTTGTAAAGAAAGTGGTGAAAAGAGAAAGTGAAACTGTGTGGAAGAAACAGGAGCAGATGCACCTAGGAGCGTTGAGGTGGGTGAGCACGCAATGCTCCAGATGGCATCTGCAGCATGAATGCCATTGCTCTACCTGCCCCCTCCTTTTGTGGGGCTTTAAGAAAGCCTTCGACCGACTCATCCGATGAAATTACTAGGGGCGCTCGGGAGTGGATGAACACGCAACTCTTCCAAACATACCATACCTGCGTTGGGGTCTGGAGGGAACGCTATCCTTTAGATATCAGCTACTGTATGGTTGGTCACGCTATACCTAGGGCCTTCCCCCTCCCTTGACGATATGAAGTTAATCATCAAATCTTTAATCGTATATGATTTGTTTAGATATGCCTGGACCCCAATTACTGGGAAGGATGGCGCTAAACGCCTTAAAAAATTATGTGAAAGTATATATGAACCGCATAAGTGAGTGCGTATGAGCATCTCTAAGAGAACCATTATCCGAAATAGATAATGGCAGGAGTAGGTCAATTCAACCCGTTTTATGAAATTAATAATAATATTCTATCTAAAATTTATTGAGTACTAATTAGTGCACGGTGCCTCCAAAACAGGACAGTCAAAATGTTAGGCAATCTAATATATATTTACGTATGTATGTTTGTATGTATGAATGTATGTATGTATGTATGTACAGTAGTGATAAAATTATTATGGATTTCTTGAAAATTCGAATTTTTTCTGGGAAAAGGTTATATAGTTATTTTATTGACAAGTAATCAATTTATTTTCATACATATGACAAACATATCCTTTCTTAAATTGATTAATACTTGGTTTGACCTCCTTTAGCTGCTTAAGTGCTTTAACACGCTCTGGCATCCCAGTGATTAAAGTTCTGCATAATTGCTCGATTCTGTCAGACTGAAACCAAGCGTAGATAAGACGTTCTATGAGCTTTGCTTTAGTTGTTGTGGGAACTTCGTGCATTTAATTTTTTTTAGAATATACCAAAAAACTCTTAAAATGAATTGATGTCTGGTGAATTTCCAGGCCATGATAGCAGTTCAATGCCATTTTGTGCACACCATGTGTTCACTGATCGCGAATGTGACAAGGAGCCGACCGAGTCTTGTTGAAATATGCATGATTTGTTATTTGAGGTATCAAACGGGTTTTCAGTACTTCAATATACTTATACTGATTTATTATACCTTCAACAATCTTCAAGCGACTTGTCCCATGTACAGAAATTGCTCCCCACATGATTTTCTGTGAATGTTTTAGTCTTTTTAAGACACTCTGGAAGAAACTCCTCACATGAAACTGCATCCTTACTATCTGCACACGGTCATCAAGTACTGCAATAGTTGACTCGTCTGAAAACACAACCTGCAACAATATAAAACACCATAGCAGTACTGAAACGACCTGTGATGCTAGCGGCAGCAGTTAAACAGCCAGACAAATTATGACTTTAAATTGTTTAATTGAGCATAAACTCGTAGAGGTAGGTAAACCAGAATGTACCTACTACAGTAGGTACAGTATGTTCTCTTATGCCTAATAAAGAAAATAACTGGTAAATATACTACTCTTACCTGTTCTCATTGCTCAGAAGTCCAATCAGCATGAGCATTAACCCAGACTTAACGTGCCTCTATCATGGTTTTGGTAAGCCAAGGCTTCTTTCTTGGACTGTAGGCTCGTAATTCACTGTCTAGTAACCTCCTATTTACTGTTATTGGAGAAAGACTAAAGCCATCAGCTAACAGTTGGCTTGCAATCATCCTACAAGATTAGCTTTTGTCATTAATGGCCATTTGTTATATTTTCCTGTCTGTTCTTGGTGTTGTTTTTCTCTTGCGACCACATTTCCAAGCCCTTGCCTAATCCAAATTAAGATTGTTTTCATTTTTTCTTCTTTATATTGCTTACTATTTTAGAGGAGACTTCCAATTTCTTTGCAATATCTTTCTGTTTAAGTGCACTATCACTTAATAAAACTTTGATCTGTCCGATTTTCCGAGAACTCAAGTCCGTGACTCTACCCATAGCTTCTCACTTTCTTTTTATGTATTACATTGCAAGAAACAACGTTTACTATTATCCACAGGCAAGCAAAATACCCACTTGTTAAATTACTAGGTCAGTAAGAGCAAAAACTAGCAAACCTTCATCCTGCGAAGTCTGAAATGGAACTGAGGCAAGAGACTAACAGTTGCCGCAGCAGGCAAAACCAAATCGGTGTGGCATTCTTTTATTTCAACAAGTTTGCCAGAAAATAAAGCAAAACTCTCTAATATTTACTCTTCAAAAATGTACAATAGTTATGTATTTCACACTAATATTATAAAATAACCTCATTATTGACTCATTAAATTATTTTGAGTTACATTTTACCAGAAGAATTAGGAATTTTCAAGAAATCCATAATAATTTGATCACTACTGTATGCATGTGAGTGTATATATATATATATATATATATATATATATATATATATATATATATATATATATATATATTGTCGTAGAATGGACTCTCGACGATATTCCATATATTACTATTCGTTGAGGGAATTATTCATTTATATTTAGAGTGCGTGGTGTCTGGGTTGACCGATATTATTTATCTTCAATATGCTTAAGAAGTGGAACTGAGCTCAAGGATAATAATATAGCTATCATTAATAAAATAGAGTTTTATTAATAAAAACTATCAACAACACACAAAACGGAAAATATTGACATAAACAGAGAATGGAAAGGGTCGTGGGAAGTCTAGCTAATCCGAGGAATAAGATTTGGAAGAGATTTAAAAAGGTAAAACAAATAAAAATTAAAGGGATGGGATGGTTCGTAAGCCATTTAAAGCACAGGATAGGGTAGACAAAAGGGTTAAATACTCAAAGGTAACGTTCAGCTTACGTAATTACACGTGTTGTGCAGAGGAAGGCGACGGGAAGGAATCTTCGGTCCGCTGGCGAGTTCCAGATGAAGGGAAGGGGGGGAATTAAATGATCCTGACGTGGCGTCTTAGGAATGAGATCCGTTTCTTGGCAAACGGGCTTGAAGAACAATAGCTGTTCTACGTTGTTCTCTTCTAAACAACAGGGGGGGGGGGTTGAAAACCGTCTCTTGTCTACGGGCTCAAAGAACAATAGTTGTTCTAATGTTGTTCTCTTTCTAAACAACAGGGGGAAAAGGGTGAGAACCATTTCTTGTCAACGGGCTCAAAGAACAATAGCTGTTCTAACGTTGTTCTCTTTCTGAACAAGAAGGAAAGCCTTGTAGACTTGGCGTCTTGAAGGCTCGAACCTTGGCACTCAAGGGATATTGTCCTCTTCTGGACAATGATGGTGGATCTCGAGGTAGAGGCCCTTGGTACACAAGGTGAGACTGGATCATAGTGATGTCTCGCGAAGAAAATCTGGATCTCGAATCTGCTCTTAGTGGTAAAGTTTCCGTATAAATAGTCGAGACATCCCCTTGGCGTAGGGGACAATGAAGTGGGGCTTCGAGGGAATGCACAGCCACGCCTGAGAACAATACCTTATCTGCCCATAAGCCTAACTCAATCTGGCGTGATCGGCGCATGGGGCGAACGGGGAAGGAATAAACCTTCTTGGTTAGACATTGACTCAGGTGGCGGCGATAATGCGCCCGGCTTTAAGGCGAAGATGCACGTGGGTAGCATCTTGTTTCTAAACAACATGTGATAACGGTTGAAATTAGGCGGCCTCACTTGTTCTATCACGCCCCTCCATTCCGGGGGAAATTGTCACTTCGAAAAAAAAGAGAGAAGGGACAAAGATAGAGCTCCGTTGTGGGAACTCGTTTTATTGTACCGACCGTACCTTCATGCACCTAACTAGTATTACCTCAATACATATGATTATTTTGATCTTTTGATTATGGGGGAAACTAACCTTAAATACAAACTTAATCAATAAAAAGGGGCATAGAGCAATGAATGATATAAAATTGGTACATATAGGACAAAATAATTTATACGTAATTTAATGGGTACAAATATATATACATACCAAAAAAAATAGACATTGAGCGTTACAAAATTCAGACATATACATTAACTAGTTCTATTACAAGAGAATCTAATTTAAGTCGTACAAGACGGTATATACATACATGGAGACCCTAATCCTACGAATACAATTAATCTACGCTATTCTCTTGCAAGAGTAAACTCCAGCGCATAATTCGGCCGTTGGAGTGTCTTACATTCCGAATATAGGCTAACGGGCGGTGGTCGGTTCCTATCTGAAATTCTTTTCCTATCAAGTACATTTTGAATTTGTCTATAATCCAGATAATTGATACAGCTTCCTTCTCTATAGTGGCATATCTCTTTTCGCGTGGTAATAATTGGCGACTAGCATATGCAACTGGATGACTCGTTCCGTCATCCTCATATTGAAGGAGTACACCTCTAATGCCCTCCTTGCTCGCGTCGGTTTTAATCCCAAAGGATTTTTCCTGGTTGGGCAACTTTAAAATGAGGGCAGAAATGTGCTTACTCTTAAGCTGATTAAAATGGGAAACAGCGACATCATTCCAACGTACACGATCAGGGGAATTCTTTATTAAAAGGGAGCTGAGGGGCGCCGAAATTGCAGCGAAATTCGGGACAAATCGCCGATAGTAAGAAGCTGATCCTAGGAACGATCTTAATTGCTTCTTTGTAATCGGGAGGGGCATGTCGGCGATTGCCTTAATCTTGTTCTCTTGGGGACCTAACTGGCTTTGTCCTATTTTGTAACCCAAGTATTTTATGGTTTCTTGGGCAAAATGGCATTTGCTGGGGCCAATGGTGAGGCCATTTTCGCGCAGTCACTCGAAGAGAGCTAATAGGGTGGTTAAATGGTGACTCTATTCGCGAGTAGCGAAGTAGACATTATAGAAGTAAAAGGATACATTCGGAAGTCCATCTAACACCTTCTCATGAGACGGTTATAGTTGTTACAAGCAGTCAAGAGGCCAAAAGGAAGGTGCTTAAATTACATTAAGCCTTTCTCCGTTGCAAAGGTGGTATATGCTTTCACCTCGGGCCGGAGGGGAATTTGATAATACGCCTTGCACAAATCGAGTTCTGAGATGAACTTGGCGTTTTCAAAAAGGTAGAGGTTTTGGTCTACCAACGGGATGGGCTCGGCGTCGAACACAGTTACCGAATTTAACTTCCGGAAGTCAATGCACATCCGATAAGCGCCATTAGGTTTCTTGACCATGACGATTGGGAAACAATAACTAGAGGTGGAAGGTTCTATTATGTCTAAACTAATTAAATTATTAACTTCGGCGTTAAGGGCTTGGCGTAAATGAATCGGCATGGGATAGGGTTTTGTACGGACGGGTTCTAAGGTTGTTAATTTAATATCATGCTCGAAACTAGCAGCGCATCCAGGCTTCTCTGAAATAACGTCGTCGAACTGACATAATAGTTCTTGTAGCTGACTCTTTTGATGTGGTGTCAGCTACGCGTCAATATCCAGGTGAGAGGGTTCAAAAGGCTCGCCTGGTAGGGAAGGAAGAGAGTAATCGGCATCAGGTTGGATGCACACTGTCTGTATTACATTAAGGGACTCCGCGGGGTAATCCTCTTCAAGCGCCGATGTTTCGTCCAGTGCTATGAACGTATCTCCATGGGCGCGTTGGGGGTACTTTTTTTCTTTAGGTCCACGGACAGTCTCCGTGTCCTGGTTTTGGGCCTTATCACCTAAGGGTGTTAGTAATTCACACTCCTTTTGTGCCGTCCTAAAGTCGTGGTTAAGGGTCTCCGAGAATTCGGACGGTATCGGGGTTCTGATGGGGACGGGCTCCTGGGCTTCTTTTTTATCTCGGCCTCGAGGAAGGGCGGCCTGAGACACAGGGTCGGAACTTACTTGGGGGCTCGGTCCTATAAGTACGGAACAGAACTGTATGAGTGCGGAAATTACTTCAGCCCAGCCATTATAATATTGACATTGCAGGTAACATCTAACAAAGGAGAATTGGTTCGCCCGCCCAAGGTAGTCATGTACCACCGCAAATTTTTCGTGGTTAGGGTCCACTGGGGGGAGGAGCTCGTCGGACACGATGAAACACGTGCATCCTGTGTCCCTGACGAGAGTCGATACTCGGCAGCCGTTCACGCTGCCCTCCTCAAATTTCAAAGTTCCCGGTGAACTTTTGTCAAAAATAAAATTTACCTGGTGGCCTGACGGAGGGGGAGAAGTTTCTGCTTGGGTCTGCACCACCGGGGAAGCCGGGGTGGCATTAATCTGGTGAAATTGGTGGGCTGGTCCGCTTTTAAGCCTAGAATTTTGAGGGCAATTCCAGCTCATGTTGTTTTCTACACCACAGGTGAAGCATATGATTGGTCGCTTCGGGAAGAGTGATGGAGGAGAAATCTTAACGACAGGTTTGGTGTCCCGTTGTTGGTTTTGAGGAAAGAAGTTTTGGGGTTTTACGGGGCCCGGAAACTTTGTCAGCTTTTCTATAAAGGGGCGCGAATCCTTTCTTCTTTTCTGGTTCAGGGGTTGGTGAGAAGTTCGATTTTCCTTTGAGTATAAACTAGGGCTTGCGGCATAGACATCCGCTTCTTCGGTACACTCTTTAAAGGTCTGGCACCGACGATCCTTGACGAACGCGCGGATCTATGTTGGGAGAGACGCAAAAAATTGATCCCGCCACACGAAGTCTGTTAAGGACTCGTAGTTAGGATCAACCTTTGAGGATTCCAACGAGAATTTAAAATTCCCTGAAGAATGTATCCGAATTGACGGAACGTCTGTCCGGGTTTAATACGACCTCCTCGAAATTCTTGTCGGTAGAAATCGAGAGTCATATTATGAGCGGCCAATAACTCAGCTTTTAAGGTACTGTAGTTAATTGTACATTCAGATGGTAAAGATGTGAAAATTTTGCGCAATTTACAATTTAACAAGGGAAGTAATCTCGCTTCCCCTTGAGCCTCCAGATCCATGTTATTGATCTCGAGGATCTTTTCGAAGTGAGCTAAAAATGCTCCGAAATCCTCCCCATCCCTGAAATTGGGGAGCTTAAGTGGCAGATTACGGGGGAGGGGGCTTCTGAACGTGAGCTGGCTGATTGTATTTCGGCTTCTATACGAGCTATTTCAATCTGATGGTGAAGCTCAACTTGTCTTTTTCGTTCCTCTCTTTCTCTTTCTTCTCGTTGGATTTCCCTTTCTCTTTCTGTTCTTTGCTCCTATTGAACGTACTCAATAAATTCTTTTTCCGGAAAGCCCCAAGGATTCTCCTTGCGCTTTGCAGATTTCGAACTGAGTCATCTTTGCACTTGGGGGCGCAATAGTCAACCACCAAAAATTCCTTGCAATAAGAATTATGCCTTCTAGAGAGTTAGCCTACCTAAATATGGGCACTGACCTATTCGTAATTGGTTTCTCGATCTAAATAACCAATGACTAAAATAACACACAAAAATTCAAACAAATTATTATAACAGTTCCTTGAGCTACTTCAGCTTCTTAAGTTTCAAAAAAGGGGATAGCAATCGTTAAAACAAAAGGGAACTACTATACTCTATTTTTATAACGAATAACACTATGCTTTACTCGACTGAGACCAGTGTTTGCAAAGATATAGCGTTAAACCTTACACACTTGATACCAAATTTGAATAGTATATATATATATATGTCGTAGAATGGACTCTCGACGATATACCATATATGACTATTCGTTGAGGGAATTATTCATTTATATTTAGAGTGCGTGGTGTCTGGGTTGACCGATATTATTTATCTTCAATATGCTTAAGAAGTGGAACTGAGCTCAAGGATAATAATATGACTATCATTAATAAAATAGAGTTTTATTAATAAAAACTATCAACAACACACAAAACGGAAAATATTGACATAAACAGAGAATGGAAAGGGTCGTGGGAAATCTAGCTAATCCGAGGAATAAGATTTGTAAGAGATTTAAAAAGGTAAAACAAATAAAAATTAAAGGGATGGGATGGTTCCCTAAACCATTTAAAGCACAGGATAGGGTTGACAAAAGGGTTACATACTCAAAGGTAACGTTTAGCGTACGTAATTACACGTGTTGTGCAGAGGAAGGCGACGGTAAGGATTCTTCGGTCCGCTGGCGAATTCCAGCCGAAGAGGGAGGGGGGGAGTTAAATGATCCTGACGTGGCGTCTTGGGAATGAGAACCATTGCTTGGCCAACGGGCTTGAAGAACAATGGCTGTTCTACGTTTTTTTTCTGAACAACAGAGGGGGGTGAGAACCGTCTCTTGTCTACGGGCTCAAAGAACAATGGCTGTTCTAATGTTGTTCTCTTTCTGAACAACAGGGGGGGTGGGAGTGAAAACCGGCTCTTGTCTACGGGCTCAAAGAACAATGGCTGTTCTAATGTTGTTCTCTTTCTAAACAACAGGGGGGAAAGAGTGAGAACCGTTTTTTTGTCAACGGGTGTTTAAGCTTAATGGCTGTTCTAATGTTGTTCTCTTTCTAAACAACAGGGGGGAAGGGTGAGAGCCGTTTCTTGTCAACGGGCTCAAAGAACAATAGCTGTTCTAACGTTGATCTCTTTCTGAACAACAGGGGAAGCCTTGTGGACTTGGCGTCTTGAAGGCTCGAACCTTGGCACTCAAGGGATATTGTCCTCTTCTAGACAATGATGGTGGATCTCGAGGTAGAAGCCCCTTGGTGCACAAGGTGAGACTGGATCGTAGTGATGTCTCGCGAAGAAAATCTGGATCTCGAATCTGCTCTTAGTGGTAAAGTTTCCGTATAAATAGTCGAGACATCCCCTTGGCGTAGGGGACAATGAAGTGGGGCTTCAAGGGAATGCACAGCCACGCCTGAAAATAATACCTTATCTGCCCATAAGCCTAACTCAATCTGGCGTGATCGGCGCATGGGGCGAACGGGGAAGGAATAAACCTTCTTGGTTAGACATTGACTCAGGTGGCGGCAATAATGCGCCCGGTTTCAAGGCGAAGATGCACGTGGGTAGCATCGTGTTTCTAAACAACATGTGATAACGGTTGAAATTAAGCGGCCTCACTTGTTCTATCATACCCCTCCATTCCGGGGGAAGTTGTCACTTCGAAAAAAAAGAGAGAAGGGACAACGATAGAGCTCCGTTGTGGGAACTCGTTTTCTTGTACCGACCGTACCTTCATGCACCTAACTAGTATTACCTCAATACATATGATTATTTTGATCTTTTGATTATAGGGGAAACTAACCTTTAATACAAACTTAATCAATAAAAGGGGCATGGAGCAATGAAATGATATAAAATTGGTACATATAGGACAAAATATTTCATACGTAATTTAATGGGTACAAATATATATACATACAAAAAAAAATAGACATTGAGCGTTACAAAATTTAGATATATACATTAACTAGTTCTATTACAAGAGAATCTAATTTAAGTCGTACAAGACGGTATATACATACATGTAGATCCTAATCCTACGAATACAATTAATCTACGCTATTCTCTTGCAAGAGTAAACTCTAGCGCATAATTCGGCCGTTGGAGTGTCTTACATTCCGAATATAGGCTAACGGGCGGTGGTCGGTTGCTATCTGAAATTCTTTTCCTATCAGGTACATTTTGAATTTGTCTATAATCCAGATAATTGATACAGCTTCCTTTTCTATAGTGGCATATCTCTTTTCGCGTGGTAATAATTGGCGACTAGCAGATGCAACTGGATGACTCGTTCCGTCATCCTCATATTGAAGGAGTACACCTCTAATGCCCTCGTTGCTCGCGTCGGTCTTAATCCTAAAGGATTTTTCCGGGTTGGGCAACTTTAAAATGGGGGCAGAAATGAGCTTACTCGTGAGCTGATTAAAATTGGAAACAGCGACATCATTCCAACGTACACGATCGGGGGAATTCTTTTTTAAAAGGGAGCTGAGGGGCGCCGAAATTGCCGCGAAATTTGGGACAAATCGCCGATAGTAAGAAGCTGATCCTAGGAACGATCTTAATTGCTTCTTTGTAATCGGGAGGGGCATGTCGGCGATTGCCTTAATCTTGTCCTCTTGGGGACCTAACTGGCTTTGTCCTATTTTAAAACCAAAGTATTTTATGGTTTTGTGGGCAAAATGGCATTTGCTGGGGCCAATGGTGAGGCCATTTTCGCGCAGTCACTCGAATGAGAACCATTTCTTGGCAAACGGGCTTGAAGAACAATAACTGTTCTATGTTTTTCTCTTCTGAACAACAGGGGGGGTTGAGAACCGTTTCTTGTCAACGGGCTTAAAGCTTAATGGCTGTTATAATGTTGTTCTCTTTCTGAACAACAGGGGGGAAGGGTGAGAACCGTTTCTTGTCAACGGGATCAAAGACTAATGGCTGTTCTAACGTTGTTCTCTTTCTGAACAACAAGGAAATCCTTGTGGACTTGGCGTCTTGAAGGCTCGAACCTTGGCACTCAAGGGATATTGTCCTCTTATGGACAATGATGGTGGATCTCGAGGTAGAGGCCCTTGGTACACAAGGTGAGACTGGATCGTAGTGATGTCTCGCGAAGAAAATCTGGATCTCGAATCTGCTCTTAGTGGTAAAGTTTCTGTATAAATAGTCGAGACATCCCCTTGGCGTAAGGGACAATGGAGTGTGGCCTCGAGGGAATGCACAGCCGCGCCTGAGAACAATACCTTATCTGCCCATAAGCCTAATTCAATCTGGAGTGATCGGCGCATGGGACGAACGGTAGAGGAATAAACCTCCTTGGTTAAACATTGACTCAGGTGATAATGCGACCGGCCTCAAGGCAAAGATGTACGTGGGTAGCATCGTGTTTCTAAACAACATGTGATAACGGTTGAAATTGAGTGGCCTCAAACCGTTCTATCACACACACACACACACACACACACACACACACACACATATATATATATATATTTATATATATATATATATATATATATATATATATATATATATATATATGCCGAGTTATGGTATATGATAGAGAAACCATTGTATAGGAGCCAAAAGTTTCATTAACGAGACTAGTTTCGTATACTGAGAATGCGATTGTTACCAAAGTCTATAAATAGCCTACATATCAGAAAAAAAACACAGAGAAACAGAAAAGAGGGGGAAAGGGTCATTACTAGGGGGCTTGTGAGTCTAAGATCGTTGACTAAGGTGTTTATGATGAGGTTACGGGAATGGAGGCTGCATTTCAATTGCCCATCTGACAAATTCAAATTTGGATTTCTCCTATTAATATAGATTCTACTATTTTTCTTTCACGGAAATCTTTACAATTATTTATGATTTGTTCCCAATTTTAATTTGACAGATGGGAAATTGAAATGCAGCCTCCATTCCCGTAACCTCATCGTAAACAGCTTAGTAAACGATCTTAGACTCACACCCCTTGATTAATGACCTTTCCTCACCCATTGTGTGTTTCTTTGTGTTTTTTTCTGATCTGTACTACGCTATTTATGGACTTTTGTAACAATCGCATTCTCAGTATGCGACTGAAGAGGGTATGATAAACTACATACCGAAACTAGTCTCGTAAATTAAACTTTTATCATATATATATATATATATATATATATATATATATATATATATATATATATATATATATATATATATATATATATATATATATATATATATATATATATATATATATATGACCGCTCTACTAGGCCAACAAAGGTCACCATTGGGGGTAAATTGACCCTGGGAGAAATATAGGCTAATTAGATTAGGCAAAAGTGGTGTCACTTGGTTGTTAGGTTAGGTTCGATTTTTTACCCTTTCTATTTTTTTTGTGACAAGTAATCACGGTTATAAGTTGCAATTAAAACATCAACTTCACCTTGGAAAAATTAAGGTCTACCAGAGACATTATGTGACTGCAATGTTTAAAAAACACGATAATTCCTATTATCAGCATGCCCGAGACTAGAATAATTTATATTTGAGTTAAAACTCACGCCACGTTTGCCTGCCCGCCTGCCTGCTGACCCACTCCCTTACTCGACCTGCCGCACTACTGTAATGTGAAAATCGTTCTCTGTTAGTCTTTCATGATACACTACTCCGTTACTAGAAATTAAAATAAACCTTATATTTTATACTTATCAAATTTTAATTGAATAATATAACTCAAGCAGAAATTTTAATTTGTTTAAGATAGTTTTTATGCCCGGACAACGCCGGGTATCTTTGTCAGTACGAAATAATTAGGTGATCAATATCCCGTTTCATCTTCCTGCTAGGCAAAGCCTCTCCAAGAAGCTTCCAAGGTCTAGTGCACGATTCTTCAATGTTAGTCCCGCAATTGCACGAAATTATTGCCCTCCCTCACCCGGCAAGTTTTTTTTTCATGTATAAATATGTATTTGTTCTTGTGTCGGGGTTTTTTCTAGCAGTGCCCCACCCACTTTCACTTCCGAACTTTTATTCTTCTTACCAATTCTTCACCCGTGTTTGTATTTATATTTGTGTATTTATATCTCTTATAGCATCTGCGAATTATTCCTAAAGAGCATCGATATAGGGTTCTTTGAGTTGTCCCTAGTTTGTGCTTGTTTTTTTTTGTGACCAGTGTCTAAATTTCACGTCCATAAATTAAAACTGTTAAGATGTATTAAATCCATGGTTCCCAACCTTTTCCTGTCATTTCTCCTCGCACCCAGTTCAATCATCTAGATTTCCCCCGTAGTGTGTACGAAAGAAATAACACTCAAAACACACTGTGACTATTTACTAATTTATTTAAAAAAATGTACAAATATGCTGATAAACATATAGTTGCATAGTGAAGCGGATAGAGAGCACGAAAGCCATCCTTGGCAGAAGAGTCATGTTTGAGCTCCAAGAACTCATTTTGCATGCTGCCCTCAGGGACATCATCCACCTGACATATAAATGGGCTCCTTGTCAGCCTCATCGAAATGTCTTCGCTGTTGTTATCAGAGAAATATCGTTTAAACTCGTCCCCCAAACGATCAAGGTGAGTGAGGATTTCCTCCTTCAATGGGTTCCCGATGTCTCTCACCAAGTATGTCACTCAAGCGCTGAAAGGATGCTGTATTTCCTCTTTTCATTTTTTTCCCCAAAGTTGGAGTTTTGGCCCTGAAAACATTAATGGCGTCAATGTGCACAATCACGTTGCTCCCTTGTCCCTGTAAGTTCTTATTTAGTTCATTCAGAGTTTCAAAAATATCAGCAAGATAAGCCATTTCTGCTTCAAATCCTTCCTTGTTGAAGGCAGATAGCAGGTGCACCTTGTTGCTCTAACTCAAAAGCAACTATATTTCTTCCCACAGTTTAAAGACACGCGCCAACATGTTTCCTTTTGAAATCCATCGCAATTATGTGTGAAATAAAAGAGCAGTGTGTTCAGCATCCATGTGTTGGCAGAGCTGGCGGAAGAGGCGAGTGTTCAAGTCAGATCTTTTCACATAGTTAATAATGTTTACGATGTCAGTCAAGTCTACATGAATGTTCTTTGGCATTGTCTTTAAGGCGAGAGCTTCTCTATGAATCATGCAGTGTTCCTTTCAAACCAGGCTGCTTCTGCTTCACAAGAGCAATGAATTCTGATCGTGAACCAATCATATTAGGGCCACCGTCTGTGCAAACACCTTCCAGTTCGCTCCAACTCAGTCCCGACTCTTCAAAGAATTCTGCAACTACTGTCATTGCATCAACTGCCTTTGTTGTCGTCTCTAATGGCCGGCAAAAAAGAAACTCCTGCTCAATTCCTTTGTCAGTAATGTAGCGGCTAAAAACAAGCAGTTGTGAAATGTTGGTGACATCCGTAGACTCATCAAGTTGAAGTGAAAAAAGGGCGATGACATTACCTTTGACACCACATTTTCCTTAATATTTTCAAACATTTCGGCAATTCTGTTCTTGACGGTGTTGTTGGACAAGGAGATCTATTTCATCTTGTGTGATGCCTCCTCTCCAAACACAAGCCTCACACTCTCAACGATACATGGTTTCAAAAGGCTTTCACCAATCGTGTGGGGCTTCTTTGTTTTGGCCACCTGAAGAGCAATCACATATGAAGCTCGCACTATGCTGAAGTTAGTTTAATGATACGTCCCAGATTCATCTATCTTCATCCTCTTCAAGCTGGATAACTTTACCTCATAAAGCTACGATTCTTATTTTTCAAGTGTGGATGAGCATTTGCCAGATGCTGCTTCAGTTGGAAAGGTTTCATGATGCCATTAGAGAAGGTTTTTAAACACATTGAGGAATGTGTGCACCGTCCTTGACAAGATAGGTGAAACCCAAGGTCCAAATAACTATCTTGATACAATCTTCTCTTCAGTGACATCGGAAATCAGACATAAAGCAAGTCCTATCATTTTGGAGAAGAAAAATAAGCATAGACACATCCTAATTATGTATAAAAATAACTCAATTTTCCATTCCCCCCCTTCCTAAAATAAAATAAATAAATGAACTTCTCATAAACACAAACTTTTGAAGAACATACCAAATTTCAAAGGAGATAAGTGCCACTAACGCGGTATTATTCGCCTGAATGCACTCGTGGGACACTAATGCCACTTCTGTCATTAACAATAATACCATTATCATTATTATTTATTGGTCACATTACTTTTAGGCTTCATCAATTTCTCTCCATATTTGAATTAATAGTTTGGATACATACATATTATATTCTTGTCATTTTTGTTATGAATAGTGCTATGTCCTGATATATGGATTAATCCTACTCCACCAGCATGTCCATATGTCGTTTCTACCTTTTATAAGAGTACCTGGCCATTTTTTCAATTGTATATACTTATGCCCTTGGTGAGAGTCGCAAGGTGGACACCCTTAAAAAAATAAATTGTATAGTTTCTTCTTTCCCGAGGCAAATGATTTTCAGGATTTTAGCGTTATTTGAGCCCGTTCGCTCCGCGGACCGACACTTAGGGTACTCACCTCGTTGGCCCTGTTTAACCGAAGGATTGATCCACTGTCTAATGTTGAACATATCGGTGATATGGGGATCTCCAATACTGTACCACAGAACTGCCACCTGGGGACACTCCTGCCCTGGCATAGGTTGTCTATTACCCTGAGAGATCTGCCATAATCATGTAAATCTTGTTTTCGTTAACCTCGAAGTGGTTTCAATGGAAACCAAATTTGGAGTTAAGTGATGTTTTGCACATCTTTTCCGAGATGACGTCGCAATCGAAATTAAAGTAAGGTAATTAATTGGTTTAAAAGGAGGATAGGGGGGGGGGGAAGATCGAATTTTAATGATTACTTTTATCCATTTATAAAAATAGCGTTTAATTTATCATCTCTTCATGGCAACAATCGATGAGGGCATCACCACAGAAAAAAACTTTCATGGAATTTGAAGATTAGGGGCGACCTAATTTATGTAGAAAAGAATAAAGCTAAATGAAGGAAATATGGCTATAAATGAGTGATATAGATGAGTATGGAAAGAATGGAGATAGAAGCCCGTATGACAGATGCATTCAAATCCTACAGGAATACATTGGCAAAAAGACCAAGGACTTTCAAGAGTCTTTGCACCTCTTGAAAGCGACCAGCTTTGAATGCTGTTATAACAACATTACGAGGAGAGAATTCGGACAAAAAGATCAGGATTCCGCTTCGAAAAAGGGGTCAGAGATGAGAGGCCTGAATCCCTTTGACACAATTCCACAGCTCTGATCCCTACACCTCCTACATGGCAGTGACCAAGACTACCTTACGAGGTGCTTGGCAAAGTGCCCGGGAATTTAAAGATCCTTGCAATTGTGCTCAAACTATTCTTGTGGACGTATCCTCCAATGCTTTTGAAGGTAATAGATCACTTTTACAGTCTTCGAATCAGACACAATTTCGGGGCAGAACGCCACCTGGTGGAGTGCTGCCCTGAATCAGTCTGCGAAGACTCCTTGGTATCTCATACTGTATCCCAGACTTTACTCAACATTTTGATTCAATGTCCTAGTCTGGGGGAGCTTATGGAGGAGTACGTCGTGTCCAGGTACTTTAACGAGCGCGGTCGATACTGGATTTCCATGGTGCTAGGAGCTGGCTCCTACACACGAGATTGTGTTGTGATAGATTTTTGTTTAGAGAGGGAGGTGGTCCTCCATAATATTTGAATTTGTAAATATTGTCAGTGGCTCGCTTGGGTTCATGAGGCTTTATCACGGTATTGCTTTTTTAAATATTTTTTATCGTTGTTGTTTATTATTTATTGTTTTTATTAAACCTTTTTGACTTTACTTTCTGCGGATGTACCCTTGTTGGTGACAGCAAGATGTAAACTTATATTTAAAAGATCCCCGAGAAACAGAAAGGGAATCGACAAGTGCCATAACAGGAAAAGTACACAAAAAAATAATTTCTACCCATGAAGGTAGACTGTTACTGCCTTCAGAGAGGTATACAAGGTGAACCCCCCAAAACAGGCCCCAACTGTCGATAGGCTTCATTTCTTAATTTTCTGTAAGGATTAAATGAAACTTTGGTGATAACTAGTTTATTGTGGCTAAAAACATCATATCAAAACATAAGTCTTTGGACTTTTCTTCTTTATTCTAGAGCACGTGTTCGAGATGACCTCCATTAAGCTGTGTGCATTTCTTGAGGCGCAGCACAAAGTTCTCCATGACGTCCTTACAAACCGACCAACTAAAGGCTCTGATCTCCTCCCTGGTGGCTTCCTTGAGTTTTGTGATGGTCATGGGTCTCCCTGCGTACACCTCGCTTTAAGGTAGCCCCATAGAAAGAAATTTGGGGGCTGAGGTCTGGGCTTTGAGGTGCCCACTTAAAATCAGTCTTGAGACTGATCAAACGGCCACCAAAGTTCTCTTTCAGCCAACCTCGGTAGAGGTTAGAGATGTGAGAGCTTGATCCATCTTTCTGGAACCAGAACTTCCCCATAAGCAACTGGAAAAGAATCTGCAGCTCCCTCTTGAAGGTTTTGAGGCCCTCAACATACCGCTCCTTGGTGACTGTTACTGTCGCGCCAGATTCCTCGAAGAGGAATGGTCCGATGATGCCTCTGGCTGAGATTGCAGTCTGAGAACCTTCTTGGCGAGTGGATCGATGCGCTTATCTGTGGCTCTTTCTACGGTTCAAGTTTTTTTTTTACATAACGCCTGGCACGTTTGTGCTGTGTTTTAATTTTGTCTTTTGCAGTGTTATTGCCTGTGCTCTCACCATTTGTTGTGTTGCTTTTTTGTGATTTTAGATATTGTTTACTACCCTGCCTGCCTTAGCTTTGTAAGTCACTTGTTATCCGTTTCCGTTCGTTCGTTTGTGTTGACTGCTCGATTGTATCATTGAATTGTGTTCCCCCTAATCTGTGTGCTTGATCTGCTTTGTTCAAGTTATCTTTTTACATAACGCCTGGCACGTTTGTGCTGTGTTTTAATTTTGTTTTTTTGCAGCGTTATTGCCTGTGCTTTCACCATTTGTTGTGTTGCTTTTTGTGCTTTTAGGTATTGTTTACTAGCTTGTCCGCTTTAGCTTTGTAAGACACTTGTTACCAGTTTCCGTTCGTTCGTTTGTGTCGACTGCTCGAGTGTATCGTTGAATTGTGTTCCCCCTAATCTCTGATGTGTGCTTGATCTGCTATTGTACATGTTCATCTTATCAGTAACTAACTCGTTGTCTTTTATTTATTTTTTTTTTTCCTCGCCTCTGTTCTTCTCTCTGCTACTTTCGCACTCACGTGTTTTTTTTTGGATTTTTTTTCAAGACGCCTCGTTGTTACCTCCGCTCTGTCTTCCCGCCTACGCGTCCTCGCCCCCCCCTTCCTCACCGACCACTAATTCTGATTCGTCACTAATTTTTTTCCCTCGCTTCTTGTTTCTATCGTAATTTTATTTGTTCACACTATTCGATTACTCTTTATTTTGTCTCGATTGTTGTTTCCATCATTATTGTGTCGCTTAAGCCACTCTACTTATATAGTTAACTAATTCGTGTTATGATTGATAGGTTAACGATTCTTGCCCTCAATGGAACTGCTACCAGTGTTTCTCAAAACACTCTTACTCACATTAATGCATTGGGAATTTTTCATTCCCGCCGCTAGACTAAACGTGGTTTCCGTTTAGCTCCTGCTCTTAGAAAACTTTTTTACTTGAATCAAGCCTACCCCACTTAGCCCTGATTCTTCTTCACCTGCCCCTTCACCCGTTCTCTCAGCGTCTCTCCTCAATGTCAGAAGCCTCTCGAAGAAGGCTGACTACATTCATGACCCGCTCGTTAACACTCAAGTCACTCTCCTTGGACTCACGGAAACTTGGCTTGCCTCTTCTGCTTGCTGTTTAAATCTCGCTACCCCTGATGGTTACGTCCACTCCCATACCTCCCGTAACTCTCACGGTGGTGGAGTTGCTCTCATTTACAGTGCTTCCTTTCCTCTGAATAATCTTCCCTCTCCCCCTCTTCTTTCTTTTGAGGTGCTCATCAATGTCTCTGATTCCACCCCCTCTCTAACTATCTTAGTCCTCTACCGCCCCCCCAGCTCCTCCCTCGAGCTTTTTCTTGATGAATTTAGTAACCTCCTCGTTGGCCTCTCCCCCACTGGTTCTCTGCTAATCCTCGGGGATTTCAACCTTCCTGGCCACAATCTTAATTTCGAAGCCTTTTCTGAAATCCTTGATCTCTTCTTCCTCACCCAACACGTTTCTTTCCCTACCAACTCTCACGGTAACATTTTAGACCTTGTAATCTCTGACTGTCTCATTTCCAACCTGACGACTACAAATTTGTCCAGTGCTATATCTGATCACTTCCTTATCAACTTCAACTTCTCTATCCCATTCCATATACCTCCCCAGCTGTCTCATAATCTTAAGCCTTTCCGTCGACTAGCCTCCATTGATATTCACTCCATATCTAATGATGTAGCCTCCAAACTTCCTCCCATTGATGCTTCTGCCTCTCCTGACCAGATTCTCTCTTCTTTGTCTTGATGCCCACTCTCCCCTTGTCGCCCCTTCGAACTCCCGTTGTCACCGGGCCCCTTGGTACTCTATGGAACTCCTCCGTGCTAGGCAGTCTATGCGTGCCCATGAAAGAGTCCTTAGAAAGGCTCGCACCCGTGGGCAAGACACGACTCCTCTCTCGCTGGCGTTGCGACTTGCGACAGCTTCCTACGTGGCGAAATTAAAATCTGCTCGTAAAGCCTACTCACGTAATCTGCTTCCTGATAATAGGAATGATCCCCGAACCGTCTTCCGCCTGCTCTCCCGTCTTACTTCCCCAGCCCAGGTCTCCCTACCCATTAGCCCTGCTACTCTCTCGAATTTCTTTGCAGATAAGGTCACTAAGCTCCGTGCTTTCCTCCCTCAGACTTCTGTCCCGGCTCCTGCAATTCTTCCTGACTTCCCGCCTCAGCCGCTTATCGTTTTCCCCGCTGTGACCGCGTTGGAGCTTACAGCCCTGCTCTCGCGTTCTAAGAAATTTTGCTCATCAAAGGACATTTTTACGCGTAAACTGTTATGTAAAATTCTGCCTGCTATCCTCCCAACGCTTCTTCACCTGTTCAACACTTCACTTGCAACTGGTCTTATTCCCTCTTCCTTCAAACGGGCTCACGTCCGTCCGATTCTTAAAACGCCACTGACATTTCCAATTATCGCCCGATTTCGCAACTTCCTTTCCTCTCTAAGGTTAGGAGAGAGTGGTTGCTTCATCACGCATCAACAGTCACATGGTGGCCTGTAACATTGATGAAACCTATCAATCTGGTTTCAAGTCAGGTCACCCAACAGAAAACGCCCTTCTCAATGTGTCCGATTGCTTACGAAGAGCCACGGACAGGGGTTGTGCCTCCATCCTCGTTCTACTCGACTTCTTCTCTGCCTTCGATACTATTGACCATACCGTCCTACTTGATCGTCTCCACTCTTTCCTCGGCATATCAGGCACCGTGCTTGACTGGTTCCGCTTTTACTTCTCGTCTCGTAGCCAATCCGTTGTGATTGACGACGTTTCATCCGACTCTACCTCCATTCGCTTTGGATTGCCACAAGGCTCTGTCCTTGGTCCTCTACTATTTCGTATCTACCTTCTCCCTCTTAGTTCCCTTCTCCGTAATCTCGGTCTATCCTTTCACCTTTATGCTGATGACACTCAAATTTTCGTTTCCTCATCCCCCACGTCTCTTGCCTACTCTATCACTGACCTCCTGGCTGCCTACTCCTCCATTTCTGACTGGCTCTCTACCAACTTTCTCAGGCTTAATCACTCCAAAACTGCTCTTGTCAAAAAATCTAAATCTTTCTTTCCCTCGCTTACTCTGGGAGGTAATACTATTATTTTCTCTGACTGCATTAGGAATCTTGGTGTTGTTTTTGATGAGCATCTCTTCTTTAAGCCTCATATCCGCAATGTCAGCAAATCCTCTCTGTTTCCTTCGTAACTTCTCTCGCATTCGCTCTCACTTTGATCGCCAAAGTCTTGAGACTGCTGTTCATGCCTTCATCACCTCACGCCTTGACTACTGCAACTCTCTGCTTGTGAATCTGCCATCCTCTTCTCTCCGCCCCCTTCAACTTGTACAGAACTATGCCGCCCGGCTTCTCCTCCATCGCCCTCGCTTCTCTCCCTCTAAATCCTTGCGGCATGAACTGCACTGGCTCCCTGTCAGATCCCGTACTTACTTGAAGATACTTCTCTTCACATTTAAGGCCCTTAACAACAAGGCCCCGTCTTACCTCTCTTCTGCCTTCTCGCCACGCCATGTCCTTCGGGCCCTTCGGTCATCACATGCATCTCTTTTAAATATTCCTCGTTCATCCCTCTGCTTAATGGGGGACTGGTCCTTCTCAATCTGCGCCCCTAAGTTGTGGAATGCTCTTCCTGCTGAAATCAGGTATTTTCCCTCTTACCACATTTAAGCGTCTCCTGAAAACGCATCTTTTCAGAATTGCCTTCTCCCATTCTTGAATTTCCATTGAATTTCCATTCTCATCTCAGCAGAACGTGCGCTCTGGGAAGGCCTCAGGCCTTGAAGAGCGCATTACAAAAGACTTATTATTATTATTATTATTATTATTATTATTATTATTATTATTACTTCATCTGATGTCCAAAAGAGGTTAAGGAAAGTTGGGATCTCCTGAATCTTCTCCAGTATCCTGACTGCCATAGCCTTTCCCTACGACTTGTCTAAGGCTGTATGGGTCTGCTTCGTCTGTATTCTGTATGGGTAGGCCTTAATATCCATTATTAGCACTATCCTGCAAGTCTCACGGGATATACCGAGGTAATGACTTTGCTTGCGCACAGAGCGTTTTGGACTCTACTGAACTGACTCTCTCACGCTCTCGACCAGCTCAGCTGTACGCTTTCTTGAGCGTCCTGAATGGCTTAGACGGTTGTCACTGGTGGCATTGAGGTTCTCCACTGTCCTATAGTTCTCAAGGTGGTCCACCCAGTCTTGAATTCTGCTATTGGAGGGGCTTTTTCGCATTCGAACTGATGCACGGAACGCAGTATATTATTTGCTGGAGCTCCCAGTGAGATCTAGGTGTGTCACAGGCGTTGATTCTGTTATGTCCTGCAAATTAAGGGTGATTACTGAATGAATGAAGGGTATATCACAAAAAGTGTGTGTAAGGCCGTTTTGGCGGGCTCACCCTGTAGATAGGCAGCAAAGAAACGTAGACATGAAATCGAGTGTGAATCGGGTATTCGCCAGCCCAGCCTCCATCCAGTGCTGTGTGTGTGGAGTGGGGTCTCGAAACACCTGTACTTCAGGATGATGGGCAGGGAGATAGATCTTTGAAGGGTTTTGGTCACGGAAATTGACGTTAGTGCCTTCACATTCAACGACTTACTAAAGGAGGTTAGGCTCGACACACGAGCCTTCTTTATTTCTCGTTTCGAGTCGTTCTGCCGCTGAGGCGCATTTGGGTTCGGAGTTCCCTCCACCTTTGGCTAGCAGCAACCACTCGTTGAACCCCGACCAGCTTCAGACAGAGGAGAGGGGGTTGGAGAAGTTGATGCTGCTTTATTTTTATTCTCCTTCTGGTTATCGTTAAGGTAAGAGACTATCTAACGGAGCAAGGCCACTTTGCTTTCCGCGAAACTGTCATGCGAGAACTGAGAGATAGCACTTAATACTTTTGTCCAAAACAAAGCTCAAGCCGTTTTGACTGCCACCTAGCCCTGGGTGGCGCATAGGCTAGTTAAAACCCATTGGAAGGTTCTGAATGAGCCTTTAATGAGCGTGGTAGCCCGTGAGATACTACGCTCGTAGGCCTTGAAAGGATAGGAACAAAGGCTGCTGTTCTCAACTACGAGGCATAAAAATTACCTTGTCGCGCAGACTACGTCAGAATATCTCCTTAGCTTCTCGATACGAAATACAGTCTATGACCTAGATAGCCTATATTTCCTTTTGCGGAAAGATGCGAAACCTAATGCTTAGACGAAGCAGGGTGCGATTAACACATTTGGCTGTGCTTGAGAAAGATTCATCGTGCACTGCTTTAAAAGAGTTTATGGAAACTTGTGGCTTACCCTATTTTGCACGTCAAAATATTTGACAGGTATGGCCGAAACGGTGGTAGTGGTAACGACTACTCGATAAAGGAACGAATTCCTTCACATGGTAGCGATATCATCGAGCATGTACCGACTTAGAAAACCTGTCCATGTCGAACATGACAAAGGGCGTCGGAGCCGTCTGGAGACACATCCTTGATTCATCCCATTCGTTCAAATTTGATTAATCTCTGGTTGATCATCTCTTCAGTAATGTTCTCAAGGGAGAATCCACCAAAGCCTTTGCATGAACTACACATTTTAAATAGAATCAAAGTAACCGGTAGGCCTATGTGGTCACCCGGTCGTGTGTGAAATTTATCGCACGAAGAATATTCAATACTCTGCGGGGTATTTGCCACATTGAGCAAAAGGCTCTCGTCTGATAAAGGTGAGACCTTCGATTTTATTACCAAGAAAAGAAAATAGATCGCTTCTCCTACATAAAATCTTTCCGTCGAACGACATTGCTACGCCAGTCGCGCGGCGGATAGCTAAAACTACTTTAAAGCTGACAGGCTTGAAGACATTAGGTAAGCTATCCATGATGGAGCCTCTCAAGGGGAGGATTTCAACCTTTTCTCTGTCTCTGGCCCGAAGACACTGAGGTCAGGCCGACCCGCCTCGAACCGCTCATTCGACGAAATTACGAAAGATTCACCCTAACGATTCACTAACGAAGATAATAGATCTGTAAAGAAAGTGGTGAAAATAGAAGAAGTCAAAATGTGTGAAAGATATGTAGTTGCAGCTCCTCTCGAGAAAATTAGGCAAGGTATGGCCTAAACGGTGGTAGTGGTAACGACTTCTCGATAAAGGAACGAATTCCTTCACATGGTAGCGATATCATCCAGCATGTACCGACTCAGAAAACTTGTCCATGCGCCCCCATTTCTTAATTTTTAAGATGTCATCTCGCGCCTGCAAGCAAGGGCATAGCTGCCGAAGCTACAAATCACCCTGTTTTTAGGCTACATCCAAAACAGAAAACAAATAAAAAAACAAGACAACAACAACAATAATAAAAACAACTACCAACCAAAATCACCCAAAGATATAAAACCTAAGAAAGACAGAAAAAAATACATGCTCAGTTTGCCGGAGGGAAACCCCACCCACAAAACCCCCTCCAAACTACAGATTATTGAAAAGGCAAAACTCATACAGAAGCTCGATAATGATACAATCCAGTGTGCACGAACACGTCGTGAGTACAAGGGACAAGCGGAAGCAGTCATGTTCGTCCCGGTACCGTGGCAGGTAACGCGCGCGAAGATCCCCCAGATTGGGACACTCGACAAAAATGAACGGACAGTCTGGGGACTTCGCTGTCATCACAGTATGGTTGATAGAAGGGCTATATCAGATTGCAGTGTGTCCAATTCGGAGATGACAGAAAACTACCTGAAGCCGTTGAGACATTGTACGTAGGTCTACAGGAAGAGCAGCGACAAGAATGAATGAATGAATGAATGAATAGTGCCGAAAATAAATGCTGCAAAGCCCAAACGGACTAGACCGCAGCCAAAAAGCTACAAGAACGAAGAGATTCTAAGACACTTCACGAATCAGTAAAAATAATAAAATTGGTAAAAGGCAAAGTATAAAGAAAAAGGCGGAAAGCTAAAATATTTGATAGTTCAGCGGTAAAAAAAAAAGTTATACGCTGCCCCTAATGGGGCCAAGGGATCCTTTTTAAGAATGCTACATTCCGGTACATACATATATTTAGAGGAGGAGAGACCCAGGAGAGTGGGCATGCTGGCGAAATAGTGACCACGGGAAGGACATCCAAACGCGACACGATCGCTCATTCTGAGTCCTAGGGGGTTGGCTATGGACGATAGCCTTTTAAGGAGCACTGCTGAGAGGGCTGAAATAAACACATGTGAACTTACGTTGTCGGTGTGTGTTGTGCGCGGAGGAGAGGACGTAAACACAGCTCCTTTCTTTGATATAGAAGCGGAAATACAACACCCTCAATATACAAGCTGTTGGCAAGTGATGTGCATAAATCACCGCTAGATAACCCCTCCCCGTTCAATTTCGAATAGGTTGTAGTAACTTTAAAGTTCATAGGGAATCCGAAGAGTGCGCCTGGCTTTCATAACCTAATCGAGAGAGGATGGGAACGTTATACAGTGTGCACAAGGGGGTGCTTCTCACTCACCCCCATCAGAAGGTTAAGGACTTTCAAATATTGAAATTTCAGGTTGCGGAAATGGGGGTATTCATGGCAATTTATCATCGAAGGTTACACCCAATAACTAGAATTCTGGAGGTATTTAAGAGAATAGCTGGGAAGGGGCGTTAACCTCCCAACAATACTAAATGAAAGAGTATAAAATAAACCAGCCCTAACGTTACTCGCCGTTAATATTATTTCATGCATGTGCTCCACTCCATTCCATTCAAACAATTACAAAAACAGGATCAACTTGACAATACAGAGAGTTGTACTTGTACTTTAAAGTACCTTTTTTAACAGTTTTGTACATAGTTGTTATGTTGTTGACATCTGAAAGATTGTATGCCCTCGCGGATCCAAAGCTCACAGGTGGATATGAAGCTCTAAATATCTTCCTCACATTTTCGTGTCTTCACCACTTTCTTTATTATTATCTCCTTACAAATTTTCTGGCGTAAATGTTTTCGTCGGTTTTCGCATTTTTGTAGTAAGTAGCAACAGCACACTAAAGTGTTTCCGATGAACGTGAAAGGCTCTCTCCCTGTACTGATTAGATTTATGAGCTATAATTTTCCATTTATTGCCATTGGTGTCTCATTGCACCTAAATGTCTTTATTCAATCTAATTTTATATCATTTTCTGTTATTATTTCCATACATTCGCCACAGGTGACCTGACTTATCGGGTTAGACAAGGGTCCCCAACCCGCAGAGTACCGCAGGCCGCATCGACGAATCCGAGAAGGCCAGTGGGCCGCACCAATAAAAAAACTCTGAAAAACATATGTGATACTGAACAAAAAAACTCAGAAGACTTTATTAATGAGACACCTGGTGACATTTCTCGGCACAAAGCTTATCAAAACAAGGGGGTAATGGAACTAAAACTCAGCAAGAGAACGTCGCCCGAGTGGGCATCTGTGAACTGTGCATGGGTCTTCTATTTTGTCAGTTCCATCTTGCTAGACAGCTGTTAAAAAAGATGATTCAAACACGTTTGGAATGATGGGAGGACGCACCGATGACCAACGAAATGAGCTGACGGGCAGTACGCAATGTAATTTTGACTCGTGGCCGCGGGCCTCGTGAGTCGCATGTGGCTTCCAGGACGCGGGTGTGGGGATTTTGGGTTGGACTTTTCATCATCTGAATCACTTAACTGTTTAATAGAAAAGGCACTTTTGTAGCGATATCTAAGGAAAATCTCGTTTTGAGCGAAAACTAAGATAGGACTTTTTGAGCGATAACTAAGGAAATTCACTTTTGAAGCGATAACTAAGGAGCGATGACTAAGTAAAGGCACTTTTGGAGCGATAATTAAGGAAAGTCACTTTTGAGCGATAACTAAGTAAAGACATTTTTGGAGTTATAAATAAGGAAATGCGCTTTGGGAGCAATAATCGAGGAAAGACACTTTTGGAGCGATAACTAAGGAAAGACACTTGAGCGATAACTAATAAATGGCATTTTAAGAGCAATAACTAAGGAAAGACACGTTTGAAGCAATGAATAAGAGCATGCACTTTTAGAGCGATAACAAAGATAGGACACTTTTGGACCTATAACTAAGGAAATTTACTTTTGGAGCGATAGCTAAGGAACGATGACCAACTTTTAGAGTGATAATTAAGGAATATCACTTTTGGGCGATAATTAAGTAAAAAAAAATTTAGAGCTATAAATATGTATATAAACTTTGGGAGTGATAACCAAAGAAAGACCCTTTTGGAGCGATAACTAAGGAAAGGCACTCCTGGAACTTTAACTAAGGCATTTTTGAAACGATAACTAAAGAAAGGCATTTTTGAGCAAAAAATAATAAAGGCACTTTCAGAGCGATAACTAAGAAAAAACAAATTTGGATTAATGAGTAAGAAATGTACTTTTAGATCGATAACTAAGGAAAGGCACTTTTGGAGCGATAACAAATGAAAGGCACTTTGGAGCGATAACTAAGGAAAGACACGTTGGAGGCGATAACTAAATAAATGCAATTTGGGAGCTATAACTAAGGAAAAACACTTTTGGAGCGATGGCTAAGGAAATACACTTTTGTTTTAGATAAGTAAGGTATAATAATTTATGTTTGATTTCATTGTCACTTTCATTAATTTATATATTTCAATGATCATTAATTTAAAGATAAAATATTCAGTAATTTTCTTGAGAATGATGATTTTGCTTGGCTAAACTTTGAGGTTAACCAGGTGATACATTTTTCACTAAAATTTAATATCGCGTGACTCATGACAAAGGCTCCGGCGCAGAAGTAAAAGCGTCGGCTCTCTCAGTTCTGTCAAAAGGGTCAACTTCCACGTATTCATAACTAAAGGCGTTTTGGACGTCTTTTTCAATAAATTCATTGTTACAAGAGAAAGTTAATGATAGCTTACCCAAAATACTAACAAGAGGAATAAGCTACTCCACACGGCAACGATATTCTCTGGAACAAAATATCATAAATCCCTGGATACAGTATTAGTCCTTTTCCCAAGGTAAGACAATCATTTATCATTCTCTTTGCTCATGTTATGTTTAACTCATTAAAAGTTCTTATAAAAAGAAAGGCACCTTTAGATCGATAACTAAAGAAAGACACTTTTGGACCGATAACTAAGGAAAGCCACTTTTGAGGCAATGACTAAGGAAAGGAAACTTTGTAATGATAACTGATGAAAGGAACTCTTTGAGAGATAAATAAGGAAATGCACTTTTGGAGCGATAACTAAGGAAAATCGACATCCAATATCTGGAACTGAACCAGTGTTAATTGGTTTATTATCGCTTGAAAGAAACTTTTATACTCGAGAAAAGAAACAGAACTGGGGCAACCCACGAGTGGATTTGCACCCATTGGACAAAGGTTAAGAAGAAGGAGCAGCATGAAGTATCGTAGGATGGATTGAATGGAGAATAAGAATGGTAAAATTGAATAAAGAGGGCAAAGAATGCAAATTTCAACTCTTCTAGGGCAGGGGGAGTGTTTACGGTTAAATTTCCTGTGATAAGTTCTTACACAAAGAACACGGACACAAAAGTACCATTATAAACCTCTTTGTGAGGGGTTGTCTTGATATAGGTTCTGGCGTGGAGAATGCAAGGGTGTTCACCTCGAAGATGCATTGAATTGCTCTCTTTTTGACCACTGGAACGTTAGGTAAAGGCGAATTGCTTAGGTGAGTGAGTCTTCAGAGAATTAAAGGAATTACATCTATTAAAATGCCACTGGGAGCCATAAATACTGGCGAAGTCACCAGAATAATTCCTTTGTACAATAAACATGCTCAAATTGACATACAATGATGAAAATATCATCAAATGAATGCATCTGTTGCAATAAACTGGTCATCTGATCAAACAGAAAGATTCAACTGAAAGACAAGTCCACATATGAAAATGGAATATATTTTTTTTATGTCAGATACCTGACCACGTCCGAAATAGTAATGGTACAACATATACCTTTTCCCTTTGAAACATTGCTATTCCAGAATCAACAATACAACATGACTTTCAACAAATTCGCTGCATGCACGACTCGATGACAACCAAAGCATGACATGACAACGCTCCTGCTCTGCTTACGAGACCGCAAGTCTCATGCCATTCTCAGCCATACATCAATTGTTACGAGTTCCTTTCTCTGGATTTTGCTCCCAATTCGAGCCACAATACTTGCAATTTCCTCATTAGTGTTAGCCTTTGTGTCATCGTAACAAGCTGAAAATACTCAGATCTGACATACAAGTGGGTCTTTTCTTGTTTCAAGAAAAACTATTTACTATTTGCTGAGCAAGTTTATGATAGTTTTTAATTTTATTGGCATGGATGTTGCACCTATTTCTTGATCTAATTTAAAATATTTGTCTACCTTTTTAAGTAGTCATTTTGGCTTCTTGATAGAAGTTTGACCTTCCATAGATTTTGCTTCTATTTATTTTGGAAAGAACGATTTTTATGTATAACCACTTTCGAAACTAATTTTGAAATATCTTTCTGGTTAAGATGACTCGGTTTATTTTAAATTTTATTATAAATAAATAAAGCCAGAGACATTATTAAATTTTGGGGGTATAATCCATTTTACAATTTTCAATATATGTATGTTCAACGTTTTCAAACTTTTTTTCTTAACCCTTCATTATTCTCACTGTTCTTTTTCATGCAATTAGTAAACCAAATATTGTCCCTTATGGCATTGAATTTATCGTCCGTTATTATTTCGTTTTTTTCTTCATTATTAACTGTTCTTAAATTATGCTGGAAATTGGTTCTACTACCTTATGGCCAGGAAGCAGAAGGAACTACACTAAAAAAAAACGCACTTCGTTCAACAAACTAGATGGTATATATTGATGCTGAAATTTGACTAATAAGAGCTGATATTGTTGATTTAATCCAAAATTTTGCTTCATACTTTCCCCAAAGTCACAGAATAGAGGCCAACACAAAAATACTAAAATAGTAAAACTCATGGATAGAATAGCCATCATAAGTTTACTATCCGATAATTGCTGGTCGCTTAGTATAATATAAGTGAAACATCAGATTTTAGTGATTCTTCTTCCATGGTTTTGTCTAACTTATTATGGCTTCAGAGCGAATCTATAACTTCACTCATTCTTCTCCTAAGGAGTCCTTCGCCATGGTTGATCGACATCATTTTATGATTCCTTTCAATAAGTTACATCTGAGGGAGAGAGAAAGAACGCCTAGAAGTATCATCAAAACTTACTTGAAAACGCATGGGGATATGTACTAGTTACTTCTATGGAGTAGTAAGTAGTAACGCAGCCAGCGACTGCCAACCACATGATGGCCAGATCAGGCAACCTCACACCGTTGTGACTTATTTAGCTGACACTGAGAATAGTCGAATCAACACAAACTAGGAAGAATTCAGAAGACACATGTACACAAACACAACCTCAATCTCCAGAACACCAACACTACACATATAGACAGCAACTGGAGCACAATTATCGACACCATAAACA
This sequence comes from Ceratothoa steindachneri, assembly GCA_963969495.1. Taxonomy (NCBI): domain Eukaryota; kingdom Metazoa; phylum Arthropoda; class Malacostraca; order Isopoda; family Cymothoidae; genus Ceratothoa; species Ceratothoa steindachneri. The sequence goes on along the minus strand of OZ018317.1, from coordinate 131,601,578 downwards.
CAGCACAAAACACGTACACACCACGCAAGACACACACATGCATTAAACACTTCACATTCTCCATACAGACGCAAAGACTAATAACTAAATAAAATACTCACTACGCCCGAGGCCGACGCCAACAAAAACATCACACTCCTAAGTGCCCGTATCCTACAATGAGTGTAGCTTGATAGGAACCGTTAGTGGCGCAAGGTGACCCGCATAGCGGATGAGGCTCACTACACTGACCCTTCCATCTTCTGGCGACGCTTGAAGAGGATGATGGGCACGAAATTACCCATACTTATTATCCTACGCTACAATAGCCGTGCCCTCACTGGCACTAAAGACATCCTTGACGCATTCAAGTCCCATTGGGACAACGAACACACACACAACATACCCAAACCACATGTACGAGATCACTCCCAGGAATTCAGGGAATGCTGTCGGATTTACGCTGAAGAGCTTGGGCCCGGCCCCCAGGTACGAATGGAAGTACTAGACAGCTCCAACACACTAGCCACCCCTATTACCGTCAAAGAAACAAAACGCTACATAAAAACACTCTACAAACACGCCCCCTATCTATCCGGCCTCTCAGTCACATTATTCAAACCCTTACCCGAAAATATATTCGCAACACTCACAGCACTCTACAAAGCCCCACACTCTTCTGGTCCCTTTCCACATATTTTAAAAACCTTACACACAATACTACTACTAAAAGAACACAAGAACCCTAAACATGCAACCAGCTACTGGTCTATTGCTCTCTTAGTCACCTAGGCAAAATACTCAAACGAATGTTTTAATTCCGTCTCCGGAATTTCCTGGGGGAGAGTGACTGGCTATCCCACGGCCAATATGGCTTTAGGAAAGGCCGGTTCACGTAAACAGTTTTGACCATCGTTCACAACATCATACAAAATGTTCGACAAACAAAACAAAAAACACTCCCCATCAACAAAGATGTGGAGAAGGATTTCGACATGGTTTGGCACGAGGAACTCCGATGAAAACTAGACAACAATATAGAACTCCCTCTCTGCATCAGAAGGCTTCTCTCGACTACTTTACCAACAGGCGATGTCACATAAGATAAAATAACAACACTACATTTCTTTACACCGCACACCGGCGAACCACAGGGTAGTGTGCTGGCGCCTACACTATACGTTATGTAGACAAATGACACCTCTAGGACTCCATAAAACTGTAGGCACACATATACACTGTCCTACGCTGACGAGAAGACTATTCTCTCTCTCCAGCCATGGCCCATACACAATCGCCTACGGGGCACAAATAATACTTTATAAAAAGACAAGTGGCTCATAGCCATAGATCCTCTAAAGACACAGATGACACTCTACGGCGCGCGAAATCAATATAGGTATCACATGCAAATTAACAGACACACAAACAAACAAATCTAAAAGCCCCACAAAACTTACATACAAACTTACACCAACATACTCGGGTCCACATTTAACAAGTACCTACATTTGTACTCACACCAAAACATTACACAAACAAGAGCTTTACATACGGACAAAATGCTATTTAAGTTTTACCCTGCCAGCCGAAAATTTAAACTACACTTTTACAAAACACTAATAAGATCACTCCTCACATACTCACCCATTACACTCACAGCCGCAACCACACATAACAGAGTAAAGCTCAGATAATGCAGAACTTTGCGCTGCATTGCGTATATCACTCTCCTCGATACACATACTTGTCCACAATACACGGCAGCAACAAACTCACACCACTTAGTACACACCCACAGTTGAGTAACACGACAGTTGATTAAACCTACAAAAAACCCCACATACACCCAAATACACGCCAGACAACACGCTGTGTTGTCGTTGAGATACCCAGCAGGCCCTGATTACCCCAAACCAAAATCCATCTTCACATATGAGATAATAGCGTCTTGAATATCGCGTTTCCTTTACTCAGATCTCATCCTTTGCATCCATCTTTCTGCTGTCTCAGTACAATACCATTACACACACAAAAAACACGCCGCATCGGTGTCTACCCACCGACCTTTAACATTTTCACTCCCCTCTTAGGTTTTTTTCGCACCACTTTCCTCTCTCACTATTCGATCTCTGTGGCTCACTATATTCACCCCTTTGCTTGTCTTTCTATTCAAATCATTATATTTTCATCACCTAGTAACTCGCTCCACTTCCTTACTCTCTCCACGCCAAGTGCCAGCCTCACATGTCAACCTCTAAAGCTCCCAATTCGCGCGAGCTGCAGCACCTTAATTCGGGTAATCAAGAAAAATGGTTCTCATACATCTACCATTTCTTATTTATCGGGAATTATAGGTATCATTTGCTGACTGCAGAAAACTACTTTCAGCGATGTCCATATTTCTTCCTCAAACTGTAGGTTTAGCCTCTCCAATCGCATTTAATACTCTTTAGAAGTCTCATTCATAGCAAAAATCCCTCTTTTCTATTGACACATCAACTATAACGACACTAAACCGAGTCTAAGCCTTAAAGAACGATTGGTAAGGTTGTAAAGTGACGACGAACATAAAAGTAAAGCCGAAGCTTTCAGATAATTGTTCCCATACATACATAACGTTATATTTCCCTGTGTAAGGCACACACCGTGAAAAATAAGTAATTTCTTTCTTTACACACACTCTAATTCTCGCGCGAGCATTCAACGGTACTTATCTCTCTCTTTTCTAAATATATATATATATATATATATATATATATATATATATATATATATATATATATATATATATCATTTTCTGCATTTTATCTCTTGATGGAAGGATTACGGCAAATGTTTCTAACGCCCTGAGCAATTAATCTGGCCGCCATTTGCCAAATAGGCCACGCGAACGTTCTCTTCGCCCACGGTCTGTTCTTGGAATATATCATGCGCCCTCTCCTCCGATTTCTCTAGGTGAAATAGGGAGCTGTGCAGGAAACCAAAGATTGTTATCATTAATTACTATTATTATATTAGTTATTCAATTAATGTCGAATTATTATCGTTAACTTAAGACTAAATGGAAAAGAAAGTGGTGAAATGGGAGAAGTGAAAATGAGTGAAAGTTTCTCGAGTAGCAAGAAGAGTGGAATACTAGGAATAGTAGGTAGCAAGCGGAAGCGTAATTCTCCTAACCCCTCCTTTCGCTGCGAGAGCGTTAGGGTCGATAAGGCACGCTATCCTTCAGATATGAGCTAAAGCCTGTTTGGTGCACACGACATCTCCCTTGCGGGGCTTAGTTCGGAGAAGTCTTCAGAGACATTTTGGGAGCAACGTTCGTCTTTCCTCCATGGAAGAAATACGACTCAAAATGGTGTATTGAACATAGAAAAATAGAACATTAATAAAAGGAGTCTAATAACTCGTATAAATACAGAGATAAATCAATATCTTTTATTTGTAAAAGGATACCGATAAAAGGGGACCCATAAGAGGAAGTAAATAAACAGTACGATTGCACAAGACAGTTCCTATTGATTTAACAGTAAAAATGATATGGTGTTACTCATTTACGTCAATACAGTTGCAGTATTCAATAGCATGTTCGATTGTCCTATTCCACAGTGTTTTGCTTGGCGATAAGGTGGAGGAGCCCCTGGCATGCCTGATGAATTGTCAAGGTATCCAATCATTGCTATAGCAACCGTATGCCAAAGTCGCTTACATTACAGTTAACTGACAGTCGATAAATCTTCCATTGTTTACGTGTCACAAATATGAATTTGAAATGATCATTCCCACAAATGTAGCTTTAGGCCGTAGGCAGCTTCCATTGCTACCGCATACTGACGTGTCTGATCACTCAGGCGACATCATTACCCATTGCCAATGTGGCTCAATGGGAATGCTGCTTATCATGATAGATGAAGTTTAAAACTTCAGGGGATCCTTGCGTGCGTCGCAGTGAAAAGTTACTATTAAAAGTATTAAGGTAATTGTCATAGGGAAGAATAGAATATGCGATTATACTGTATGTTATGATTAGTGGACTATATGAAGTAAAAGGGGGAATGAAACTAATTGATTAGAATAGAGGGACACTTTCATAAATTAACAGTATAATAGTGGAAAAACGGAGAATTACATCAACAGATAACAATGTCACCAAAGTGACGGAGTGCACCTTTCATTCAAGGGAAAGGCTGTACTCTGTAACTTAATCCAGGATGTCGTAGAGCAGACGCAGATGAGCTTCCGACCCAGAGTGAAGGCAGACATAAGACAGTATGCCCGTGTCACTCCTGGAACGACGTTCTTAGATGTGGCAAAGAGGGGTACTGCCACACAAAACAAGCCGGGAAACGGAAGAGCGTAGGGAGTCCTACACTGGGGGACTCCCTAAAAGTTCTTCTGTTCAACGCGAGGTCAATCAGGAATCAGTTTCTTGAGCTGGCCTCGTAGCAACAGAGGAACCTGAGATGGTGGCCATAACGGAGACGTGGATTAAAACCTCAAGCCGAGATTTTGAAGGTGAATTCACGATTCCCGGTTACCAGCTCTTCTTGAAACATAGGCCAGACAGAGAGGGTGGCGGTGTGATGTTGTATGTCAAGGATACTCTCAACTCGACAGATTGCAACATAGTACCTGACCATGAACTACTAGGTGTTGACCTAGAGATAGGTCCTGCCAAATACAGGACCCTGGTGCTTTATAGACCTCCTGCCCAACTCGTTGAAAAGGACAGAGATCTGTACCAGCTACTAGGAGAACTTGTCGAAGACAGAGTGTGTATCGTCATGGGTGATTTCAACACACAAGTTTACTGGGAAACCAGAGAACCCTGTGGCGAGAACGCACTACTCCTGGAGTTCACGAATAACAAGTTCCTGACTCAATGGGGGAGAGAGCCAACGAGAGGAGACAATATCCTCGACTTGGTTTTCACCTCTGAGGGTGACATCGTTGAGGACCTCTCTGTGGGCGAAGAGCTCGGTGGCAGTGACCACCGACTAATTAGATTTGTAGTCAAAGTCCCCAAGGCAGAGCCTGCAACTAGTAAATCAAGGAAACTCGATTTGAGAAGAGCAGACTTTGCAGGTCTATGCACGGGACTGACTGACGCGAGGCTAGAAGAGTGCGAGGCTGCTGAAGACTCTTGGAACAGTTTCAAAACCACATTCATGAGTGTTCAATCGCGTTTCATCCCTCTGAAATGCCACCGTCGGTCTTCTGTTCAACCAAAGTTGTTTAATCGAGAAATCGGGCAACTGTTTAGGGAGAAGAGAAATGTGTACCGGCAATCGAAGATCTCGGGTGACTTTGACGAATACCGGTTGCTAGCCAGGAGAGTGAAGTCCAGCATAAGGGCGGCTAAGCCGTCTGAGGAACTCCGAGTGGCGAGACTCTGTAAAGAGAATCCCAAGGAGTTTTTTGGATATGTGAACAGCCGTAAACCAATCCGTCGAACGATTGGCCCTTTTCGAAATGAGGAGGGGACATTAAAGCATTCAGATGCCTGACGAACCTTGTGGAATTCTTCCACTTCGTGTTCAGTGAGCACGATCGGAACAAGGCGGTGGATGTGGTCTACCTAGACTGTCCACAAGCCTTTGATAAGGTACCACACCGCCGCCTTCTCCGGAAAGTGCGAGCGCTGGGCATAGATGGAAAGGTAGCCGGCTGGATCGAAAACTGGCTAAGTGGCAGACGGCAACGGGTGGTGGTGAATGGACAGTCTTCTGAGTGGGTGCCCGTTACTAGCGGGGTGCCTCAAGGTTCTGTCCTGGGACCACTACTATTCATCATCTACGTCAACGACATGGACGGTGACAGGGTTGCCAAGATTTCCAAATTTGCCGACGATACCAAGCTTGGTATGAACGTTGCAAAGGATGGAAATACTGCCCGCCTGCAGGAAGATCTTGGGAAGATTGGGGAGTGGTCGGACACGTGGCAAATGCCTTTTAACGTGGGCAAATGCAAAGTGATGCATATCGGCCACAGAAACCCCCAATATCAGTATATCCTTAAGGGCACTGCTATTGAATCCACCGACACTGAGAAGGACTTGGGTGTAACAATCACTAGTGACCTCAAGTTCTCTAAACAGTGCATTGAGGCGGAGAAAAAGGCCCAAAGGATGCTAGGCTATATTAAGCGCCAGTTTGGTTATCGGAACCAGAAGATTGTACTGTGCCTGTACAACTCACTTGTCCGACCACACCTGGAGTATGCCGTACAATTTTGGAGTCCTTCATTGCGAAAGGACATCGCGAGATTGGAACGCGTACAAACCAGGCCAACCAAGCTGATTACCTCTATCCGACATAAAAGTTATGAGGATAGACTAAGGGAATTAGATCTGTTCTCGCTGGAAACCCGTAGACTGCGTGGTCAGCTCATCGAAGTTTTCAAAATACTTCGAGGGTTCGACAATGTTGACTACCGGGATATTTTCACACTGAGTGAGAACAGAACGCGCAATCACAGCTTCAAACTTGATCTGAAGCGTTACAACCGCAATCTGTGTGGAATTTTTTTCACCTACAGTATCTGCGGTAAGTAGAATGCACTTCCAGTGGAAGTTGTCAACAGTGAATCTGTTGACTAGTTCAAGTCAAGACTAGACAAAGTCTTGAAAAGTGGCCGTTTAGGGACGCAAAACAATTGAGCAGCCATGTGCCCGCTCGATTGCTAGTCCAAAGGTACCCTCTTTGAATGGACCGTAAGGTCTCCTAGGGTACCTTCTTTCCTTGTTATTACTCCTTGTTGTTACTCAACACATACTTACTTTATTCTAGCAAGCGTTTTAAATAGACGAGCACAATCTAAAAGTAAATTCCTCATTTATCTCAAATAAAAAATGATATAAAACCAATGCATAATATCACTGAAGAGGAATGGACCTTAAAATTGGAAATTGACTAAAAATCACAAGCTGAAACTCAAGCACCTAAGAGTCCATGGCGTCAGAGTTAAACTACTACCTGAAACCATTAGACAAACCATCACAATATTGTAGAAGTTACTAAGGAGCCCAAAGTGCAACGGAGTTAAGTATGGGGCAAGATTTCAGCACCAGGACTTCTCAAACCTTTTTCATGGGCGACCCCATTGTGCAACTGAATTTTTTGTGGACCCCGATCTTATCATCATGAGAATTCAATTTCTATATTTAACATATTTAAACAATTTTTTTTAGAATTTATCATATTATTCATAAATATGAATGATAATAATGTGCATTTTGTTAATACGTTTGAATATTTTGTTACTATATTTGAATGTTTTGTTAAAATGTTTAAATATTTTATTAATATGATTGAATACTTTGTTAATATGTTTTAATTACTAAATGGAGTGTAATTGATCAGAGTTTAACCAAAATTTATGTTTTAGTTTGAATTTATGACTATTGTGTATTCAATATCATTTAAATAGGTAATATGACTAAAACTTAAGAACTTACAGAAGAACAGAGAGCACAAAACCAACCTTGCCATAGCCAAGGGTTATTTATCACAAGTAGAAATTGGTAAAAAAATAAAAATTTCAAAATCTGCTGTCCTACTACTATCAAGAGACCAAGAGGTCAGGGAAGAGAATTAGCACGGAAGAATAAACTCCACAACTTATACCAGCATGTTGTAGTAAGTTTTAGAACCATCAATACAGAAATCGCATCCCACAACGCAAAAAATGCAGTTATATATAAGTATTTCAGCAGGTCAATGTTCCATGCCATACATTCAATCGCACCAGGAATTGGTTTAGAAAAGGGGGGATCACTACTATCAAGAGGCCACAAAAAAAGCCTAGACTTAAATGCACTAAATATCCTGAATCTTTACTTAATTTTCGTCTAAAAAACGCTAGAAACTCTTTCTTCTTTTTTTCGGAGTAATAAAATATATACATTTTTTACGAATAACCGCTTAACCTTACCTTATTGTAAAAATTTCGGATCATGCACCCCAGCTTTTCCATAATGTTAATTTGGTAAAGATGTAGATTATCGGCTCGGCCTGAAAAAAATTTTTTGGTGTAAATATTATCGTTCACCCGTGTTTGAATCTTCGTGCGCGTTTGAGTTTTGTTCGAATGCTAGGTGCCGCCATTTTTTTTTTTGAAATCTCGAAATTAAACCCACCGAGAATGCTGTTAACGTAGGCCATTTTAGTTACCAAATTGCCCGAAAATAACCAAACGAAACACTTTGTTTCCCGTACTTAAATGCTGTGGTTATACTTCCGAAATAGCGAAAAGGAAAGCCTATTTATTTTGCGCGTCCGCGCCCTATTCGAAATCTAGCTGACTTGAATCACATTTTATTTTCGATCATCTAAATTCGAAGTTAGGGTTCACATCTAATGCTTGGCCAAAAAATGTCGCATTCACTTTTAATTCGCACTAAATTATACACATCCAAAAAGGTGTTTAATTTATCTTTATCAGAAACTAGGGTTAATAATTCCGCAATAGCCGACGGACAAAATTCACAATTCGATGATTATTTTCAAACTGCGTAAAAGGGGAATATTTGACACCCAAACTGCTAAAAAACAAGTAGTTCCTTGAAATGATCTAGCCAATTACATTTAAATGTATAAAAGAAGGTAACAAAAATAGTAAAATGGGGAAAAATATATTGAAAAATAAAAATGACTCCGAATCAGGATAATAAAAAGCTATTTAGTAGGAAAGAAAAATTGATATCAAGCATTTCTGACCCCACCCCCAATTTAATGAAACTCAGGATCATCGTAGTGTGGTTTCCCCTTGTGCTTACCCCCACACGAGCCGTCTCCTTAAAAATGAAATCGAGCATTTCTGACGTCATACCCCCCCACCCCCTATTATAATTTGCAAAACTATTAAAGACGCTGACATGATGTAGTTAAAGCATTCACCTCTGTAAACGTCAGAACATTATAACAATTAGGATTATATAATGGGGGGCTGTGCCCCCCAGACCCCCCCAATTTAATGAAACTCAGGATCATCCTAGTGTGGTCCCCTTCTTGTGCTTACCCCCACACGAGCCGTCCCCTTAAATGTACTCCAAAAACGTGAAACATTTTGGAACACGCACGAAAAAACTACGGTTTATCGGCCGGGCCGATAATCTACATATTTACCGTTAATTTTATTTTTAATCGGGGTTCAACGTTAAAAATGTATTAATTAAAAATAAAACATCATCGAATCTTTAATCTATATATGGCATCCCTTGTAGCACATGTTATAAGGTTTAGATTGGTCAAACACGTAAATGAATTAAAAAAAGAATAACACAGCACAGATATAGCATAAGAACTTGTCAAGAATCAAAAGCCATTTTAATTCATCATCATCACTATCATCACTAACTCTATAATTTAAGAGGTGGATTTTTTTTTAGTATTTGAATAATAATTTCATCTTAGTGTGCTTATGACTTTTTTTTTATCAAAGTTCAGAAATAAATATAAGTATTTAAATTTTGTGAATTTTTTAAAACCCAAAGAATTACAAATGGTGAAGTTTCAAAAATTTATTTTTATATATCTTCTCCTATAACTATATTTTAACAACGTGATATTTTGGAAGGGGGGAAATTTAGTTAAGAGTTTCGTTTTAAAATTATTATAATTGGCGAAGTTCAGACAATTTATAAAAATTTAACCATTGCTGCTTTATTTTAGATTTTAAATTTTAATCTTAGTAGCAAAGCGCAAGCTCCCCCTATAGGGGAGAGTGGCGAAGCCATTGCCTGGTTTTATTCCTGCACTTTTCATCTGTTTTTAGATATATCGGGTGCCCCTCCCCCCCCAAATTACGCCTTTTTAAAAATTAATATCTAAGTAATCTCCTTCCTATTCACGAAAATTTTCATATGCAAGATACTTTCAACATTCCTTTTTCGAATGCAAAAAACGGAATTTAGATACCTTTTATAGTTTTCTTGCACTTCACAAAAATAACAAAATGGGTGAAAAAAACGAAGATCGAGATAAAATATTATTTTATTGCGCAATATCATACAGAAATTTTCACGTTCTTACAAAAGCCTACTGAGATGAACATTTCATATTATGGATATCTTAATTTACAGTTCCTCAGTACCCATAATGACGTTGTCAGAAAAAGATCGCATTCTCATTAAAGTTCGTTACTGCGAAAAGGGATGGAATACTGGAAGCGTATTGCAAGAATTTTCTGGAAAAATGTGAAAAGACTTAAAAAAGATTCGTTAAAGGGAAAGCGCTAACAGAAAACCAGGAAGCGCTAGACCTAAAACAGCTTCAGAAACGGGAAATGTGAATTCCATTAATAGTAACAACTGGTCTCAAAAAGATAAACCAGGAAGTCATAAAATGCAAATAACAATTGCTAAAAACTTGAATATTAGAAGGAGTTCTGTACAACGAATAATTAAGACAAAAAAGTGGTGCTGTTAAGGATAAAAGAAAAATAAGATGCAGACAGTTATTTAACTTCTCTGTCGCTGATGTTAAAAATGTTTTCTTCACGGCTTTAAAAGATTTCACTATAGAAATTCCGTGAAACCATCAACATGATGCTGTCTACGGGTATGGTAAAAAGTGTGATATTCCGATAAACAGATTGTATCATGAAACTTCATGATTTTCCAAAAAGGTTATGATATCTGCAGGTCTCTTGGAATGGAAAAACAAATGTTCATTTTATTGATACTGAAAGGACAAAAAATATATTCTGCTAATTACATTGAACTCCTAGAAACAAAGTTGTTGCCTAAATGTCGTCGCCTGTATCAAGAAAAGGACTTTATTTTGCAACAAGATGGATTCTAATACGCCAAGTATAATAATGAAAACTGAGTGCCCACTGCGAAGTCCGGATTGTATCCCATGGATACTCAATTTGGGAGTTATTTAAAGAAAAGGCTTACCGAGGTCTGAAAGAAAAATTCACTGAGCCAGAATTAAGAAAGCAAAATACGTGAATCTTGGAAAAAATTGGCATTAATGAAGTAAGAAAAAGTTTGTGTGTCTAGAAAAAAAAGACTCCAATCGATCATTTACTGTAGGTAAGTTAAATTTCTGATTTTATTTCTTTACACTCTATATTCGTTTTTTTTTTAACCATGTTGTTATTTTTGCAAAGTGTAAAAAACTATAAAAGGTATCTAAATTCCGTTTCTTTGCATTCGAAATAAAAAAGATTTAATGCATCTTGCATATGAAAATTGTCGTGAATAGGAAGGAAATTACTGAGATATTAATTATTTAAAAATGCGTCATTCTTTTGGGCCACCCGATATAGTTATTTTTTGTTGATTTCAACATTAACTGCTCCTATTGTGTCTTATCGGGCATTTTCCTTTTAGATCTTGTCCTGTGAGGATGTTTTAATAAACCGAAAGCGTCTGGGTGTATTCAGTTTCTATTTTTATCGTGGGCTACACCTCATATACAGTGGGGCTGCAAATGTTTATAAGACATTGTTAGAAATGAAAATTTACATACTTTTTGTTAACGCTGGTTAATGAAATTTACAACGCTCGTTGAACTTTATGTAATAAATACAATGTAACGATCAAAAAATCAAAATGGTGAACAGAAAACACTTTATATGGATAAAAGTACAAATTGACAAGGCAAAATTTTAACAGCTTGTAAGAAAACCGCACAAGATCGATAAAAATTCAGAATGATGAAAAGAGATTTCTTTCACCTTTGCGAAGATTAGACGCGCAACGAGAATGATAATGACAATTTTTTTTCAGGTATTGGTATGGCAGTTCTCTTTAATGAGACACTTGAGATTAAACTTCCAAGGAAAAAAATAGTGATATTGGTTTACATAATAATGATACCCATTAAAATATGCAATTTAAGAAGTAGAGGGTGACAATGAACAACCGGTACACAAAACAACGGCCCTACCAGCTCTATTCGCTTCATATTTATCATTTTGTAGTGGTTATAAATCATATAACTACCGAAAACTATTCACCTAATGAGGGGATTATAAATGTCCGTCGCTCAATATTAACTCTACCACTTAATAAGCTCCTGAAACTTCTGCTAATTCATTCGGGAAATTATTGGAGCTTGAGTTACTCGATCCACTTATAGAAATCTAACACTTATTCTATAGAAGCTAGAAACTCAAGAACTTAAGTCCCTTTTTTACTGTTTAAACCTTAGATTAACCTAAAATTCATCAGTTGAACAGCATTGTACGAAGCTGTGTTTACGGTTACTAAAGCGGTGGTGAATGTGGCTAACCATTGATGTACTACTAATATACCATAGTTGCGAATATTAGAACTTTACTAAGAACGTAGACATCAGCACGCCCCACGAGCGGCTACAGCTCATTGTTGTCTGCATTGAATTTTTCTATAAACAAAAAATTCGTCTGTGCTACATGGGTGCTCGTGCTTTCTCTATATTTGCTTCGAGAATTTTGAATGATCTGCCCGATGCGATACGATCGCCCTCTAATCTAAGTGTATTCAAGCGTACCTTGAAGACTCACCTCTTCTTTTAAGCTTTTCCTCTGTTGACAGACTGGCGCTTTGGTAAGGCCCACGGCCTAGAAGATACTGCTAAAGAAAAAATTCCTTTTATTATTATATAAATTTTCCCTTGGAACATTTTGTTCAGTATTCAGATTCTTCGTTTGATTAATCAGGAAAGCAAAAGAGAAGATAAATTGGGATTTTAAAATGCTTTCCAAAACATTTAGAAATGTTTAAAAATCATGGTAGTGATAAAAGAAAGTTTGAAAACTTTTCCTTTGCCAAATCATTTCATGCTGGTAGGATAAGGTCGATCTTTATACTCGAGATCCATTGAAGATGATAGTTCCGAAAATGATTTGGATTCGAAATTTAATCCCCTTCACGCGACCAACTTAAATTCTGTTTTCGGTTGTCATTATTAACTTTTGCATCAGCATTTTCTATTGAGCTGTTATATAATTGCTGTGAAATTATCAATTTTATACAAGTTAAGAAGGCGGTGAAAATGGTATGGAGGGGAAAGAGGCTGGTGTGGATGGGGTAATGCTGAAATGATCAAGTTTGGAGAGAAAATGTAAAAAGGATGCGGGGGTTAAGAGTCATATGAATAAAATGAGCTGATGATGGAGATCGCAGTAATTCGACTATTTCTAAAAGTAAGGGAGTAAAAAATGTAAGGATATTAATTAATTTGCTCATTGTGGTTGGGAAAGTTGATGATAGTATTGGATGTCTTACTGATCTCTGACACTTAATTTACATATAACTAATTTTTGAGATTTAATTAATTTTTGTTATTTTTGTGGAATGGTATGAAAAGATTTTGTTCGGGCATTTCCAGTATCATGATTTTCCTTACTGTTTAAACCTATAATTGAAGAAGGTGGATATTATAGTATCATAGCGAGCAACGTTTACAGCATGGTGTAAATGGATAAAAACTGTACCTAACTAAATATGGGAGGGCTTCTCCCTCTCTCCCCTTTTTGGTAGTTGGTTCAACCCCAGACTCATAATCAACTCATAAGCAACTGGAAAGCACAACCCTCTTCCCCCCGATTTTGCAGCATTTCTCCTTTTCGACCACCATAGATGGTCAAGGAATTGTGAAAACACACCTTTTAACGATTTATCGCACCCACTAACACACTACAATCCAGTATAAAGAGAGACGAAAAACGAAAATATTTTCACTGTCAAATTTTATTTTGCTAAATAACGAAATGTATGTGGGAATAATAATCAAACTATATGCATAATTATACTATAATCTAAGCTGTCTCTTCGTTTTTGTCGTGAGTAACTTGAAATAAAATATAGGAAATGTGGAAATAAAACAAGGTCTGCTGACCTAAGGTCGCGTGCTCTCACTTATTCTGATTTATGACCTTACGACCTTCAAAACTTTCAATAATTCCCGGACTGAACTTGTGAGGACATTGGCAATTATATCATTCGGAGGAGAATGTGAAACAACATAAGGGTTTCAAATTTCGTTAGAATCGGCCGAATAGTTATGATGTTATTGCCAAATAATTCCACGGCTAACCATGGGAGGACTTTGGTAATTATATCATTGAAGTAGCCCAAAGGTTAAGGAATGTTCCAAAGTTCGGCTTTATTCCACTAAAATAAACAATTACAGAACATAAGTATACAAAGAAAATAATACATATAATGAACACACTCTCACATAAGCACACACAAATAGAGGCACATGTACATTTTACAAACAAAGAATTAATATAAGTATAATGGCATAATGTTGGTTTCACAAACCTAGGAGTTCAGTTAGTAGAGAAACTGCAAGATCTTCATCTTCATACATTATGTACATTATCATACATTACTCGTATGATAAGTTATCTGTTTTAAGGTTATTTAATATTCAAATCAAAAGAAAAAAACACAGGTCATTTATGAAGTTAATTATAACTTAATAAATTATAATAATCTTCTTATCTACAAAAAGAAAAAGGCTAAAATACAATGAAATACTAGATCAAGCGTCTAATGTGAGTAATTAAATAATCTATCAGTTTTCAATGTAACACAGGCTTTCTAGGTCAAGTAGAGCGACTACTGCTTTGACTTTGGAAATTTTTAAAGTGAATTTCAAGGGAGTAAAATTGTTCGCTCTCGCTTAACGTAGTGAATAAAGATGGTGTAGTGATAAAGGGCGATATCTCTTTCGAGAAGTGGACCACTGGTTTCGATTGGAAGGAAGTGAAGGGTGAAATCTTCACACCCTTTTCTGGTATAGCGGGGCCAGAGCGCCACCTGGCGTATTCGCAAGTCATAAGGAAAGTCTTGAGGTAAAGTGAAAGTGTAATTATTGGACTTTGGTCTCCCCCCTTCACCATCTAATATCACTTTTTCATTTCTATATATTTCATTTTTCCACGGTGCATCCTTTCATTCATTTTAGATCTCATCACCGCACCACCAACAGGAGTCCCTTCTCCCCTTTCACTGACGGCTGTCAAGCGATAGCATGCGGGTGAAATGAGAGAGACCCTCCTCATTACTCTCCGGGCCCTCCCGGAGGGCCCAAAACCAGATAGAAGCAAGGTTTTCGACAAGGTATTTGGTTCACTGGACATTGCACTAGTCCGACTAATAAACATCAACAACGATTACTTAGCCATGGGCGCGAGGGAGGCTGAATGTGAAGCCTTAACTTCGAGTAAGGCTGTTGAATGCCTTAAGACGATCAATCTAACCCCACTACGCCACCAAAATTCGATCACACTGAAGTTTAATCTGCAGGCGCCTCGATTCCTGGGTCGGGAGCCATTCAGCAGATGATTTTCATGCAGAAATCGAAAGAAATCACCCCTAGGCTAAGGTATCGTAGATAATCAAGTATAAAAATTACACGCACGTTTTTAAGGTTATATTTGAGGATACGACGATGACACAGAAAGCTATGGAGAGTGGCCTGCTTCTCTTCAGCGTAAGGGTCTGCCCAGAGCAGATGGAACGCGAAGAATTTATAGACCTTCAAATGTGCTTTCGATGCTATAAATATGACCAACACATGAATTTCAACTGCCCTGAGAAAGATCTTACCCTCTGTTCCATCTGAGCCAGCCACGAGCATCTCTGGAGGGATTGCAAAATCAGCACCCAAAAATGACACAATTGCGAGGGGAACCACCGGACTATGTCTATGGCATGTCCTGTCAAAAACAAGAAATAGGGAAAACAAACATAGAAAAAAGGAGAGAATAAAGAGATAAAAGCCAACACTACCTACGCTAAAGGCACCAAAGCCGATATATAATATAATAACCAACGGACATATCTCCACAATGAAAACAAACAGTCCACAAAAATAATGTGTTGCATTTATTATGCGCACATTGCTAACATAACACGTTCAGTTACCTTTGCCACGGAAATGAACCTCATGCTCGTTATAAACGGAATTCAAGAAATGTGGTTACCAGAGAACCCGCCTTCGGAGGGGCTCATGATCATTAGTGTAACCCCTCAGTGCGAAGATTCATGCAAGAAGGTTCCTCCTCCTCCAAAAAACACAGCCAGTGAAAGAGACCCCGAGACTTAACAAGCAAACAAACAACACAACAAGCGCCCACAACACCTATGGAAACTACCTCTGAATCCAACGACACACAAACGCACACATTCAACACGGAGGCACTGTGACCCAAAGAGGCCAGATCCCCGCGATCGAGAAATTCTTCAAAAACCCGCCGCCCAAGGTCAACCTTCTCCTGTTGCAAAGTAGAGACCACTAGCTCAAATACCACGCTAGGGGATTCAACTTGAAAAACTTTGCCCCCGAGTCAGCCCCCTTCCCATCCGAGCTAAATTCCCGCAAAGTAGCTGAAGGTCTTAGGACCGGAAGGTAGAAGAGGGAATGCTCGGACGAGGTTCGCGAACAGGAGGTTGAAGAGGCCATCGCTCAACAAATCGTTAGACTGACCCCGGACTGCTTCCACATGATCACCGACACTGAAAACAGAAAAAAAAGAAACGGCAGGGAGCGCACCCCGTCCAGTACACCACGCGGGGCTAAAGTAGAACGCGAATAGGCGTTTGCCTATTCGTACACAAAAGGGCAGACAGACTTACGATAATACATATGAATGTCAATGGGTGGGACGGAAAAGGTTCCATCTATGGCAATTTTATGCGAGAGAGTGACCCTGACATAATACTTATTTCCGAACACGGACTGTGCGCGCAAAAAACATTTACAATTTTTTTAATACGATGTCATTAGCAAAAATCAGTCAGGAACGGTATGACGGTTGCGCAATAGCCGTCAAAAAAGGAGTAAAATACAGGACTCTTGAAGACTTAGATAAATCCTACTTTGTCATTAAAGTGTGTACTGCCATAGGGGGACTGGTCCTTGCCACGGGGTACCAACCCCCAAGATGCAGCTATCTGCCCATGCACAACCTCTTGCAGATATTTAGCCGCCGGAGAAACGTTCTCTTCGCCGGAGATTTAAACGCAAGATGTACATCGGAAGGTTATATCTCCTACAACAATGCAGGTAGAAACATTGAACTACTACTCGACATAAAATACATGACAATGATCGTACTCGAATTCACGACGTACATATCTGCGAGAGCAGCCACAAAACCCGATATAGTCTTATCTAGTATCAGGTTTCCTTACAATTACTACATTGAACCGGTCCCCATCATTTCAAGTCACCACCAGGCTATCAAAATTACAGTAGGAGTAAATCCCATTCAAATTGAAATCCCTGAACGCAAAAAGCTACAAGCAAGCGAACTGGGAAAATTATAGAAATTATCTCTTAAATTACATCCCCGACCCCTTGTATGATGCAAATCTAGAAAAAAATAGATAATGAGCTGGATAAACTTACTGATTACCTAATCAAAGCCGATCAAAATAGCATTCTCCGTACTAAGACAAATTAAGGACGAACTCCAGACACTAATTACTGACCAGCAATTACTACTATGGAACAAACTAATAGACAGACTCGACATATAAAAAAGACTCACACACGTTCTAGCAGACGGTTAAACGTCTACAATGAAAACCTCCACATACAAAATTCACAATTAAACACAATGGCAAAACAATTACTGAGACGGAAAAGAAGGAAGAAATCTTTAGAATTTTTTGGTCTTCAATCTTCAAAATTACCTCAAAATATAATGGTAATTACGACCTCGAATTCGAAGCTGACGTAATACAAAAGTAAAGCACACAAATACACAAAACCTCTCCTCACCATTGCGTGTCGCAGGAGAGATTGATGGAGGGCTATTGTAGTAAAATAACTGCCCTAGAACTCTCTGTAACTCGAAAATCCTTCCGTCAAAAAGCTACGGATATTACGGGGTTGTGCCGCAAGAATTTCATCCAGGCCTCGCCTATTGTTTGGAGTGGATTACTAAAATCATGAACGCCGCTCTGAACACGGTCTATTTCCGTGACCAGTGGAAATTAGCCAAGATGATTTTCATCCTTAAAGCGGGGAAGACCCCGAACTTCCCTCCTAGCTTTCAACAGATATCTCTCTTAGAATTTGCCGGTAAAGTCTTCGAGAAGATAGTGGCTAACAGAGTGAACTCTTTTCTTGGTGAAGCCAACTTGCATTATGAGCAGTAACACGGTTTAAGAAGGAAAAGAGGGACTGACACGGCAATAACGTCGTCACCGAAAAGCTTGCGATGTCCAAAAAGCTTTTAACAAGGTTTGAAAGAGAGACCTACAATTTAAGATCCTCCAATTAGGCCTCAACCCCATTCTTGTGAGGATTTCGTGCGACTACATAATGGAGAGGAGAGCATAATTACAAATCAGAAGACATAAAGGCCCTGAATTCGAACTCGATCAGGGGGCCATAAGGGGGCTGTCTCATTACCCTTTAATACAACATTTATACACGTGACCTACCACAACCTCTCTCCGAGGGTACGATATACGTACAGTTCGCTGACGATATATCAAAAATTTGTACCGCTGCTTATGTTCACAGGGAATTTATAGCGATAAATACGGCTAGGGAGATATCTAACATCAACTCTTTCGAGAGGAAATGAAAGATATCAACCAATGCCCCAAAATTCAAAATAATTCCTTCAATGATATACGTGTAGACGTGGAGCGAATCCAAAACTGCACGGAAGGGACAGTTCTGGGGCTTAAAATCACCAACAGGGGCTGCGCAAGTGATATCGAGCGAACAGTCGCGAATAGCAAGAGAGATTTGACGGAATTTTATAGGTTCTGTGCCTTAAATCTCTCAAATAAACTCAAGATATTCAATGCGTGTATCCGCTCGAGGCTCCTGTACACCTCCGTGCCGCTGAACGCGAGCGCTGATACCCACATTGCGAAACTACAAAGAATCTAGAACAAAGCAGTGCTTATCATCACAAACACCCGAAGAAGATAACACAAACGACAGAGGGAGCTCTACGACTCGGTTGGATTGTATCCGATCAACGTGGCGTGCCACGAGAGAGCTAAGAGGATCCCGCGAGCCATTGACACCCGCCTGTCCCCGGAGTTCTCTCGTACACACTTAGATATCGATGTCACTTGACAAATAAGACCTTTTAAAGTTAGTAAGGCACAGACTGACGGCGACGTGACTCCAAAATAACATGACAAAATCGACAAATCACAACAAACGATTAGTGTAATGCTCAGGTTTTTGTAGAAATGTACCAAAATACTATCACAATCCTCTATATTCCTAATTAGTAAACCTAAAAAGTAAAAAAAATATATTCACTCACTAAGACCTTTTCAAAAACTTTTATAAAACCAATAACAGGAATAAAAACCCTGCCCAAATAAAGGCTTGAATGCCTCCAATCAAATCCAATCAAATAGAATAAAAATCCAAAGCTATGTAATTGAATCAACTAGTTTAATTTAATTAGAATAAACTATAAATTTTATAATTTATAAGACAAAAAAAACAAAACCAAAAAACAGACAAACAAACAAACACAAAACATAAAAATTCAAAAACAACAGAGCTACCCTTTCACCAGGGACCTACTTATTCTGTCTCTCACACCATCTCTATTCTTTAACCTCACCCAATTTCACCACTTTACTCTCTCACTATAAATATATATATATATATATATATATATATATATATATATATATATATATATATATATATATATATATATATATATATATATATATATATATATATATATATAATTTCGCCAACTTTTTAAGTCCAAGTCCAAGTCCGAGTAGGTCGAGTAGAGCGACGAAGAATAGTTTTAGGGAAGGCGTCAGGGAGAGCAGCTGTATAAGGAACATTATTAGATGTATCGTTTTTGATAGAACAGTCAAGTTTTCTATATCGAGTAGATCGACGAGGGATATTTTCAGGGATAGCAAATTCATGACATGCTGAATTAGGATCTCATTTAGTTTCAACATTTATAGGAGCATCAAGAAACAAAATGGGGGATTTTGTATCGGAATTAAGATTAGGAATATCCTCGATCTCGTTTAAATGGCTCTCTCCGGCTGGGGCCAAATCATGGATAGCCACCGTATCTTCTCGGACTTCTGGAAATCTGACGTGTGCATATTTAGGATTAGCTTCGATTAGTTTCACTTCACGTACTAAGGGATCATCCTTATTCCGTACATGTCGTTTTAACAGTACTTTACCAGGTGAAGTAAGCCAGCTAGGTATACTTATTCCCGTCGTGGTCTTTCGAGAGAATGAAAAAACACATTTGTGAGAAGTTGCATTCTTTGAAGTACATAACAATGAACGCAAGGAATGAAGAGCATCCGGGAAGATGCGTTCCAAATGTTTAATGCTTAGGTTTCTAGACTCCAAAATGCTATTGTTGATCGCTTCAACAATAGCATAAGCCTCTTTTAGACAGAGTAATAAGTTCACTCGAATGAATTTAAGGATCTGGAAAAAAAGGCAACGGGTCGTCAATTCTGTTTCAGAGTGGCTACAATGGCGCTATTTGAGGCATCACTTTCCAGTGAAAATGGTAAATTTTCATCTATTTTTGCCCTAATAGCGTTAATAATAGCTGATTTTAATTCCTCGATTGCATTTGTAGCTTCTTCAGAAATTGGAAACTCTCAATTAATTAGGAGGACAAATACGTTGAGAAAATCTTGGAACCCACCTCGAGTAGTATGCAAGCAATTCGACTAATCGAGATAATGATTCTTGGCTCGTCGGTACGGGCATATCCTTGAGAGCAACAAGGCGTGAAGGATATGGGCGAAGTTCATTCTGGCGAACCTGATAACCTAGAATGCATATAGTATTAGTTGAAAAGGTGCATTTTTTTATTTAAGGTAATTTTATGTTTCTCAACAGCTTCGAGAAACTTGTTAGGTTTTTATCATGTTCCGCTGGCGTGCGGCCGTAAATAGGTAAGCATACGTGTTCTCGATAGTAATACATTCGAAAATTATCTCGAAATTTTCAGGAGAAACTGAATTGGCTAGGAGGCCTAAATACGAATCGTTTGTATCTTCACTTGACGCTTTGTACCTCGAGAAGACAAACAACCAGTGTTTAAATACCTGTGCAGATTCTGGTGTAGTTGGAAGAAAATCCGAACGATCGGGATGAAAACCACGTTCCATTCTTCTTAGTAAAATAAATTTAAGTGTCCCAAAGGTTAATGAAGGTTCCAAAGTTTGGCTTTGTTTCACTGAATTAAACAATTACAGAACATAGGTATGCAAAGAAAATAATACTGTCGTAGAATGACCCACCCACATATACGTCACTTCTACCCAATATCCGTGGACGTTTAAGGTCAACGAGTGACCTTGACTCAACTCTAGTCACGGCAGAGATGGGGGATAGAAGTTGGGAGAAGTTGGGGTCTAACTTCACTGGACAAGTGCGAAGGATTTAAATTCAAAACGAGTGAGTGCAGTTAGCCGATATTAAACTAATGAAGTCTGCGGGCTATGAAAGTTATGAAAAGGTAGAAACAAAATATACGAGAGGCAGACAATAGGTTTTGCAATTCGAGATATGAGGAAAAGTGTTTATTATTTTTCAATATGACTACCTTCGACTTCATTGCACTTGCGCCACTTGTCCCTGAGGCTTCGAATTCCCGACAACCAGAAATCTGCCGACTGCTGTTTAATCCACTCCTGGACGGTGAGCTGGACATCTTCATCGTCCCCAAACTGGCGTCCACGCAGTGCAGCCTTGAGCTGGCGGAATAAAAAGTAGTCGCTATGGGCCAGATCTGAACTGTAGAGGGGATGGTTGAGCTCCTCGAATCCGCACTCGCGCAGGGCAGCTTGTGAAACTCTGGCGTTGAAGTCAATCATGGGGCGTGAGGTTTCTAGGGACCCAACGGCATAGACCTTGGTCATGGCCAAATTGTCGTGGATGATGTTGCTAACACTTCCATGTGATATTCCAAGTTCTCGCTCGATTTCTTTGACCTTTACTCGTCGATTTTCAAGGATCATCCTCTCCAAACGGGTCACATTGTACTCGTTGGTCACGTCTGACGGGCGTCTTGGACGGGGGTCATCTTCAAGGGGCTCAGGACCATGGCGGAGCTCCCTATTTCAGCGAGCAATGGTTGCATAGGAAGCGGCGATATCGGTGTACACTGCAACTTTGTGTTTATGGATCTCTTTTGCATTCTTGCCTTCCTTGGTCAAAAATTTGATCACTGCGTGGTGCTCAACCTTGTCCATTGTTGGAAAATTTGTGACTGACGATCTGCGATCAGATACTGCTTCTTAAATAGACGAGGCAGGAGCGTGCGGCTGCAGGTCCTGACTTGTCATAACTTGTCGTAACACCCCCATAAACAGCCATCCCCCTTCCTCTGTTTTGCCCTACCGATTCGCAGAACTTATTGACTTCCCCTCGTACTTTATTATTTACACAGTTATACACAATAAATAGATTAAATAGAATAATGGCAATGGATACTCGATGTTTCCAAGAACCGAACTAACAGAGCTACTCGGTGCGAGCTCTACTGGATGGGGGGGGGGGGGTCAAAAGGCGATACGAGACTCTGTACATACGCACGCAGGGATACTGGCCAGGTAGCCACAGATGATTCGTCTCAGCCTAGCTTAGCTTCGAGGCTTTAACAGATGAAACTGGGATCGGATGGTTATTCGAGGGACTTTAACCTCTAGTAGTAACACTAACTGGAGGGAGTATTCGTGCGAAACGAAATCTACCGAAACCAAGGATGGGCCAATTGACTTGGGCTCAGATCCTTCGGTATAATTCTAGCGTTCGGCTTGAAGAGAACTGGAGCGCGATCGAGAATGACGTGTTTCGTTGTAAAAGGCAGGCATGTACTGTCGATGCCCAATTGGGACCAACAATATATAGGGATTAGCCGAAACCGTTACTGCCTCCGCCAAGAGTAGGCGTGGGGAATCTCTCCACGAACCAACACGGCGCTTGAGGGATGGGCAGTACTCCCGCGGGGATTTCTTGATAACACCTTGGGAGACGAAAGAAGCGCGCGTTTGAGATTCCAATCCCTCGCTTATCGCAGAAAATAATCTACAGTGGTAGGATCAATTTATTTGCGAACCCTCCGTCATCGTCAATCGCTGATTCTGGACACACAAATTTACAAGTCAGAATCTGATTAGGACGGTGGTCTGAGGAAGCAGCGGCATTTTTTTATTAAAGGAAGTATAAATTTCTCACTTATCAAGGGATTAGTGTTGAATTGGCCATCAGAAGTATTAAAGTTTAGATTTTCCTTTCAAACGCCAATTTAATTAGATGCATATGTATATATTTGTGAGAATTATAAATTATTTTTGCATTATCAATGTCAATTGAATGGTTTTCATTTGACATGTGGAGAAACAAACTAGAAGAAAGAGATCCACTTCGCATATCGCATTTATATTCCTTCATTCTCTTGGAGAATCTGCTGCTTTCGCCAGTAAATTAATTGCAAAATTTGCAAGGGATATAATAAACTCCCTGTTCTTTATCGATGGATCTACTTTTAGACAAACTATTTCCGATCGTTTTTTCGTATTGAAAGGCAACATTGATGTTGTTTAGACGTGCTAACTTTTTAAAATTAATTAATTGTGAGGAGTATGGGAATGTAATATAATAATTGTCATATACTTTTTCCTTAGGATTACCTGGAGAGTAAAAGATGGTTATGGCTTTAGATACCGCACTCAATGAATGTTTGGATGATCGTATTGATTTCATCCTGCAAGAAACAAGAAACACAAATGCGATATACTCTCAGGTACAGGGAAGAAACTACCGACCTTTAACTGATACGTCATGGCACGAGAAATAGTGAACATAGGCATTAGAGTTGGTTTGTTGTTTACTTTAGATATTTTTACATCCAGAAATGGCAATGAGTTGTTTTGTTCCCATTTTACTTTAAATGTAATGGTGGGGTAGATATTATTCAATTGTTCGAAGAAAGAATTAAATGCGTTGTCATTAATAGGCCACTTCTCTCCTTTCACTTCTGAGAACTCTATTTCTATTTTCTCCTGTTGTAGCCATGATAGGTTTGGTTTAACAGAGAGGACAATCAATTTTCGGAACTAGCCAAAGGGTGACTTCTGTTACATTCCTTTTGATTGAGTTGAACGTAAATTCTGCTTCGTCGGTCCATTGTAATTATGAATTTGGGCGGCGTTTATCGGCATTTTTATAAGTTTTGTGAGACGATCGAGGGGGCTGGCGACATTTTTTAGAAATCTCCTAAGAAAGTTGAGCAAGCTAAGGAACCTTGCAACTACTGAAAGGTTTGAGGTTGTGGGGTTCCATTAATCAAGGTGATTTTAAGGTAATGCGGAGATATAGCGCGTGAATCAACCTTAGCGAAAAGGCAAGTTGAAAGATTGATTTGCAAACCATACAACTTCAAGCTTGCAAAGAGTTGCTTTAGACCTGCTTCTGTTATGGAGGTAAAAAGCATGTATCAGTAGTTTTTTTTACAAGCTACATAATACATGTATGCTTATTTATGCTAAAATATAAATATTGACTACTTAACGGAATATCTATCTATCGCACGGATCGAGTAGACCGAAAGGGTAGGGTAATTAGGGGTAAGGCGATTGTGGCGGGTCGATTGTGGTGGAGCGATTGTTTTGAGACAATTAAGAGAGGGCGATTTGGTAAGAATATTGAGTCGACTTATTGGGTAGGACGATAGGGTATTTTTAATCGTACCCATATAGAGACTGCTACCAAGGGCATAACTCCCGTAATCAATATTAGCCTATTAGTAGGCTACATTGAAAATAAAACAATAACAGCACAAACGAAACAAACAAGAGCCGATACTGTAGATTGATAAAGGAGATTCATCAGCAGTGTGGCATATTTTATCCAATATATTAGGCTTTCTTAATTTTACGCTAACCCTTTTCTGCCTAGTCGTTTGGCAGCAACCGTTAGATAACGGCCAAGGAATTCAAATAATCCCGCCAGAACTCGTCTAGTTCTCTACTTCAATTCTGCGACTCACACTGATTAAAGTAAAGGGTGTGCCTATGACCCCATGGGTTCAGGCCCATTAAACAAACAAACTGATTAAAACTTCGAGGGCTGCCTCACAAACGATCTACCAACCGTATATGAAGTTAGAAAAGAAGATAGCTACAAATGATAAAGTGAAAGTAGGGTTCTAGAGGAGGGTAACGATTTTTTCACTTCTTATCATGTCTTGTGAGACGATATTAGTTGTAGATAGATTTTTCTGTTTTCTTTCTAATTATTTTGTTGCTTATCTAATATTCAAGTTAAACACTCCGACCCCTAGAACAAGGGTTTAGCACGAGCGAATATGGTTATTTTTTTTTGGACTCGAAACGTTTTCCCATTAATTACATTTGGCGCACATTTACGCATCCCTCCTGCTGAATACGAAGGGGCGATAATGGGCGGGATTGTAGCGGCACCTGTCCTGTCTGTTTTATTTTTTATTTTAGAAAATGCGAAAACAAAGGAGACTTTAGGAAGGTTTTAGATGAGCTAAAGCTGATGATCTGTGGCAAATACGTCATTACTGAAAGAATTAAATGTCACTGCTCCTAAAATCGATAACCAAGATATCGGGGAGAAATGTGGTTGTTATAAGGAAAAGGCTCCAACAAGTATAATAAGCCTGAAAAAAAGGCCCCAACAAGGACAATATGACTGAAAAAAGGCTCTAACATGGATAATAGAACTGAAAATAGGTTCTATTAAGGAGAGTAGGAATGAAATAAATGCTCCAACAAGGATAATAGGACTGAGAAAAAGGCCCCAAAAAGGGTAATAGGACTGAAAAAAGGCTCCAACTAGGATAATAAGACAAAAAAACTTTTAAAGGCGATTGTTTTCATATTCCTAGTCAATCTGTAATTCTTAAACTTTTTGTTATAATCTCTGGCTCATATGAATCTTGTTATTATCCTCTCGGTGACTCTTGAACTTTGTTATTATCGTCTCGTCTTATAGTTATAGTCGTTCCTGAACCAGGTAAGATTCTCTGTCGTTCTTGAATCTTCTTATAATAGTTTCGGTCGTTCTTGAACATTGTTATTATAGCTTCAGTCGCCATTAAACATCAATATTATAGTATTAATCGTTTTTTTTAACTTCGTTACTATAATTCCATCCGTTCTTTAACCTAGTTATTATAGTCTCCGTCGTTCTTGAACCACGTTAATATAGTTTCAGTCGTTCTTGAAACTTGGTTTTATAATCTCTGACCTTCTTGAACCTTGTCATTATACTCTCAGTCGTTCTTGAACTTCGTTTATTATAGTCTCTGTCATTCTAAAATTTTGTTATTATAGTCACGGTCGTTCTAGAACTTCGTCATTATAGTCTTAGTCGTTCTTAAATCTTATTATTATGAACTAGGTCGTTCTTGAACGACGAATCTGAAATAAAAATTGAAAGACGTAACACAGGATAAGGAAAACATAGCATTAGTGTTGCCATATTGTGCAGACCAGCTAGGAAAAGTTTCATCAAAATTGATTCAGAGAGAACCGAGAAATCCTAACTTTCGTTACCAAGCTATTAGCGTGGTTCAGGTTATATGATAGGAACAAGTAAATAGTATAATTAAATAATTGGACTCTCATAAAATCCTAGATTCGTCTGGGTAATTAAACTGTTGTTTTTT
The DNA here is from genome assembly GCA_963969495.1 of Ceratothoa steindachneri. NCBI lineage: Eukaryota > Metazoa > Arthropoda > Malacostraca > Isopoda > Cymothoidae > Ceratothoa > Ceratothoa steindachneri. Next base: position 131,574,959 of record OZ018317.1, on the reverse strand, counting down.
TTGTGGTAGGCTAAATAGGGGAAAGAGTTCGGGGAATTTTAAGAAGTAATTAATCAACGTTATTCCTCTTCTTGCTCTTTTCTAAATTCCCTGGGATTTTTGGCTTCTTCCAGAATGTTGACGTTGGCGTTGTTTATGATGTTGTTGGCCGGTGTCATTTGCGAAAGGGAATCGAGGGATTTGAGTCATCATAAGAACCATCAGGGGGTTTATAACCCTGAACCTCACTTACCTGCAAAGTGCCACCCACAGACATTCACCAAATACAAGACGATTTACAAAGACAGGAAGGCTGAGGTTGTTAACCAAGTAAGTAATTAAAAGTACCTAGGGAAAAAAAGATTAAAAATAGGTTTTCTTTCATGGGTGAATTTGTTCATGAAAGTTTTTTTTATTTAGAAAGAGAGAAAACTTAAGGAAGCTTTACCATAGCAATGTTTCTGTAAAGATGGTCGTAAAAGAAGTGGTGAGAATAGGGAAGGTGGAAATGTGTAGAAGGTATAACACTGTGCGAATAGCAAAAACAGAACATTATTCATGGTGTAAATGCCACAGAAGGTTCCCGACTCACTGGACCCAACAAAAATTTTACCCCTTATAATGTGCTCCGACATTGGCGGTCTGCGCACGCTGAATGCTTGTTGGTTATAATCTAAGTCACACTTGATTATTATAGTATCAGTCACACTTGCACCTTATAACCTCATTCACACTTGAACGTTATAGTCTCAGTCACATTTGCACCTTATAGTCTCAGTCACACTTTCAATTTATAGTCTCAGTCACACTTGCAATTTATAGTCTCGGGTCACACTTGTACGTTATTTCTCCTATAGTCTCAGTCACACTTAAACGTCATAGTCTTCTTAATCACACTTGAACATTATAGTCTCAGTCACACTTGCACCTTATAGTCTCAGTCACACTTTCAATTTATAGTCTCAGGTCACACTTGTACGTTATTTCTCCTATAGTCTCAGTCACAATTAAACGTCATAGTCTTCTTAGTCACACTTGAACATTACAGTCTCAGTCACACTTGCACCTTATAATCCCAGTCACAATTGAACGTTATAGTCTCAGTCACACTTGCACGTTATAGTTTCAGTCACACTTTCAATCTATAGTCTCAGTCATACTTGCAATTTATAGTCTCGGTTCACACTTGTACGTTATTTCTCCTATAGTCTAAGTCACACCTAAACGTCAAATGTCTTCTTAGTCACACTTGAACATTATAGTCTCAGTCACACTTGCACCTTATAGTCCAGTCACACTTGAATGTTATAGTCTCAGTCACACTTGCACCTTATAGTCTCAGTCACACTTTCAATTTATAGTCTCAGTCACACTTGCAATTTATAGTCTCGGGTCACACTTGTACGTTATTTCTCCTATAGTCTCAGTCACACTTAAACGTCATAGTCTTCTTAGTCACACTTGAACATTATAGTCTCAGTCACACTTGCACCTTATAGTCCCAGTCACACTTGAACGTTATAGTCTCAGTCACATTTGCACCTTATAGTCTCAGTCACACTTTCAATTTATAGTCTCAGTCACACTTGCAATTTATAGTCTCGGGTCACACTTGTACGTTATTCCTTCTATAGTCTCAGTCACACTTAAACGTCATAGTCTTCCGAGTCACACTTGAACATTATAGTCTCAGTCACACTTGCACCTTATAGTCCCAGTCACACTTGAACGTTATAGTCTCAGTCACATTTGCACCTTATAGTCTCAGTCACACTTTCAATTTATAGTCTCAGTCACACTTGCAATTTATAGTCTAGGGTCACACTTGTACGTTATTCTTTCTATAGTCTCAGTCACACTTAAACGTCATAGTCTTCTGAGTCACACTTGAACATTATAGTCTCAGTCACACTTGAACCTTATAGTCCCAGTCACACTTGAACGTTATAGTCTCAGTCACACTTGCACCTTATAGTCTCAGTCACACTTTCAATTTATAGTCTCAGTCACACTTGCAATTTATAGTCTCGGGTCACACTTGTAGGTTATTCCTTCTATAGTCTCAGTCACACTTAAACATCATAGTCTTCTTAGTCACACTTGAACATTATAGTCTCAGTCACACTTGCACCTTATAGTCTCAGTCACACTTTCAATTTATAGTCTCAGGTCACACTTGTACGTTATTTCTCCTATAGTCTCAGTCACAATTAAACGTCATAGTCTTCTTAGTCACACTTGAACATTATAGTCTCAGTCACACTTGCACCTTATAGTCCCAGTCACACTTGAACGTTATAGTCTCAGTCACATTTGCACCTTATAGTCTCAGTCACACTTTCAATTTATAGTCTCAGTCACACTTGCAATTTATAGTCTCGGGTCACACTTGTACGTTATTCTTCCTATAGTCTCAGTCACACTTAAACGTCATAGTCTTCTGAGTCACACTTGAACATTATAGTCTCAGTCACACTTGCACCTTATAGTCCCAGTCACACTTGAACGTTATAGTCTCAGTCACACTTGCACCTTATAGTCTCAGTCACACTTTCAATTTATAGTCTCGGTTCACACTTGCACGTTATTTCTCCTATAGTCTCAGTCACACTTGCACGTTATTTCTCCTATAGTCTCAGTCACACTTAAACGTCATAGCCTTCTTAGTCACACTTGAACATTATAGTCTCAGTCACACTTGCACCTTATAGTCCCAGTCACACTTCAACGTTATAGTCTCAGTCACACTTGCACCTTATAGTCTCAGTCACACTTTCAATTTATAGTCTCAGTCACACTTGCAATTTATAGTCTCGGGTCACACTTGTACGTTATTCTTTCTATAGTCTCAGTCACACTTAAACGTCATAGTATTCTGAGTCACACTTGAACATTATAGTCTCAGTCACACTTGCACCTTATAGTCCCAGTCACACTTGAACGTTATAGTCTCAGTCACACTTGCACCTTATAGTCTCAGTCACACTTTCAATTTATAGTCTCGGTTCACACTTGCACGTTATTTCTCCTATAATCTCAGTCACACTTAAACGTCATAGCCTTCTTAGTCACACTTGAACATTATAGTCTCAGTCACACTTGCACCTTATAGTCCCAGTCACACTTCAACGTTATAGTCTCAGTCACACTTGCACCTTATAGTCTCAGTCACACTTTCAATTTATAGTGTTAGTCACACTTGCAATTTATAGTCTCGGGTCACACTTGTAGGTTATTCCTTCTATAGTCTCAGTCACACTTAAACATCATAGTCTTCTTAGTCACACTTGAACATTATAGTCTCAGTCACACTTGCACCTTATAGTCTCAGTTACACTTTCAATTTATAGTCTCAGGTCACACTTGTACGTTATTTCTCCTATAGTCTCAGTCACAATTAAACGTCATAGTCTTCTTAGTCACACTTGAACATTACAGTCTCAGTCACACTTGCACCTTATAATCCCAGTCACACTTGAACGTTATAGTCTCAGTCACACTTGCACGTTATAGTCTCAGTCACACTTTCAATTTATAGTCTCAGTCACACTTGCAATTTATAGTCTCGGTTCACACTTGTACGTTATTTCTCTTATAGTCTCAGTCACACCTAAACGTCAAATGTCTTCTTAGTCACACTTGAACATTATAGTCTTAGTCACACTTGCACCTTATAGTCCCAGTCACACTTGAATGTTATAGTCTCAGTCACACTTGCACCTTATAGTCTCAGTCACACTTTCAATTTATAGTCTCAGTCACACTTGCAATTTATAGTCTCGGGTCACACTTGTACGTTATTTCTCCTATAGTCTCAGTCACACTTAAATGTCATAGTCTTCTTAGTCACACTTGAACATTATAGTCTCAGTCACACTTGCACCTTATAGTCCCAGTCACACTTGAACATTATAGTCTCAGTAACACTTGCACGTTATAGTCTCAGTTACACTTGCAATTTATAGTCTCGGGTCACACTTGCAATTTATAGTCTCGGGTCACACTTGTACGTTATTCCTTCTATAGTCTCAGTCACACTTAAACGTCATAGTCTTCTTAGTCACACTTGAACATTATAGTCTCAGTCACACTTGCACCTTATAGGTCCAGTCACACTTGAATGTTATAGTCTCAGTCACACTTGCAACTTATATTCTCAGTCACACTTTCAATTTATAGTCTCAGTCACACTTGCAATTTATAGTCTCGGGTCACACTTGTACGTTATTCCTTCTATAGTCTCAGTCACACTTAAACGTCATAGTCTTCTTAGTCACATTTGAACATTATAGTCTCAGTCACACTTGCCCATTATACTTCAGTCACACTTGAACGTTATAGTCACAGTCACACTTACCTGTTATAGTACCGCACACTTGATCGTTATAGTCTCAGTCACACTTCAACTTATAAGTTTAAGATTCGACACAAGAGAAAGGTGAGACTTGCTTGACGAGTCCAATCTTTTATAATAAGGATTCGACGGCGGCAGCTTCGACGGCGCTAATGCCACCCCAGTGATTGTCTTCTCTTAGGGAGATATGGCGGGTATTTTTTTAATGGAATTGTTGTAAACTCTTGGATAATTGGCATGAGTTCAGGAGGCTCGCCTTCTACCGTTCCTCTTTAACTATCTGCCTTCAGCACACAATATTGGCTGCACGTCCTCCTACTGGAGTACAAAGTATTTTGTGATTCTTCCTTGTCGGGATGAGGTTCGTGCTGGCGGATACCCTATTTACGCCCTATGTTATGCCCTCACTCTTCCTTTCACCCTTAATACCTGTCTTAAGGTGATAGCAGTTTAGCTCGACAGGATAGGAGGCATTGTCTCGGGTTACCTGTTACCGTCAACCGCCTTTTAAGAGGCGGAGTTCCGCCGTGCTATGGATTGGGTGCCGAGGCTCTTACTCTCTCTTTCTCGTGGTTCTGAATAGTATATAGATTCTCTATAGGGGCTACAATATCAATCCATGTGGAGGGTTCTTAACGAACTGTTTGCTTCGATTCACTTCGGTGTCCTTAATGTGGGCTTACTTTTGGCAAGCATATGGCAGATCACTCCACCCCGGTTGGTTTGAGTCTAATTTTTAGCAACCCTGGAGTACACTTTATTTGATATATATATATATATATATATATATATATATATATATATATATATATATATATATATATATATATGAGCTCAATGGCGAGTTAGATATATGATAGTGAAACCACTGTATAGGAAGAAGCCAAAAGTTTAATTTACGAGACTAGTTTCAGTATGTAGTTTATCATACCCTCTTCAGTCGTATGTAAACTATATACTGAAACTAGTCTCGTAAATGATACTTTCGGCTCCTATACAGTGGTTTCACTATCATATATATATATATATATATATATATATATATATATATATATATATATATATATATATATATATATATATATATATATATAAAGGGTGTTCCAATAATTTGGACCGATTTTAAATGTGAGTTAAGTTTAAGCGTCTTATTATTTTTTTATATTTCTTTCAGATTTAACAACTTCAGTCTTTGGCATTTCAACCATGGAAAGATTAACAATCGAACAATGTGTTAAAGCTATCGAAGCCTATTTCGAAAGTGGACGTTCAAACAGAAACGCATTTCGGGTACTTCGCGATTTTGGGGGTCAACATAATCGACCAACCGAGAGTGTAATTGGGAAAATTGTTCGTAAATTCAAACAAACGGGATCAATGGCAGATATGAAAACGCCATTGCATGCTCGTTTACGCCGTTCAACTGAAAACATTGCTGCAGTGCGCGAGAATCTGGCCAAAGATCCAGACACCTCTATTCGTCATCGCGCGCAGGAATTTAGCCTGTCCAAAACAAAGTTACATTTAAGATGGACAAAAGATTTGTCTCTACACGCTTACAAAATTCAATTGACACAAGAACTGAAGACTGCTGACCATTTGAAGCGCCGTACATTCGTCAATTGGGTGCGCGAGCAAAGACAAGCCGATGATGATTTTTCGCAAAAAATCATCTTTAGTGATCAAGCCCATTTTCATCTTGGTGGATTCGTTAATAAGCAGAATTTTCGCATTTGGGCTGATAGAAATCTCAGGAAGATTGTTGAAAAGCCACTGCATCTACAAATGGTCACTGTTTGGTGTGCATCTTTTGCTAGCGGAATCATTGGGCCGTATTTCTTCGAAAATGATGCCGGGAATTCTGTTACGGTGACAGGTGAGCGATACCGTGCCATGATAACCAACTTTTTATGGCCTGAATTGAATTCTATGGATGTCAAAGATTTGTGGTTTCAACAGGACGGCGCCACATGCCACACAGCAAATTCAACAATGGCTTTATTGAATAAGAAGTTCCCAGGTCGCATCGTCTCTCAAAACAGCGAGGTCAATTGGCCACCACGATCGTGTGACTTGACGCCTTTAGATTTCTTCCTTTGGGGTCATCTCAAAAGTAAGGTCTATGCCAACAAGCCAACAACAATTCAACAGCTGACGGATGAGATAATAAGGCATATTGGTTAGATCGAGGAGCAACTATGCAGAGATGTCATCAAAAGTTTTGACCATCGATTGGATGTGTGCCGCCGAAGCCCTGGCGGACATTTAGGCGATATTATTTTTCACACATAATTGCCATGACTCAAGTAACATGATCCAATAGGCAAATCAATAAATTTTCACCAATAACACTGTTTTATTTAGTGCTAACTTCGATCCGTCTTAATGGAACATCCTTTATATATATATATATATATATATATATATATATATATATATATATATATATATATATATATATATATATATATTCAATAGGTTTGCTTCTAAGAAGGCTTATTTTGAGGTTGAGGATAAATCCCAAAATGAGACATGTAAAATTTCTCATTTAATTAAATACAACGTTTCGGGTACCTTACCCATCGTCTGGTATCTAAGATAGATTTAGAACACGTTTAAAAATGCGAAAATTATGATGCCCACAAGGATTAGAAATATTTAGTTAATCGAAATTTTGACAAATCGTTTGAAAACTATTGAAACTTTTAGATATGGATCAATTATGGGTACTTTAAATATGGATAAATATAACACTAGTTGATGCAATTATTGGTTGACACAGATATTAGTCATTTAAAGAAGCAGAAATAGTAATAAATTATTTTATTAATTGAAAATGTGAAAAAATCATTTGAAAACTGTTGACACTAAATATAGATGCTATAAATATGGATAAATATAAAATACTAATTGGGGCAATTTATTGGTACACAAAAATATTAGTCACCTTTAGTGGACGGCAAAAGCGGAGAGACTGAGGCAAGATTATAGAAGGAACCGATTAAAGATTGGTAGGTTGTGAAAATATTTTGAGTGGTTTATGAAATGAGAAGGGGAAAAGCAGTTGAATCAGAATTTAAACTAGGATTTAGTTGTTTTATAAATAATGATTCAAGAATGCCAGGGGAAGTGGAGTCCTTTGCATGTCCTATAATCTGAAAGTTTTTGTGGGAAATTTCTGTCGTATATTTAATTGAATGATCTCGAATGGGAGAAGTTTCTTTTTTGGTCAAGGTGGAGCCAGTGCGAGAGCTAATACTAAGATGAGAACAGACCCTCGCCCTAAGTGAGCGAACAGTGCTGCCAATGTAGATCCCCTGGTGGCACCTGGGGCAAATGAATTTATAGACAACTGAACAGCTTATTTCAGGTGAGGGTCTGTCTTTAGTTCTGAAAAATTGTCAAATATGAAAGTTGTTAAGGAAAACTATTTTGAAGTTGGTGTGTGTGTAAAATCTTTTCAAAAGCTTATTAAGTTTTGGGCGTAAGGGTAGGTTGAGTGGGCTAATATCAGGGAGAAGACAAGAAGAAGACAGGGAGAAGAGGAAATTTTTTGTGGAGGATGGTATATTTTATAAAAAAATTGACGGATACATTTTTGTACAAGTGAGGGCTGGAAACAATTTCCTTGAAAATAACCCATAAGAAAACTGAATTCTGAATGAACAAGAAAATAATCAGATGAAAGCTGAAAGCCACGGTGAAGGAGGGTTTTGATGTTGTGGATCTTATATGAAATATCACAAAAACTGTAAAAGTTTATGCCGAGACCAGAAAAGGAGGATTTACGGTAGACGGAAGTGGTGAAGTTGGGCGAGGAGCGGGATATGAGAAAATCCAAAAATGGTAATTTTCCATCTTTTTCTTTATCAAATGTGAATTTTATATTGGAATGGCTATGATTCAAATAATCAAAGAATGAAAGAGACTGTTGTTCTGAATTAAATATTAGAACCGTATCGTCAACAAAACGACGGTAAAATATCGGTTTCAAAGCAGGAAAGCATTCTCGCAAAGCAACTTCTTCAAAGTTGGACATAAAAATGTCAGCAAGTACCCATAATTGATCCATATCTAAAGTTTCAATAGTTTTCAAACGATTTGACAAAATTTAAATTAACTAAATATTTCTAATCCTTGTGTGCATCATAATTTTCGTATTTTTAAACGTGTTCTAAATCTATCTTATAGACCAGGTACCCGAAACGTTGTATTTAATTAAATGAGAAATTTTACATGTCTCATTTTGGGATTTATCCTCAACCTATATATATATATATATATATATATATATATATATATATATATATATATATATATATATATATATATATATATATATATATATATTAGTGTAGTTGGGTAGTAGTCTTTCTTGAATGCAAATTTTGTTGAAGACCATTGTGTATTTTGCCTTAATTAATTTCCTTTGGCAACTTTCTCTTCTTCTAACTATCTTTTTTATTCCATCTTGTAGATGGCGGATTACCTGTCCTGTATTCATCTCTCTTTTAAATGAATGTGTCTGGTAAAAAACAACTAATTGCTAAGCTTCAATCTTATTAGATCATATTCGGAGCGTTTTGAAATGTTCTTGCCTCCTTTACCGATGTAATGAGTGGAGTGAGGATCTGGCAGAAAGTGAAAGAATGAATGAATGGTGAATAATAGTTAAGAAAAGAAAATTGGTGTGAAGATAAGATGATAGATTGTGTGTGAAGAGATTTTGTAGGGTTTACCCTGGCAGTGAGGGTTACGCTTTTCATTTATTTATATTTCTTTTTCTTTTTCTATGACCTTCAATCTTGTAACTTGAATTTTTGTGTGAACCTTATTTTGTGTTTTAACGCATTTGAGCTTTTCTTTTATACTTATTCTGCAACCTCTTTTTTTTTCCTAAATTTTAAAATAGATTTTTTGTTTGTATTATTAAAATTATTCTATTTATTTATTTAATTAATTTACGCATTCTTATATATATATATATATATATATATATATATATATATATATATATATATATATATATATATATATATATACTTTTTCTTTTTATTAAAATATATGTATCTCCTTAATATTATACTTATTTTAAGAGAGATAATTTTTTTAAATTAATACTATATGTAGGTATTCAAAAATCTAATTCTACTATATACATATATATATATATATATATATATATATTTTATTTTTCTAGTTATAATGAAATATGAATTCATTCATGTTTGTGAGTGTATATGTTAATTTATAGTGTGTGTATTTGTCAATCTGTGTGGTCTTTTTTATGAACCACGGTGCCAACTGCTCCTCTGAGCATTGTCTCAAGCCGGGAAATGGCCTCTTTCTGGTCACTTTATCCCTTTTATCCGCTGGGATGTTTAGACCCTCCGCTAGGTTGGGTGCCGTTTCATTCAAGATCCTCTCCCAAGTTCCTTTGGCCAAAATTTGGTTCGCCAGATTGATAGGCGTCAAGGCGGCTCTTCAGTGGAGTTCTCTTTGGGGTATTTGATCTTGCTTTCTGTGTTTATTTATGTAGAGGATGCCTTGTTCTGGACTCTTTGTAGGCGCTTCAAGCGAGTCCTACTTAGGGTTTGGGCCACCACCGCGGGGTATATGAGCGTTGGACGAATATGCATAAGATATAACTTCCTGATGTTGTTAGAGCTCATATTTCTAAATCTGTGAAGTTTGATGAGTTCTAACTTAGCATGAATTTCCTGCGTTATGAAGTGATGCCTGTACCCGGTAGAGGTGATGTTGAGCCCCCAAACACTCCCTTCTTGGTGATAGGGAAATATTAGTTCCCCTATTGTCATGTCCGCTGTTTTTCTGCGGGCGAGGGCGAGGATCTTGAACTTTCGGCTATTCGTGCTGATCTTCCACTTCTTCTCGTACTAATTTACGTTGCTGATTTCCTTTGCTGTCTCTTGAGCCTGAGCCCTGCGATTCCTTTATGTCCTAGGGATCACCTTGGTTATATCGTCCACGAACTGGAGATATAATGAGTCCTCCTTTATCGCAGTTGGTAAATCTATTGTGTAGATTAGATAAACGAGGGAGCTCAGACAGCTTCCCTGCAGGACTCCGGCCTCGAAAAGGAACTCTGGTCCTTGGTAACCCTCAATCATGATTCTGGCGCGCCGTTTCATGACGAAGTCGCAGATAATGTGCTCCAGGATCGGGTCTAGCTGAAGGTTCAGTATCTTATATTGAAGGCCCCTCAGCCAGACCTTCTCGGAGGCCTTTTGTACGTCCCTCAGTGCGATGTCAGTGTACTTTCCCTCCGCACGGCACTTGGCGATTTTCTTGGTTAGGAGCGTGAGTGCGGTATCTGTTCTACGTTTCTTCCGGACCCCATCTAGTTGTGGGTTCTGGACCCCCTTCTCCTCAAGTTGTTTCTGAAGCCTGTTGGCTAGGATCTTCTCCAGAATCTTGCTGATGATTTCCAAGAGGGAGATGGGCCTGTAGTCCATCGGCTGTTTTGGCAACTTTTTCCTTTTTGGTATAAAGATGACTTTTGCCACCTTGTATCCATCAAGGAAGTATCCAGTGTTCAGTGCCACGTTCATTACAACATCAAAGTGTATTGCAGAAACCAGATGTCCACGGCCTATAAAACAGATGAAAAAAAATCAAGGAGATGATTAATCGTAACATCAAGGTTAAAATCCAACGGATAAAATCCAACTCATCATCTATTATAAAACAACATAAGCCAGCAGTCGTCTGATGAAAAATAATATCTGCCCAAACTCATCGAATCTCAAGTCAACCAACATAGTTTACGAGTTCACCTGCCCCGATAAAGACTGTAAGCTTTATAAAAACTCTAAATATATTGGCATGACAACTACTACACTTTCGAGACGGTTAACTATGAATCTACAAAGCGGAGGGCCTAAGAACCATATGGAGAGTGTACATAATATTAACTTAACAGGAGATATACTCGTTGATAACACCACTATTAAAAGAAAAGAGGTTAATAAAGCGAGGCTTAACATCTTAGAAGCCATATTAATAAATGAAGATAAGCCGGCCATCATCAGTCAAGCAACAAGCTGGAATCGGCCAGCAAAACTAATTTAAAAATTCCATTCACAGGAGTTGCTCATTTCCTCTAACGTTACGTTTAACCAAGGCGGAATAAATACCCCTTAAAAATTCTTTTCTTTCACTCTGCCAGATCCTCACTTCTCTCATTACATCAGTAAAGGAGGCAATAACATTTCAAAACGCTCCGAAGATGATCGAATAAGATTGAAGCTTAGCAATTTAGTTTGGTTTTTACCAAACACATTCATTTAAAAAAAGAGATGAATACTGGACAAGTAATCCACCATCTACAAAATAGAATAAAAAAGATAGTTAGAAGAAGAGAAAGTTGCCAAAGGAAATTAATTAAGGCAAAATTCGCAATGGTCTTCAACAAAATTTGCATATATATATATATATATATATATATATATATATATATATATATATATATATATATATATATAGAGAGAGAGAGAGAGAGAGAGAGAGAGAGAGAGAGAGAGCTTATCTGAAGGCCACCAACGAAAGATGCAGCCACCAAAAGAGAAAAAAAAGAAACCCAACTTCATTATAATGAAAAATAAGGTAAACAAATAAAAAAAAGCGATAAAAGAAAAAAAAATAATAGAAACAAAAACAAGAGATATGCTCAGGTAACCTGACAAAGTCTGTTCGATTCCTCCACTCCCCAGCACTAGGGACAGGCTGTAGCGACTTTGCTCGATACGGTACAGGTTCAGGTACAACTCACGAAGTTCCCCCCACTAGGAAATAAGCAAAATGTGGCGAATATTCTGATGATGAACCAAAGCAGTCTTCACAGGATGGTAGAAATCCCAAATTGGAAAGTTCGGTTTTAAAGTTTGGCATTAATTTGATTAGATTACTTGAATCAATCTGGCAGTTTTCGCCATAATTATTTTCTATCCACCTGTTCATATGTCTTCATCCTCCTGCTTATCTAGCTAACAATGTTTGTTTTACAAAGGCTAAACAGCTTTAACAATGAGTCAGATGGCAGTTGAAACCAGATCTTAGTTCCCTCGATGGTCCAGGAATTTGGCTGAGAATTATAATTAATTGAAATCAGATCTACAGGATGTTTCGCAAAGTATCCATATTTAACAAATAGTTTTAATGAAAAGAACAATAGTTTCTTGCTTCATAAGTTTATATCACTATGAAACAGTGGTATGGCTTTCGATGTGCAAATATCCTAGACCACTTGATTTCTTCTTACATGTGGCTAGGAGGTACTCGAGTATATTGGTTCTATACCATCTTATAATGTCCTATATAAGAGGACCTTGAATAGACACAGGATAATATAAAGTTGCATCGGATTATGTTCAAAGAAGTCGTTTGCTGTAGTGTCTAAACTATTGTGGACGTATTTGTTTTTCGATGTTTAATAGTATGAAAGACATGGATCTCATGTGTTACTCAAGTCGTTACAATCTTTTTCTTTAATGAATAATGTCCTTTGTTTGATTCTTTAATCATAGGAAACAATAGTTAATGAATTGAGGGGATAGATGAAATTAACGTTGTAATTTTCAGTGTTTTTCAACCAAACTAAGTGTTCATTCTCTTTTCATTCGTTCGCAGATTGAAGTACGCAATCCACAGCCACAAGTGAAAAAAATCACTGAACAGAGGTACACTACCATACGATACCCAGTATTTATAACTCAAGTTATAAAGCCTCTTTTGACCCAAGTAGAGACCAAGGTGAAACCTGTCTTTTTTACAGAGACTGTCAATAAGTATACGACAGTCTTATTCACTGTCACTGGTATTGGACAAGTAACAGTGACTACACTCAAGTATGAAAAAGAATACATCACTCGATGTATGAATAAAGGGGGTTATCATAGGAGTTTTCTTCCAGAAGAAGGAGTGAAGCTCTTAGATGAAGACTATCCCAGGATTTTAGAAGAATATGGAGGAAACCAAAATATCCCTCCTCCTCCGGGGCTTCCCTATGGAGAGCCATTTGACGAGCCTCAACCATTTTTTTTGGAAAATTCCCCAAGGTTGCCTCTCCGCAGACGGTTTTCAGGCGTAAGAGAACGTCTAGACCGGCCAAGGAAACCTTGGAGAAAACGTATCAACCGAAGGAGACGAGTTGAAAGAAGGACTTCAAGGCATCCAAGCAATATCGAAATGTTCGCTAGGAAATACACATTTGGCACACCCACCATCACTGGGAGGTCGCTAGAGGCATCTGCTGATTCTATGTCAGAAAATTCGTTTATCGCGCATCCTCCACTTCAGGATATTCCGGTTCGGGTTCTGGCCTAAAAGGAAACACTAAGGAAGGTTAGACCCTTTTTATTTTTTCATCTTTGTTTTATCGTTCGATGCCAATTATACCATCACAATAGATAATTATTTGACAAATAATCTTAATAGAGGGATAGAAATCAATTATCTTTCACCCCTGTCCTGCAATATGCTTAATTTATTATAAAAAAGTGGTAATCAGTCGACTAAAAACAGTGTTCAAGTAGTAGTCTCCTTTCTCACTTTCAGCCTATGTAATCCTAAATAAAACCTTATTTAAAGGACACAATTGATTAAAGGAAAGAACAGTCGATGTTTTAAGTTCGCATTTTTGAGGGGGTAAACACAATTTGTATCCACCTATCTACCTTAAATTCAAGGCCTTATATTTCTTAGTGGGGGACCTACAGTTTGACGTTTTATCCGAACTACAAGGATATACACAGTACATTGCAGACTCCGTGAAGGCGAGCCGAATTGGGATTCCATCCAGGGAGTTACTGCCCCATTATAGTTTATCTTCACAACTACTGGAAGCGGTGTTTCTAGTTATCTATTCCGTAGCTCTATGTATCCACTTTCCTGAGGGTAATATGTCTACTCAGCCGAGTGTTTATGGTTGACAAAATTTTTTTGTCATCATTAACCTCTTTAATGTTATTTTATTTACTCTTTATTTGCCTTTCCCACTCATATATAGCTTAATTCTTCACTGAATCAACATTTGCTAGGTACATCAGTTTCTTTATCTGTTTGTCTTTAGCCTTTCTTTTAACACTAAGTGAAAGTGCTCTTGTTGGTTCAGCAGGATTGTATCTTAATTAAAAAAATATGAATTATCCTACAAATCTTAAGTTAATAATAAGTAAATAATAAGTTAATAATAAGAGAAAAGGGAAAAATTAGAAATAGGAGCTAAAAAAAGAAAACTAAATAGATATGTAGAAAAAAGAAAGAAAAATAAAGAATTGAGAAAGAGAAAAAAGAAAGATATTAAAAGAATAAATAAAGCTTATTCGTATAATTTAATTTTATGTGAAATTAATCAAATTTTTACCTTTTCAGTTTGTCTTTGGAGGCAAATCAGCGTTCCCATCGCAGGACTTCTTCAGCAATTATATATGCCATCCGATGGCCTCTGCTTAATATTTCTATCCTTGAGTTCCATCGCGTTAATTTGTTCAATGGCTTCAATAGACGTATTTTATCAATCTTACTTTCAATCTTCCTTTCAAACTAACTCGATTAAGATTGAGCTGAGGAGAAACCATGGGGGAATAGCGCTTAGATACGGAGAGGACTTTGAGGACACCATAAAGCAAATTTGAAAATAAGAATGGATGATACACATTGGGGCGTAGGGGGGCAGTGGCGTTGAAAAGGGCGCCTTCATGAACTAGTGCACTAGTATCTGAAAGTTGGAGGGGTGGGGAACTGACCTAATACGATGAGGATATGAGAGTTTTGTTTACAAAGAGAAATGGGGAAATCAAGGTGCGATTCTCTGCTAGAAGGTATCGAGAAGAGGTTTGAAGCACAAATGATGTGAAATTATGCGACATTATTAATAGCGATTTTTCTTTCTATCAATTAAGGAGAAGCTAGGGAGAAGAAAAGGGCCTTATAGAAAGGTTGAAGGCACCGAAGGAGGGAGATGGACGTATCCATCAGGCAGATTAGTCCACAGTCTTGGGGCAAATATGCAGCATGTAAGACTAAGAAGAGCAATCATAATGGGGCAGAGCCAGAGCGTAGGGTTCTCAAGGGGTGATATAGTGTAACAGACGAAGACAGGTATGAAGGAGCTGAGACATTTAGGTCTTTAACGGGATCAACGAGTGATAGTGATTGACGATCATATAAAAAGGATTATTTTACACCTAATTCTGTTTAAACAAAATTCCTAATATTATAATAGAGGTACGTCACATTCTTGGAAAATTCTTGGATATTCAAATCGTCCTTCTTAGGTATTAAAATCATCCTTATATCGTTCTTTTTGTGTAGGAAAAACACCCTAAATCGTCCTTCTTGGGCATTAAAATGGTCCTTTTAATCCTACTTCTAGTGTATTAAAATCTTAACTTAAATCGTCCCTCTTGGGTTTAACATCGTCATTTAAAAGGTCTTTGTTGTGTTTTAAAAGCGTCCTTTAAATCTTTCTTGTTGGGTATTAAAATCGTCTTTCTTGGGTATTAAAATCGTCCTTTTAGTAATTAAATAGCATTTTCTATCTTTATTTATGGTATTAAAATCGTTGTTTAAATCTGCCTTCTTGTGTAATAAAATCGTCCTTTAAATAATCCTTTCTGAGTATTAAATTTGTTCCTAAAGTCGTCATTATTAGGTAGTAAAATCTTTCATTAAATCGAACTTATTGCGTATTAAAATAGTCTTTTAATCACCTTTGGTGGGTATTATAATCGTCCTTTAAATCGTCCGTAGTGGATATTAAAATATGTAGTCTTTTAAATTTTCCTTTTTATGTGCTAAAATTGTCCTTTAAATCGTCCTTTTTGGGCATTCAAATCGTCTTTTAAATCATCCTTTTTGGGTATTAAAATTTTCCTTTAAATCGACTTTATTTTATATTAAAATCTACCTTCTTTGCTATTAAAATCGTCCATTAAATCGTATTTCTTAGGTATTAAAATCGGCCTTTGAAACTTTTATATCAAAGGTCTTCCATTATTTTGTGTTAACACCTGTGTGAAAACCCTCTTATGATTGCTCTTAAAAAGCGATTTAGTTTCTTAAATCACTGATCTGAAAATATCTTACTTTATGAAAATGGAAGCAACTCTAAATAAAACCATATTTTTTTAAATGGTCCTTAGATTATTTCAAAAGTTCCAATAAGGTTAAAGGGGGTGAGAAACGCTGTTTAAGGCAGTTAAAAGGGAGATGGTACGCGTCGCTTCTGAACTTGTTTTGGCTAAAAAAGGAAAAGAAAAAAGGCGACCAAATATGATGGATAAATACAGACTATTGAGAATTGCTATAAAATCTGTGATCAAAGGGAATAATAATAAAGATAAAAATGAACTAAGAACGACAAAGATACTAAAACATATTAAATTATAAAATATACCCAAAATATAAACAAATATAATAAAGATTAAAAAAAAAATAATAAACAATAATAGTCATGAAATAAAAAAATATAATAAAATCCTAAATGATAATAACTGAATAAAAATAATAAATGATACAAATAATAATAATTTAATGAAAAGACAAATTAATGGGGATAAACAAATACCCTTCGACTCAACATATTTTCCCTCCTGTGGAAGAGTGAGAGAATCACGTACCACTATTGTTGTGATAGCGCTGCGTCGTAGAAGCGAAATTAGAATTCCTCTCCTTTGGAAATGGGTAGAGGCGCAGGTTGGAAACTATTACGTACATAATAATCCCATGAATAATCCCTGGGAACATGACTGCCCTGGCCTGAATTGGAGTCTTCCATCTCCTTTTTTATAATTCCCACGGGACTGGGAAGAAGAAAATGAGAAATGATAGATGAGATAGAAAGGATAGGATAGAGAGGGTAGATAGGAGTGGATAGAGGAGAAAAAAAACTTTCGCGCTGCCTCTATTCGTAATTGTTTAGGTTAGGTTAGGTAATTTGGTTAGTTTGATAAATTTAGGTTAGGTTAGGTTAGGTTAGTGAGGTCATTTGTTTAGGTTAGGTAATTTATTTAGGTTATATGTGACGAGGTTAGGTTAGGTAATTTGGTTAGGTTAGTGGGCTAATTTGCTAGGTTTAGATAGGTTAGGTAGTGAGGTCATTTAGTTAAGTTATGTCAGGAGAGGTTTGCTTAGGTAATTTGACCTTGACCATGATAAGAGACAGGCAGACAAATAAAATAAGAAAAGTTAAAGAACTGGAAACCGCGAGTAAAAACAGTAGACATGAAAATGAAGAGAGATGAATAAAGGCAAGAGATGGGAATAGAAATATAAAAAAATATTGAAACAAAACAAAAGATATAAAATAATTTTAATGGCACCCATCTTGCAACCGCTACCAAGGGCATAACTCTCATCGAAATATAAAATCAAAAACAGCGAAAAAAGCAACTGAAAAAACAACCAAAAATAAAATGTAGGTTCCAAGCTTTGCAGGGAGGCTTGCCTTCCTTCCGGAGCCCGAGCATCCATCCAACACCTACACAAAAATAAAATGGAGTAGGTCAAACAGACTCTCCACATAAGTCTAACAGTCCATAGTCCTTTGTGCAGGACCTCGTCCCGAATGAAAGGGAAAAGTGGGAGCGACAATCACTCGTCCCGTGCGTGAAGATCCCACAGAATAGAACATTCGACAAGAACGTGTTGGGAGGCCTGGGGGAAGCACGCAGTCGTCGCAGTAAGGTGCTGCAAAGGATCGCTCCATGAAATGGTGCTGAATCTCACGATTGTCGCCCGATTTGAAGACAGCAGTCAGTGCTCTAAAGCCGCGACCAGTCGCGACGTAATAGCGCGCAACTTTACGTTCCCGTCGGCCGTCTTCCATTTTTTTCCGGCAGGAGGATGGAGGGCTGACTTTATTCTTGTCGTGTATTCAGTATGGAAAAGAGCAAAATGCTGGCATACTCTTATGCACTTTAATCGGCGTCCTCATTCCCCGCAATCCCTTCAAGTCCAGGAACCCAACATCAACCAGGCTTACGGCAACCGTGGTGACACGGATAACCCGAACAGAAGAGCGTGGAAATTTTAATGTCTCGAAAGTACTAATGGCGCTTTGTGAGTCGCTTTAGATCACAATCCAATCTCTGAACCAGTCACAACGTGTTATTACTGCAGCGAGCCGTGTATTGTAATCAGCTCGGCTCTGAAGATAGACGCAGCACCTGGTAAAGATCCCCTGACTT
Source organism: Ceratothoa steindachneri (assembly GCA_963969495.1). Taxonomy (NCBI): domain Eukaryota; kingdom Metazoa; phylum Arthropoda; class Malacostraca; order Isopoda; family Cymothoidae; genus Ceratothoa; species Ceratothoa steindachneri. Next base: position 131,556,416 of record OZ018317.1, on the reverse strand, counting down.
CAAACAGAGGGGATTCAGCATGGAAGTCCCCCCTTTCCTATGAGTTGGAGCCATCCATGTACACAGGTACAGTTCTAGCAAGACACGAACTGTGCTTCAAATTTCTTAGGTGGCAGCGGCGCATGAAACGATAGTTTGGTGGAGTAAAGGTCATCGATCATTTCCCCTTCAACAATATCAAGTGGTGAGAGGAGAGCCCAGAGGCGTGTTCTCAAATTCTTTACCCACCTACAAACCAAGGTTGGGTGAGATTTCGCTATTAGAAATATTATCTGAAACCTTGGTAATAATCCAACCAACATAAAAATTCCGAAGCTTGCGACCGATGAAAAAGAAAAAGGCTGTACGTGTGCTATATGCCACGTTCAGTCGCTCTCGCTTATCTTGTCTCGGGGTTTCGAAATTTTCAGGTCTCCAGCTATAACTGCGCTAAAGAGTGGTGTTCGCATAGGTAGAGCAACGTAAAACGGCCAGGAGTTGCCCTGTAGACGGTTTATTTTCAAAGGCCGCGGTTGCAGACTGAGCAGCTGGGAACGCAGGGCAACAGGCTGGATTTACTTACTACGAGGTTCTAATCGTAGACAAAACGGCTAGAATTTGAAAACCCAGAGACGGGAACCGAGACTTTTAGTTGGCCTGGCGACCAACAAGGCAGTAAAGCTCACCCGCCATAATCAGTACAGCCTTATGCACCCGATAACGGCTGCTGAGAGGTTGTCACCCATTAGGCACCGCAGGGAAGAGGTTATTGGTTATTAATCGTGTGACCAAACACAGGACACCTCAAGCCTGGTTTTTTGAACTTGTGGGTATTAAAAAGAATTGCTTTTAGAGGTTATAAAGCCTCTCTTCTGACACGGTATAAGCTAGCTGGCCAGGGCTTCAAGCCTAGAGTAGAGAGAGAGGGGATAGTTGGAGAAAAATTGCAGAGTGCAATCCCTGGATACTGGGTGAAACAACCTACACAAGATACGCTTCCCTTACGGGCACTCGGACAGGGAATCAAGACTCTAGAAACGGGCGCGAAAGATTCCAACAATAGGACGGGATAAGCGCTAGCGACCACGCTTTTCTCGATATCTGGGCAGCTACCGCGGATAAACGCTAACGACCCCGCTTTTCTCGATATTTGGGCAGATACCACGGATAAGAGCTAGCGACCCCGATTTTCTCGATATCTGGGCAGCTACCTTAGATAAACGCTAACGACCCCGCTTTTCTCGATATCTAGGCAGCTACCGCGGATAAACGCTAACCACCCCGCTTTTCTCGATATCTGGGGAGCTACCACGGATAAGAGCTAGCGACCCCGCTTTTCTCGATATCTGGGCAGCTACGCGGATAAGCGCTAGCGACCCCGTTTTTCTCGATATCTGGGCATCTACCGCGCACAAAGCTCCACCAGACTACGCCATCCGAAGAAAAATCGGCTCAGAGTTACCAAACAATCCTCGTAGAAGGGTTCAGGGAAACTCTCCATCAGATGGCGATGCTTTCAGCGAGTGTGGTTGATTCGGAGGCTATGAAAATTGCTTTGATACGGTTAACACGTTTTTAATAAGACCACTTGCACATCACTTTAAATTCCCGAGCGATGTCTCACATCTTCTTTGCGATGTAGTCAGTGGGCAAGAAAAAGGAAACCCCGGTTTGGTAAATCAGTATTTGCAGAAAACTTGGTTTTGTCATTAGCGCGTTTATTCTTTTAACCCCTAAATTCCTATACAACCAGAAGAAAACAACTTAGACATCACCCTAACTTGCATTACCTACAGCGCCAAGGATACTGCAAATAACGGATGAAAAGAATCCAATGGCTCAAGGGTGCTTATCTCCCTTACCTAGCGGTATATTGCAAGCAGTTCGGTCGTAAAGACAGACGGGGCCAGCGAAATATCGCTGACGGGTTCAAACGGGTTCAATTTTCAAAATCTATTTGCAATGGTGCTAAAGTTTAGAGATTTTAAGTTTATGGAATAGGCTTGTAATAGTTTATTCGCTACGGTTAGTCTAATTTTTAGAGATTTGCGAAGACTACCTTTACTATATTGAAAAAAAAATCACCCACTTAACTATATTTAATTTTTTAAAAAATTTATTGTTTCTTTTTTTATATATTTTTGAAATTTTGTTTACAAATATTAATTAAATATAAAAAATTATTGAAAGGTTTGGAAATTTTTTTACCGACATTAATTTTAACGTTTCATTATTAACAAATATTTTTAATATAAGAATAAATTGGGAGACATCAATGATAAATGATTGAAATGCATACGGTATTAGAGTGACTTAGATTACTTTAATCATTTATGTTAACATACCAGATCAGGGGCCATATTTTGAACATTGGCGGGCCACTTTCGACCTCCGGACCATACTTAGTTCAGGACTGTTTTAAGTGAACATACAAGACTTAGGAAGTAATAGGATATCGCTATCAGCACCTAACGCCGAGCGGTGCAGAGAGAAGAATTTCTATTGCACGGATACAAGAGAACTAGAAGTCCCTAATTTGCGCCTCCCAGGTGATGTGCAGGTCCAAAACAATACTCTACAATCGATGCAAGTCTACTACGTCCTAGCTAGCCCCATTTAGGATAAGGTTTGGCTCAGGATGAGGGCCACGACACCAGAAGAAATACACTACTTTGATATTGGCCAAAGGAAAACCTAAAGCTGGACTTTCAGTAAATTGAGAGACATTGTTCATAGCCTGTTAGAGGCGGGGCGCTCAATGGTAGTCTTCCTAACCACGCAACAAGAGAACGAAAAATCATCGACGTAAAGTGTGTCGAAAACATCTTCCGGCACATCGAAATAATAACTTTGATCACCATGACAAAATAGGGTAACGATGAGAGCGCTTTCATGTCAGACGCTCTCCCCTTAGCCCATTGGCTCACAGAGGCCTCTCTCACTCATATGCGGAAAATACGATCTCCTAAAAACTCATATGAAAAAATTTGGATTGTGTCCTCTTCTCCCCCTAGAACGAAGGGAGGGTCTCAATTACATCGTTTTGCCACACGGTATCATATGACTTCTCCAAATCAAGAATACCGTGACCAAATTTTACCTGAAAAGGAAAGCCCCGAGGATGTCACTTTTGAGCCAGATCAAACCATTCGACGCCGGGTGTAACTCTACGAAGTTACACTAGGCAGAAGACAGTTCACTTGGGCTGTTAAACAATAAGTTATCATAAAATTAAAAAAAAATTTCCATACACTTCCACACGCATGAGGTTAGAGAAAAGATGGAGGAAACCAGCCAGGTGGAATGATCTCAGAGATAGAACTCCAAGGGATACCAGCTGCGAAACGTATCATTGAAGTTATCTGGACACGCAAGCCCCCTCATTTTTAAATAATTTGGAATGAGGTTCCCTCTTCATTTTAAGAACAACACCTTTACTAGGTGTACCTTGCCAAGATTCGGGCAGACGCGAGGGGCACAAAGTTCTTTTAATACTAACATCCTTCCGACAAAGGAGACTTCGAAAAGCCAAGGGGTGGGTTAGTTGTCACCTTTCTGGGCTAGGCTTCTTCCGAGTCAAGCGACTCTGTGGAAGAATGTGTTTGCTCTATCTCTTGCGAAATAGTAACGCTGGGGAGGATAGAATATAGGAGGCTACGGTTTGGGACCAAGCGGGGTTTGTGCCTTTCTTACCACCAGCCGCACCTTGACGATGCCTTGAGAGTTAAAAATTGCTGAAGGGTTCATAATGAGTACAGGAGCTAATGCACTCATAGGCTCTTAATGGTCAGGAGCGATATGTAATATTTTTAGATGAGTGGCATAGGATGTGTCTAGTCACGCAAACTGAAATATGAGAATTTCAGAAGCCTGTATAACGAAATATGGCACAAATACTGGAAGACCATAACCTGATTTAGCAAAGATACAAATATTTATTTAGAATCAGCAAGGTGAGAGATCCACCGCAATGCGTACACTTGTTTTGCAAGTAGACATGCTTTATTTGTGCGTCCGAAGTGGGGGAAGTGATAGCACCTCTGCGGTAATGGCGAGATCCTTCCTCAAAACCTGCTCGCCCTTGACTTCCCTCTACTCGGCAAGCTTTTCTTTAATATCTTGCAGGGGATTGTCCGAGAGTTTGCTAACCACATTCTAGTCTATTTATGAAGTTTACGGTTAGAATATGGCTTCATCCAACAAGTTTTCTATTGAATTTCTTTACCGTCCTCAATTTGGAATTGTTTACGAGATCTGCCTTATTGATCAGAAATTTTGTTTTCTACATAAGAGACAGGGGAAATCGCTACGTGGAAGAAACATGTGCCCATCAGACAACTCTCCCCTTTAGGTCGACCGAATAACAAAGAATCGCTTAAAACCAACGGGCTTGAAGAAGCAAGGTAGGTTGTCAATGATGGGCCTTGACGTTATCGAATCCCGTTTTCCTGCTTAGTCTAATTTTGGGGGGTTTGGAGAACGGATATTTGCCTTTCTCTCGGCTCCTCCCAAAGAGAACTCAGAGGATGGACGGACTTCCATCACCTAGGTCCCCTATCACCTCGGATGGAGGTCGTTCTGGACTTCTTCCTTCGAGGCGTTGGGGATGCCGTATTTGAGGTATCATGATAATCACTCCAGAGGAAGGGTCTGAGGGGCCAACACGCGAGCGCCGAATAGGAGTAGCCAGGATGCCCACTGACCTTGAGATGTTCAGATACCAATTTTCTGTGCTTCTAAACAGAGCAGAAATCTCTCGTTCAAAAGTTTCTGTTTTCTCTTCCCAAAGTGCATTATATTTCTTGATTCTGCCTCTCATTAATGTGTTGCGGGGTTTAGTTGGGCCTTGTGCTTTTCTCGTGAGACAGTGCATTTGCCTAATATTTATTCGTTGCTTCATGAATTAGTCCTTGCTTATTTTAAATTTTATTTCCTGTGACCCGTCGCCGAATCATCTTTTTAGAGATATATAAATTGCTAGGAGTTGTGTTTATTTCCTGATTAGCCCTAGTTAAATAAAAATAAAAGCTCCTCATAATCCCAATGGTCTGAAGGCACCGCCCCAGATCTTATCTCACTACCTAACCCCTGAATCATTTATTTTTCGAACAAGAAAAATATAGAACTCTAGGCTCAAGCAGAAATCTTTTTCCTTTTTTTTCTTCCTTTCCAAAGTTTATTATTTTCTTGATTTTTACTTACAATTAAGTCGTTTTGTAGTGTTAACCTGTGTTTTTGGTGTATTAATTGCTAAGTTTTATGTATATATTCGTTGTTTTCATAACGTTATTTTTCGAATGCAGATGAATCTAGAATATTCCACCCTGCACCTTATTTGTTATACGAGTGTGGTTGTAAAAAATCTATGTTATATCCCAAATATAACATTAAACATAATCAACCTTAGAACTTACTATGGAATAAAGCATCTAGTTACTTTGAAACTAACGGGCAGAACTCATTCTTGTTTCCTTCTTTGTAAATCCATGCGCCATCTCTGCCAAAGTGAAGAGATTTCAAAATACTCACAAACAGACCTCAATTCCTTCTTCAAAACACTGCTCTCCCTTGTATAAACCTCACCCAGTCCTCCAATGCCCACCCCATCCCTCTTTCTACTACATTTGTAAATTGTCGCAGTTTGACGATAGGGAAAGTGAACTTCATATGCGACCTTATCCCATCTGAGATGCTTACCATTTTTGGCTTAGCAGAAACATGGTCACTATGACCTCTCACTCAAATCGAATCTTCGAACAGTTTCAAATCTCTGTTTGGAACCTTGCCTCTGAAATCCACTTTTACATTGGCAATCTTCTATTCCTCTTAGGCCATCTTACAGACAGATTCCTCGATGAGCTCGATAAATTTGTCAACATGAAGCTATCTAATCCCTCTGCAATTTTACCTATTTTAGTAGGATTTTAACATTTCACTGCATAGACATTCTTTTCTGCAACATTTTGACATTTTAAAATTTATTCTCTCCCAGTTTGTTTCATCCCCCACTCACACACGTAGAAATGCACTTGGTATAGTCTCCTCCTCTTTCCCAATTTATAGCCTAATCATGACTGCTCCATCTACAGATATTTCTGACTACTTCCTCATTCTTTTGTTTCTCTCTTTTTTAACTTCTGACCCCTACCACCAAGCCTTATCATCGTGGGCTTGCTTCCATGAACCAAGGACAGATTCAAAGAGCTCTCATCAGTCTCCTTTCCCCGTTCAATTCTGACATCACCTCTGCTGACCTCAACAGAGCCATCAACTTTATTTTATAGATCGCCTCCTTCTGCCTTAACTTCTTTACTCTTTTCTCCCAACCTCTACTTGCCGACAACGTGCATCGTAGTTCTCAGCCACTATATACAACGCTAAAGAACACAGGTCGTGCGTGTGAGAGACTACTTCTAGCTGCATGCGCTCGTAGTGCAGAGACAGAAGCTGCCTCCGTAGTATACGTCCGTGCTACTCTTACACTACCTTCCTAAAATCCGCAAAAGAGGCTCACACTCGCCATATCCTTGCAGATAACAAAAACAAGTCACACCCTTTGATCAAGTTTCTTGCCCTTCTGAAATACCAGTCTCACTACACTATCTTCCACACTGAGTTCTCAACCTTCTTCTCTAACAAGATAGACCATAACAACTCTGGCATACCCCTGCTTCTATTAGGGTTGGGATAAAAACTGAAAACAAGAGACTCGGTTCTTGGATCGCATTCCTCATTTAAAACTGGGTAGAACCGGTTTTGAAATATTTTATTTACATATTATGTTAAAATCCTAATTAATTTAAAAAAAAGGAAACAATATTTTTTTTAATATTTGAAATATGCAGTTATTTTAAAATAAATTTATATCCCATTTAAATAAAAAAAATAATACCTTTTAACTAAACCAAATGACCTAATTGAAACTTTCTTTATTTAGAAAATAAGATCTTACAAAACATAAAACATTGAATCTTCTGAAAACCGACAATTTTGCCCCTTATCTTAGTTAAAAAAAAGAAGCCTGCAGCTAAAAAGGCACGCTCTGATTTCACACAAGTTGCTTTAATAGTCAGTTAGGCTTAGTATAATAGTTGTAAGTTCATGATTTTTGTTTGAGTGAGTACAAAAAGTTTAAATTAACTCCTCATATTAAAGCCTACTGAATTATTTTTTGTGGGAATTTGTTCAACCGTTTTCACTTCGTTCATATATTCTTACATAAGATCAATGCAGTCAAGTGAGCCCATATCACTCGAGTGACTTGAATCTACTGAAATTTCCTCTTCTGACTCGTTGTTGTTGTTGGAATAAATCTTAAAGAAAAGTTTAGAAAACAAGATCTGCTGACCAAAAAGTCGCGTGCTCTCACCTATTTTGATTTATGACCTCATGCCCTCCAAAACTTAAAATTATTCCAAGACTAACCTTAGGAGGACCTTTAAAGTTATATGATTCAAAAGAGAATGTAAAAAAATAAGGGTTTAAAATTTCATTAGAATCGGCCGAATAATTATGATGTTATTGCCAAAACAAAATAATTCATGGGCTAACCTTGGGAGGACCATGTAAGTTATACCCTTCGAAAGAGAATGTAAAACGACATATTTGACCTAATTTCTTTAGAAGCGGCCGATTAGTTACAATGTTATTACAAAAACAACAAAAAAGCAAAACGGGGACCGACAGACCGACATAGCGAGATGTAGAGTCGCCCGTGACTAAACTCGAACGCGACTAAAACTGCTTTCAACACATTGTTTTTAGTGTTTGGCGCGATGGAAATGGAAACATTTCGTTAGGCTGTTCTTGGAGTGCCACAATATCTGTTTGCCTTCTCGAAGAATGAGACATGAGACATTTTAGAAGTCCTCCTGATATTGAGTTTACGTGCTTGGCTTCTGAAAAACCTTTATAAAAGAATTTCATGAACAGATCTGCTTTTAACATAGTTGTGTCCTTACGGCAGAGCAAAAATAATATTCCGTAATGCCTCATAAGGATCATTGAGAAGTTTCCATTCATCATCAAAAATATTTTCAGCTGAACCTATCAGTCTAAGAACCTTAAAAATGCAATTTTTAGTTTAAAAAAACCCTTTTAAAATTAAAAACTTAATATTGCATCTTGTTTTACAATCTAGAATATTTTACATTTTACATCCTTTGAAATCTTTTGCAGATCCTTCTCACTTTGCTAATTGTCTTAATGTAATTTTATTTAAGAGAGGTATAATTTGACGCGAAATGTAAATTCCGTCAAAAGATTTGTACGATGATTTTCATTAAATACATATAAAAAAATCATCTTCAGTATCACTATCTTTATCATCAGTGCAATGAGCGGATTCATATACATTAGACACTTTGATTTTGGCATATAAATAATTTGTAACAACCAGGTGAATACAGTGTGTTATGCATTATTGATACTTTGCCCAGATTTGCTTGCTAAACTTCACTCAAACCGATGCACCGTCAGTTGATTAACCAACAATGTGTGAATTTAAATCTAATCCGAATTCATCTAATCTTGCTTTAACTATTTCTGCACATTTACGGCTGTCTACTGGTCCATATAACCAAAATCAATCCGAGAGACCAATGTTGTTTTACAGAGAGAACTTTTATGTTCATGTATCCTACATTCTGCTTTGAAGTATACTCATTAAATGCTAATGAAAACGGAACGCCTTCATCTACTCGATCTTTGACGTATTTGGACATTTGACATTAGGTATATAAAGAGATGAATATAGTAGTATGAGTTTTAGTAGAAGAAAATAGTGGAAATATAGGAAAGTGAAATGAAAGTACTGCTCCTGGTGAAAGGGTATCTCTGGCTTTCTTTGCGTTTTGGTTATTTTTTTATAAGTACGTATATATATATATATATATATATATATATATATATATATATATATATATATATATATATATATATATATATATATATATATATATATATATATATATATATATATATATATATATATATATACAAGAAAGAGAAAGGGACATTAGAAGAAGACCAGAATCAAAGGTTTCTGCACCTTTCTTTCTGTCTTCAAAATTGTTTTGAAAGGCAGAAAATAAATATGGCGAAAGCCCTGTTGGTTGTTATCACCCGCAGAACTTGCATTTTCTCCTTCTATATCTATATATATATATATATATATATATATATATATATATATATATATATATATATATATATATATATATATATATATATCCAGCAAACCGCAACAAACAGAAAAACAAGATATTTTTCTTCGTAAATGTTATTTCCTAATTCGCAAGAATTCAGTACAGGGTGGGATTCGAACCGTGCAAAATAAAGCAGCGAGAAACCGCTTTGATCACAATTAAACCGTCATTTAGATCACTCGGCGAGGCAGAGGACAATAATCTTCTGAATAAACAATCTTTTAAGGTACGCTCCTCAAGGTCGATCAGGACTATAAAAGAGAGAGAAATTAATATGGAATTCAAAGGATAAGTGTGATTAGTTCGTCGCGTATCTGTTGTGTTTGTCCAGGAAGATTTACCTCATTGACTCGTTCCTTGTATTCCCTCGCGAAAGATATCATTCTAAGGGTCTATGAAGGGGCAGGAAGAGTTTTATTTTTCACTCGTGGAATGGTTTTCTTATCTGGTTTTATTAAATGATCGGTAATTTCATCCAACTCCTCGTCAATATCTTCCAAAGTGACATTAATTAAGGGGTCGGGAATGTAATTTTCGAGTTGTTTATAAGCATCATAGTTGGCGTGAGAGTAACTCTTGCGTTCTGAGATGGGGATTTGAATATGGGCGGTTGAAATTTTAATTACGATAGCCTGCTGGTTGCTGGAGACAAAAGGGCCTGGTTCAATGAAGTAAGTGTATAGGAACAAAGTGCTGGTAAGCACTATGTTCGGTTTTGTGGCTGTGGTGTGTGTTATGCATGTGGGAAAGTTCGGTCCAATTCTCGTTATAATTTGTCTGACAATAACTGTCTCCTTGAATCGAGGTCACCGACAAAAAGATCGATTTTTTTCGTGACCACAAAGCTGCAGAAAGTTGTGGAGGGGTAAGTACGCTCTCATTGGGGGCTGGTATCGTGTTGCCAGGATCAGGGGGCCCACTGCCGTACGGTCCGTACAGCAATTGCACAACCGTCAAATCGTTCTCCCCTGTGAATTTTGGCTGACTTCGTAGGGAAATTTTTTATACTTTCTGTGTGTATTTATCCCGTGCTCTGAGATAAATAGAATGTCAGGGTCGCATTGTCTTATTATATTATCGTAGAGTAATTATTTTTGTCTGTCCAGGCGTTCGAGTTAAAATGTAATATTTTTAGCTTGTCAATTGTCAGTTCATATTAGATTCCTGTGTATATTATGAGTTTAAGGCTTACTCTCTTTCAAGCTTGGGCCCTTGTGGAGTGGACGGGGGCGTACGAGGTTTTCCTGAGCGTTTCTTCTTGAAATTGCCGTCTCTGAGAGATATAGAAGTTTCGGGAGCTAGTTTGATCAAGCCTCGGAGTAAAGCCCCCTCGACTTCTCGTTGTGTACAGTCGTCCGATGAGAATTCCGATTTGTATCTTCCGATTTTTATACCACCAGACACATCGATGGTAGTCATCCTACTTCAAAAAGAGGACATTTCGGGGCCTACACTCTCGAGTTTATCTTACTTGAATGAAATACGTGCCTAGATTCCCTTTTACAAGAAGATGACGATCTCGGACGTCCCTGAGGCTGAGAGGTTTTCTGGAGGCGGGGCAAGCGCGCTTCTTACACAGGTCTCGCAGACTCAGTTTGTTCATGTGTTTCTGTCGATTGGTTTTTGTTTGGATCCTCGGTGCGTGTACTCGCTTTTTGGCCGCCTGTGCTTGGATCCTAGGCTCCCTGGAAGTGCTAGGGCGTTGGAAATTAGTCCCGCATTGGGATTTGAGACTAATTTTTAGAATCTCCTCTGACCATGGATTCTCAGGAAACCACATTTTTGGTATCCCATTATGCGTCAGAATTCTATTCAGCTCTTTCGCAAAGGTCCCTGAAGTGGAGAGATTTGCGATGTAAGTATAATAAATGCAACACATAATTTTGGTCGAGTTTTCATTCTCGACGTGTCGGTATGTCTTGTTTTTCCGAGATTCCGCTACGGCAGCTTTTTCAACCTTGGCATAGCTGTTGTTAGCTTTTGCTTCTTCAGCCTGTCTCTTTTCGATGGATTTCTTTTTTAATAAATCTTTTTTGACAGGGCATGCCATGGAGAGCGTCTTATGCATCCCTGCGCAGTTCAGGCACTTCAAAGAGGTGCTATTGCAGCCCCTTCAGGAATGGCTCTCTAAAGAGCATATGAACACAAAGGAATGTTTCCTTTGGTAACAGCCGAACAAGATTTGAATGAAAGAACTTTAACTGAAGATTATTTGTACAGAAATTTCTTGAGATAAAATAATGATTAACTCTCACTTTATCATATACGTTGTCATATTATTAAATATTTTTATTTCTACGATTTTTTATTTCTACGATTAATTTGAACAATATAATTGAAATATTGAGTCTGATTGATTAAAAAATATTAATCAAGCAATCAGAATCGTGTGAAACAGTTATACGCTAATCCGGACAAGGATCATCCAAGTATAAAGGCTAAAATTATCCATTCTATTAGAAAATAATTAGAATGGTTATTTTCGACCACTATACCTGATAAGGTTTGATCAAATTAAAAAATTCCCCCAAAAATTTCAGAACCGGTTTTGGAAATACGGTTCTCGGTTCTGAAGAAAAAAAATGAAAACTGGGTAAAACCTGGGTTTTGAGATCCGGTTTCCAACCCTACCTCTACTCCTAACCACCGAGTGACTCTCCATTTTCTTCCAATATCCGAACGTCTTTCTCTCGCTCCGGTGTCCCTTTGTTCTCCCCTAGACTCATTCTCTCCAAACTCGCAAGAGGAGGACAGGTGACATCTGGAGACTTGTGTACCCTCCCGACTCCAACACTCGCAGTTTGCCCCCTCTACAAGAGGATCTGGAGTTATATATTTTCCCCACATTTTCACTTTCTCCAACTTCACAAGTTTCTTTGAAGATCTATCCTGGCAAACTTTCTCCGTGATACGGCCTCTTTGCTTTTGTACTTTTAATTCGAAGAAAAAATAATAACAAGCCCCCCAAGTCTTCCCGCCATTTCTTCCTCACGGATATTTTCAAAAACCTCACTATCGTCTAGAATAATACCACTGACTTCAACTACGTGGCTCTTTCCCCTGTCCCAAGGAAACTGAACCCGAAGTCAAGCATCCATGCAGTCTACCGCCTTATCTCTCAACTTCTTTCCCTCTCAAAAGTCTTGGACAGGCTGGTTGTCAGCCCGGAATATATCTCACTTATCCTCTAAAATCGATGAGATCTGTCAGTCTAGTTTCAAGGCAAGCAATAACTTATTCAGCTCCCCTACATGTTCCTTACAGCTGACGTTGGCTAGCCTTCCATTCTGGACCTTTCAGCAGCATTTGAAAGTGTTGACTTTTGTTTTTCTACACCAACCCCGTGAATTACTGGGTGTTTCTGGAAATACTCTTAACTAGTTCCGTTCGTATCTTTCATATCGTACTCAATCTAACCATGCTCTTCCCCTTTCTGATACAATTAAAAATCTGAGTGCCCCCTTTAATCGTCAGTTATCTCCCTGAACTCATGCTTCGAACATCTATAAATCCTCTCTCTGCTTTATCCGTAATCTCAGCCGCATCCACTCCTACTGTGAACAAAACAGCTTTGACATTGCCATTCATGCCTTCATCACTCCCACCCTGAACACTGCCTTCAAAATTTGAAGGCCGAGTTCTTCTCCATCGAGAAAATTTCTATCATACAATTACTATGCATCCTGATATCCACTGGCTCCCCATTCGACAAAGGAATCACCTGCTCCCGAGAACGCTACTCTCTGATTCTGCCTACATTCTGAATGAGGTGCGTGATGCAATACGCTTAACTTCTCTCTCCTTGGGGCATTCAAGCGTGCCTTGAAGACTGACTTCCTCTTTCTATCTTTACCTTAATCGATAGATAGGCGTAGGCGCTCAGTGAAGGCCCCTGGCCTTGCTGAACGCCATACCAAAAATACTATTTTTATATTATTAATCTGGGATCCAAACATTGTGACAAACTCCATTGGGATCTGACACCATAGATCCATATAAAGTGATCCGGATTGGCCACTGGGTATCTTCGAGAGCGAGGGCGCTGTTGTCTCCTTTTTCCATTTCTTAGGAGGGGGTCCAAGTGACAGAAAAAGTGGGTCCGCCTCCAAAGAAAGGAGGGAAACTTCTGAAAACAATTCCTAAAGGGGAATATATGGCAAAAGGGGAAATCTCTTATACATATTAAACGAGTGGAGGAGAAACCCCAACGTGTGCCGGGGTAATGTTAATCTCGTTTAGCCTTCATAATCATTCATATGAGGGAGAGTGAAAAAGTTCTTGGAATTTTTCAAGAATTTTTTTTATTAAGTAGAAACATATAAGTTAGAAGCAATTACTTTAGCTTAGTTCTTTCTTACACAATGCACTTCACGAGACTGTGTTTCCATCCATTTAACCATTCTCTAAAGTACCCAGTTTCAATCGTTTGAAACAGCCCATAACAACAGTTTTAGATTCATTAAATTTTCCAATCGGCTTCCTTTCAGTCTCTCTTTAAGTGTCGGGAACCTCCAAAAGTCAGATGGGGCAGGATCAGAGCTATAGGGTTTAATGCGGTAGAATTTCCCATCGAAATTTTCGTAGAACATCTCTGACTACCTTCGTATTGAAACAGGACACTGCGATGAAAATTTCCCAGTCGTTTATCTATCAATCAGGCATTCAATCTCTTTAAAACTCCTACGTAAAACGTTCCACTGGCAACCCTTTGTATTTAAGAAAATCAACCATTATCAATCACGGATATCGAGCCCCCCCTCCCACACACACAACAACAAAAACGCTGGGCATTATGTTCTGTGCTGCTCTCCCTGATTTGAATTTGATATGCTCAGAAGATGCATGAAGAAGCTACTGTTTGAATTAAACCTTTCTTTCAGGATTGTATTGGTAAATCCATGTCTCATCGCCATTTACAATTTGATCCATGAATAACTGTTACAGTGTCCGTTACAATTTGGTACATAAATAGTCTTTGCATTACCCGTTACAATTTGAGCTCTAAAGAACATTGACATCGCCAGTTACAATTTGACCTATAAATAACCGTTACAATTTGACCGGCAACAAAGCTTTAGAATTTGACCTATAAATAACCGTTATATTATCTGTTACAACTTGAACCATAAATAACCGCTTTCCCAACTTCGATCTTATTTAAATTAGCTATTGAAAGAACTCGTTGGACCATCAGATCTGGGCACAAATCTTTCGAGACCAATCGCAAGAAAAGCGATTGATTGCAGAGATAAAATATTTTCTGTAAATTAGGAATATTGAACCATACGAGAGATCCAATGCACTATCTATCTGCTATATGGTTACTCTAAAGATTTATGACAGAAGGTACCATTCCTTCCTCCATTAAAGGTTATTGGTATCCACTCCCTTAGATCATTTTGCAAGTCTTGCTTGCCATGTCAAAAACGTTGAGGCCATTTGTTGATTGCTTTTTCCTTGGCGAAACATCCCCATCAACCTTTTGCAAATGTTTCAATTATTTGCGTTGCTATACAATCAAGTTTCCTTACGAATTTGAGGCTGGCCTTTATCTAAAAGTTGCTGCTCTTTTTGCCTCAAAAAAGGATGTTTGCTGAAAAACATCAGCAAAAGGATATGAGAAAGTGAATTAATAATGCACACGCCTTTCTGATATCGAAGTAAGGTCTCGAACACATGTTTAAACATGTTCTGTTTTGTAAATATCTCGTTAGGACAGAGGTCTTCCGCAAACTGTATATATATACACTACTGAGCAAAATAAGGAACGATTTTTGTCGTGGTCCACCACTCTATACAATACACTACTCCTATATTATGTGGGGGGTGACTTAATCACCTACTGCAACGCGAACCGTTTAAGGACTGTTTGCAGGGATTAACAATCGAGGCGTTGGGTTTCAAATCCTTAACAAATCAGGCAGAGTGCAAAAATGGTTGGCAAGATTTACTTGAATAGGCCGAGGGTATCGTTCAAGGTTAGTTAAAGATGAAACAACAAAAATATAATTTTATTTACAAATATTTAAATAAGAATAAAAATAGGAAAAGGGGAATTATTTAAAATGAAATAGTCTCTTGATAATTATGATAAGGATGAATTCTCAAATAAAATGAATTAATTAGCGTTACTAGGATCAGATCAAAAGGGGGAACTTGACAATACTAATAATTCAGGGAGGTTTCAATCTTACGATTCTGTGACTTCGAGGAAGGTCCTGCTTGGGAAGGGGCGAGTGGGGCACGATCCGAGGAATATCGATAAAGATAGCCAATCTTCAAGGGTGACGTTCGACGGGTAAATGTGGGATTACTCATAATTCTACTGGCAGAGGAAACTTCTTTTCTTTATAGGTAATCGATAGAGATTTTCTTCGGATAGATTAAAGGAAGGGAGACTGTCGCGCAACTTCAAAGGATTGTCGTTGACAGAAGCTACCAATTGACTGGTGAAAAATCACGCCGGAGAAATCTTGCTGTCTGATGAACGCTCACGGGACTTCGACTCGAGACGATGAGGACAACTTTGAAGTGCGTGCGGGACTCCCCAATCTCAAGTCAAATCCGGGTATTTATACAAGTGATGTGGAGGGAGGAAAGGTGGATTCGGAGCAGCGGGTGAGGAAGCTTCAGACATCTTAATCCGTGAGGCGGACAAAAATTCAGCTTTTAGCGGCAAGGCGCGAAAAAAATAAACAGCTCGTTCTCTCCTCGTCACTGGGGGGAGGGCTCTGGACAAATTCGCAGGATTGGGTGATAATTTCCCAATACGCCCAGGAGTCGAAACTTCTCGAATGATCTCGAACAGGAAGTAACATTTCCCATGGCGGGATACAATCGCACGTGGTATCCAAATAACGTGAGGAGGTCAGAGGTTGTTCGTCAGAGGTACGTAAATGAAATTTCCATGGTAAATTTAATGTATTTTATGAAGATTTCATATGATGCAATCGTATATTCAAGAAATTGTACTAAATAGACTAATAAAATAAAATATTGACACGTGCAGAATAAGAGAACGATAATTCACAGAATTGCTTTGCAAGATAATATACTAGAAACAAAGCAAGATTTGACAAGGATGAAAGTAAAAACACATAATATGAGGTGTTGAAGCCTTTTTTTCAATTACTTCGTTGCAACGACGACCACGGGACATTGCCCGTTACTTACAAAATTCTGGTGTTATTTTGTCCTATTCTTGCTCAATTTTCGTCCATAAATCCGTCACATTTGAAGGCTGCTGGTCTAGGTAGGACCTTATTTCCAATGATATTTATTAGGCTCTCCTTTGGATTCTCTTCCAAACTCTGATCAGGCCACTTCATTACTTCGCTATATACTTGTTCAAGATACCATTTTACTCGCTTTGCAGTATGGCATGGAGCTTTGTCCAGCATAAATACTGCTAGCTGGTTCAGGCATGCTCAGAGTTAGGGTACAACATGTTGTTGCACGAGGTTTATTTAGTTACACATTCACATTTCCATTCCAATTATTCGCACTAGCGGACCAACTCTTTCCGACAAAAACATCTCCCATACCACGACGCTGCCTCTTCCATGCTTGGCAGACTTTTTAACACATTTAGGGTTAAGTTTGTCACCTGCATAGCATCTAACAGAGCATCTCCAATCAAATCCAACTAAATGAATTCTCTCTCAAATTTGCACCCCTCCAAACAATATGAGCTTCAGCATCTTAGAGTCTTGCCTTCTGGTTCTTATTACTGATAATTGGTTTGTTTGCAGGAAAAGGAAATTTAAGACCTGATACATTCAGGCGAAGGGAAACTGTGAAACGGCTCACTTATTTGCCAGTATTGGTTTTAATTTTTCGAGAAATTCCTGCTGCATTCTTGAAGGGATCCTTCATAGAGAAGCGCCTAATATCTCTCTTCTCAAGGACGGTGTTTATGCGAGGTTGACCAACTTTTGTAGGAGATTTATAGGCTTACTTTCATTGCATAACTCTTGGACCTTCCTACCTCTATTGAAGTCGCAGGAAGAGTCCTCCCCGAAGTCTTCAAGCAATTCTCTGACGGTGCTCACGAGTCATTTTCACGTGTGGTGCCATCTCTGCAGAGTGAGTACGACAACAATGACAATTTTACAGTTCTTACCTAGTGAACAAAATTTTGCCAGATGATTTAAAAAAACTTCTATAATGTTCCTGAAAAATAATTTTTTTTGTTAGTTTATTAAGCATAATTTCTTGAATACGCGATTGTATCATATGAAATCTTTAGAAAATATATTAAATGCATGCCTTTATGTACCATTAAAATTTCATTTACTTACTTATCATATTTTGAAAATATTTTAATAAAGGATTATCGTTCTTTTATTTTGCTCGCTAGTATATATATATATATATATATATATATATATATATATATATATATATATGCAAAAGTAATCACCAAAAAACACGTGGTCTAAGATGCTTGAAATATCCCAAAGGAAAATAATACACAGAATAAGCCCCAGCGCTTTCATATTTACATCACCAGGGGCAGAAGAACAATAGAATAGAGAAACAGTCAATAAACAGAGAAATGTGACCTCATTCAATTATACTGACGAACGAAGACAATCATTTAGGGGAGGAACCAACTGACGAGCAAATGAATAGCCCATCCGCAGAACTACAATATACAAATCAATTAAACAAATTAAATTTATATTGTAAACAAATATTATTCATGATCCAATTATCTAATTTAAAAAGACCCTCACTTAGATTGAAATTAATGTTATAGGAGAATTTGATCAGGGCTGATTCTATTAAATTTCTTACAATAGAATTGGGCACAAAAATAATGGATTTCGCCTTAGACCAATCTATTTAATGGTTCAAAGTAGATTGATGAATAAACAGTGAATTTGAAGTTTGCCCCGTTCGACAACAGTACTTATGTTGTTTAATTCTCACATGTAGGCTTTTTGTTGACTGGCCTATGTAAAAACCAAGACAAGATTTGCACGGAATTTTATAAATGAAGGCCATTTTATTTGGGGGAGAATTTTTAATTACTAACTTTTTTAACGTGGAATTATTAGAAAATACAACACTTACATTAAAATATATTAATAATTTCGGAACATGGGACAAGTGTTTATTAAAAGGGAGTGTTAAAATATTATTTCACGTAAATGAGTATCTAATTTTATTTCCATAAAAGGACTGCTTAGCTCTGCGTAGGGAATCATTTAGAAAATAAAATGGATAATTTAACCTTTTACAAATGATTTTGATTGCTTCTAACTCTTCATCGATAAATTCTGGGTCACATACTCTAAAACACGCAAATACAAAGAAATAAAAGCTGATTTTTTAGTTTTTGAGGATGATTCGAATAATAATGGATGTAAGACGAAACATGAGTTGGCTTCCGGAAAACCGAGAACTTAAAACCTTGCAGCGTACGGTGTACCTTCTTCTAATTCATGAGTGAAATTAATTGAAGGAACGAGGTTATTTAGGGCACCAAGAAAATTAGTTACGTTACACTCAATAGGCTAAATACAAAATACATCATCTACATAACGGGACCAAATAGCATTTTGGGGAAGGTTGGGGGCTAGTAACTTAGACTTTAAAAATTCCATATACAAACAACTCAACAATGGGGAGAGAGGGTTTCCCATAGCAATGCCGAAACGTTGGAGATACCATTTATCATTAAAACTAAACGAAGAGTTTAAGATGCAAAGTTTGATTAAATCTATGCAAACATATGTAGGAATGGGCAAATAAATTTGATCAAGTGCTTCCGGTAGCCACATGAGCAAATCATTCACGGGGACTTTTGTAAATAAGGAGACAACGTCGAAGCTAATCATTTTAAATTTGAAGTTAAGCGTCTGCGGCTTGAGTTTATCAAAGAAATCACAATGATTTTTAATATTTTAGCGGAGGATAGGCTGCCTAAAAGAGGGCTCAGTAAAGAAACTATACATTTTGATAATTTATAACCAGCAAAACCTACAGAACTGATGATCGGACGCATGGGGATATTTTCTTTGTGAGTCTTGGATAACCCATATAAATAAAGTAATGCAGGGGCAGACACAGCTAAATTACGTAATATGTCTTTATCTTTAATGCAACTTTTTATCTTTTTGTCAAAAACTGCTATAGTAGAGGACAAGGGATCTTTATTTAATTTACTGTAAGTAAAATCATCGCTTAGCAGAATATCCATCTTATTGATATAATTTTGCCTATCCAAAATTACAACTGAATTAGATTTATCGGCTTTAGTGAAAAATAGGGAAGTGTCATTCTTCAGATTTTAAACAGACGAAACAAACCGGCGCGGAAAAATATATGCCTCCGTTATACGGTCATACAAAAATTCACATCATTCACGCTAATATCCCCATGCTTTTTAGGATGAACAAAAGATTTAGCAAGTTTAACATAGTTTACCTTGTTAATGAATGAAAAACCAATACCAAATCGTAGAGCCCGTTCACGTCATCGGGATATCACCTTCGATGAGAGGTTGACAATGCGATCCGTCTTAATGGAACACCCTTTATATATATATATATATATATATATATATATATATATATATATATATATATATATATATATATATATATGTAATAGAACGAGTTGAAGCTGTGTTAATTTCAACTCCTATCCCATATTATTTAAAATCACGATGCTGCCCACGTGCATCTTCGATTCGAAGCTTGGAGCCTTATCGCAGCTACCGGATGTCAATGTTTAAACAAGGAGGTTATCGTCCCCCCGTTCGCCCACATACGCCGACCTCACCAGATTGAGTTAGGCTTATGGGCAGATAAGGCATTGTTCTCCGGCTCGGCTGTGCGTTCCCTCGAAGCTCCCACCCCATTGTCCCCCACGCCAAGGAGATGTCCTGGCTATTTATATGGAAACTTTACCACTAAGATCAGATTGGAGATCCAGATTTTCGTCGCGAAACATCACCACGACCCTCTCTCCCTTTGTGCGCCAAGGGACCTCGACCTCGAGATTCACCATCACTTGTCCAGAAGGAGGACAATATCCCTTGAGTGCCAAAGTTCGAGCCTTTGCGACGCCGAGTCCAAGAGGCTTCCCCCTTGTTGTTCAGAGGAGAACAGCACTAGAACAGCCATTGTTCGTCCGATCCCCGTTGACAAGAAACTGTTCTCACCCTTCCCCCTTGTTGTTCAGAGGAGAACAGCATTAGAACAGCCATTGTTCTTGAGCCCGTAGACAAGAGACGGTTCTCACCCTTTCCCCTCGTGTTCAGAAGAGAACAACGTAGAACAGCCATTGTTCTTTTGAGGCCTTCGCCAAGAAACGGTTCTCACCCTTCCCCCTTGTTGTTCAGAGGAGAACAGCATTAGAACAGCCATTGTTCTTGAGCCCGTAGACAAGAGACGGTTCTCACCCCCCCTCCCTGTTGTTCAGAGGAGAACAACATTAGAACAGCCATTGTTCTTGAGCCCGTAGACAAGAGACGGTTCTCACCCCCCCTTTGTTCAGAAGAGAACAACGTAGAACAGCCATTGTTCTTCAAGCCGTTCGTCGAGAAACGGTTCTCCTTCCCAAGACGCCACGTCAGGATCCTTTTATTCCCCCCCTTCGGCTGGAACTCGCCAGCGGACCGAAATTCCTTCAAGCCACCTTCCACTGCACCACTAGTGTAACTGCTACGTAAGCCAAACGTCACCTTTGAGTACTTAACCCTTTTGTCAATTCTATCCTGG
The DNA here is from genome assembly GCA_963969495.1 of Ceratothoa steindachneri. NCBI lineage: Eukaryota > Metazoa > Arthropoda > Malacostraca > Isopoda > Cymothoidae > Ceratothoa > Ceratothoa steindachneri. Next base: position 131,535,499 of record OZ018317.1, on the reverse strand, counting down.
GCTTTAAATGGTTTATCGAACCATCCCATCTCTTTAACTCTATATTTGTTTTACCTTTTTAAATCCTTTAAATCCTCGGATTAGCCGAGCCCCCACGACCCTTTTCATTCCCTGTTTATGTGAATATTTTCCGTCTGGTGTTTGTTGATAGTTATTATTAATAAAACTCTATTTTATTAATGATAGCAATATTATTATCCTTGAGCTCAGTTCCACTTCTTAAGCATATCGAAGATACATAATATCGGCCGCCAGACATTAACGCACTCTAAAGATAATTAAGGAAGTTCCCTCAACTAATAGTGATATATGGTATCGTCGGGAGTCATTCTACGACATATATATATATATATATATATATACATATATATATATATATATATATATATATATATATATATATATATATATATATATATATATATATATATATATATATATATATATACTATTTAAATTTGGTATCAGTTGTGGGGTTTAACGCTATATCTTTGCAAACACTGGTCTCAGTCGAGTAAAGCATAGTGTTATTCGTTATAATAATAGAATATAGTAGTTCCCTTTTGTTTTAACGATTGCTATTCCCTTTTTTTTGAAACTTAAGAAGCTGGAGTAGCTCAAGGAACTGTTATAATAATTTGTTTGTGTTTTTTTTGTGATTTTAGTCAGTGGTTATTTAGATTGAGAAACCAAGTACGAATAGGTCAGTGCCCATATTTAGGTAGGCTAATTCTATAGAGGCATTATTCTTATTGCGAGGAATTTTAGTTGGTTGACTAGTGGGCCCCCAAGTGCAAAGATGACTCAGTTCGAAATCTTTAAAGCGCAATGATAATCCTTGGGACTTTCCGGAAAAGAACTAATTAAGTACATAAGAGAGGAATGGATAAGACAAGTGGAGCTTCACCATTAGATTGAATTAGCTCGGATTGAAGCAGAATTTAAAAGAAAAAAGGAAGAAAGAGAAATCCAAAGAGAAGAAAGAGAAAGGGAAAGAGTAATCCGACGAGAGGAACGAGAAAGAGAAATACAACGAGAGGAACGAGAAAGAGAAATACAACGAGAAGAACGAGAAAGAAAAATACAACGAGAAGAACGAGAAAGAAAAATACAACGAGAAGAACGAGAAAGAGAAATCCAACGAGAAGAAAGAAGGAAGGATTCGCGCCCCTTCCCAGGAAAGCTGACAAAGTTTCCGAGCCCCGTAAAACCCCCAAACTTCTTTCCCCCAAACCAACAACGGGACTCCAAACCTCCCGTTAAGATTTCTCCTCCATCTCTATTCCCGAAGCGACCAATAATATGCTTCACCTGTGGTGTAGAAAACCACATGAGCTGGAACTGCCCCCAAAATTCTAGGCTTAAAAGCGGACCAGGCCACCAAGTTCACCAGATTAATACAACCCCGGCTCCCCCGGTGGTGCAGACCCAAGCAGAAACTTCTCCCCCTCCGTCAGGCCACCAGGTAAATTTTGTTTTTGATAAAAGTTCATCGGGAACTTTGAAATATGAGGAGGGCAGCGTGGACAGCTGCCGAGTATCGACTCTCGTCAGGGACACAGGATGTACGTGTTTCATCGTGTCCAACGAACTCCTCCCAGTGGCCTCTAACCACGAAAAATTTGCGGTGGTACATGACCACCTTGGGCGGGCGAACCGATTCCCCGTCGTTAGATGTTACCTGCAGTGTCAATATTATAATGGCTGAGCTGAAGTCATTGTAGCACCCATACAATTCTGTTCCGTACTTATAGGACAGAGCCCCCAAGTAAGTTTCGACCCTGTGTTTCAGGCCGCCCTTCCTCAAGGCCGAGATAAGAAAGAAGCCCAGGAGCCCGTCCCCATCAGAACCCCGATACCGTCGGATTTCTCGGAGACCCCTAACCAGGACTTTAGGACGGCAAAAGAGGAGTGTGAATCACTAACACCCTTAGGTGATAAGGCCCAAGACAAAGACACGGAGACTGTCCGTGGACCCCAAGAAAAAAAGAACCCCCAATGCGCCCATGGAGATACCTTCGTAGAACTGGACGAAACATCGGCGCTTGAAGAAGATTACCCCGCGGAGTCCTTTAAGATAATCCAGACAGTGTGCATCCAACCTGATGCCGATTGCCCTCCTCCTTCTCTACCAGGCGAGTCTTTGGAACCCTCTGACCTCGATAGTGACGCGCAGCTGACACCACGTCAGAAGAGTCAGCTACAAGAACTAATTAAATGGAGTCACCATTTACCCGCACTATTAGCTCTTTTCGAGCGACTGTGCGAAAATGGCCTCACCATTGGCCCCCGCAAATGCCATTTTGCCCACGAACCCATTAAATATTTGGGTTTCAAAATAGGACAAAGCAAGTTAGGTCCCCACGAGAACAAAATTAAGGCAATCGCCGACATGCCCCTCCCGATTACAAAGAAGCCATTAAGATCGTTCCTAGGATCAGCTTCTCCCTATCAGCGATTTGTTCCGAATTTCGCTGCAATTTCGGCCCCCCTATGCCCACTTCAAAAAAAGAATTTTCCCGATCGTTTACGTTGGAATGATGTCGCTGTTTCCCATTTTAATCAGCTCAAGAGTAAGTTCATTTCTGCCCACATTTTAAAGTTGACCAACACGGAAAAATCCTTTGGGGTTAAGACCGACGTGAGCAACGAGGGCATTGGAGGTGTACTCCTTCAATACGTGGATGACGGAACGAGTCATCCAGTTGCATATGCCTGTCGTCAATTATTACCACGCGAAAAGAGATATGCCACTAGAGAAAAGAAAGCTCTATCAATTATCTGGGTCATAGACAAATTCAAGATGTACTTGATAGGTAAAGAATTTCAAATAGAAACCAACCACCGACCGTAAGCCTATATTAGGAATGTGCGACACTCCAACGGCCGCATCATGTGCTGGAGTTTACTCTTGAAAGAGTATCAGTTTAAAATAAATTAGATAAAAGGTTCCGATAACCAGGTCACTGACGCCCTCAGTAGGAATGCGTTACCGAATAGCGTAGATTAAGTGTATTCATAGGATTAGTATCTCCCTGTAGGTATAACCCGTCTTGTACGACTTAAATTAAGATTCTCTTATAATATAATTATTTAATGTATATGTCTGACTTTTGTAACGCTCAATGTCTAATTTTTTGTATGTATATATATTTGTACCCATTAATTTACATATAAATTATTTTGTCCCGTATGTACTAATTTTATATCATTTCATTGTTCCATGCCCTTTTTTTTCTTTGATTAAGTTGTATTAAAGGTTATTTTCCCCTGTAATCTAAAGATCAAAATAATCATATGTATTGAGGTAATACTAATTAGGTGCAGGAAGGTACGGTTGGTACAAGAAAACGAGTTCCCTACAACGGAGCTCTATCATTGTCCCTTCTCTCTTTTTTTTTCCAAGTGACAACTTCCCCCGGAATGGAAGGGTGTGATAGAACGAGTTGAAGCTGCGTTAATTTTAACTCCTATCCCATATTATTTAAAATCACGATGCTGCCCACGTGCATCTTCGATTCGAAGCTTGGAGCCTTATCGCAGCTACCGGATGTCAATGTTTAAACAAGGAGGTTATCGTCCCCCCGTTCGCCCACATACGCCGACCTCGCCAGATTGAGTTAGGCTTATGGGCAGATAAGGCATTGTTCTCCGGCTCGGCTGTGCGTTCCCTCGAAGCTCCCACCCCATTGTCCCCCACGCCAAGGAGATGTCCTGGCTATTTATATGGAAACTTTACCACTAAGATCAGATTGGAGATCCAGATTTTCGTCGCGAAACATCACCACGACCCTCTCTCCCTTTGTGCGCCAAGGGACCTCGACCTCGAGATTCACCATCACTTGTCCAGAAGGAGGACAATATCCCTTGAGTGCCAAAGTTCGAGCCTTTGCGACGCCGAGTCCAAAAGGCTTCCCCCTTGTTGTTCAGAGGAGAACAGCACTAGAACAGTCATTGTTCGTCCGAGCCCCGTTGACAAGAAACGGTTCTCACCCTTCCCCCTTGTTGTTCAGAGGAGAACAGCATTAGAACAGCCATTGTTCTTGAGCCCGTAGACAAGAGACGGTTCTCACCCTTTTCCCTCGTGTTCAGAAGAGAACAACGTAGAACAGCCATTGTTCTTTTGAGGCCTTCGCCAAGAAACGGTTCTCACCCTTCCCCCTTGTTGTTCAGAGGAGAACAGCATTAGAACAGCCATTGTTCTTGAGCCCGTAGACAAGAGACGGTTTTCACCCCCCCCTTTGTTCAGAAGAGAACAACGTAGAACAGCCATTGTTCTTCAAGCCGTTCGTCGAGAAACGGTTCTCCTTCCAAAGACGCCACGTCAGGATCCTTTTATTCCCCCCCTTCGGCTGGAACTCGCCAGCGAACCGAAATTTCTTCAAGCCACCTTCCACTGCACCACAAGTGTAACTGTTACGTAAGCCAAACGTCACCTTTGAGTACTTAACCCTTTTGTCAATTCTATCCTGGGCTTTAAATGGTTTATCGAACCATCCCATCTCTTTAACCCTATATTTGTTTTACCTTTTTAAATCCTTTAAATCCTCGGATTAGCCGAGCCCCCACGACCCTTTTCATTCCCTGTTTATGTGAATATTTTCCGTCTTGTGTTTGTTGATAGTTATTATTAATAAAACTCTATTTTATTAATGATAGCAATATTATTATCCTTGAGCTCAGTTCCACTTCTTAAGCATATCGAAGATACATAATATCGGCCGCCAGACATTAACGCACTCTAAAGATAATTAAGGAAGTTCCCTCAATGAATAGTGATATATGGTATCGTCGGGAGTCTTTCTACGACAATATATATATATATATATATATATATATATATATATATATATATATATATATATATATATATATATATATATATATATATATATATATATATATATATATAAGGAAGTTTGTTTATTCGTTCGCCATACATATGAAACTAAATGGTCGAACTGAAACATTTTAAAATAATTTCATAACCACCACAAGGAATTTATTACGGACGCTACTCTCTCCCCTCACCCCCGTGATAACGTTGAGTTCTCGCCCTTCGATCCCAGAGACCATATTTGGATTCCACACAGGCCAGTTAAAGATGAAGAGAAATGTTACCATGAAAATAAGACTAGTGTTCAATTGTTTTGTTTTTTTTAACCTCAAATGCTCCATCCTTAAATGAGGCGGCATAACACGGTGTAGATTATGTCTAATCTTGTCAAGCACTTCACCGTTTGCTGTAAGTGTACCAGATGATTCGAACCAGTTGACGCTTCGGGCGAGATACACTTATTTAGTTTTCTTAAGTTAAGCATTTGGCTTCGCGTGCCTGTAGAAGTCGTTGGCATGCCACGTGATATCTATTTTGTGTAGTATTTAATGACGAAAGTGACAATTAAAGGTATGTTAAAGAGTTGATTACATTCAGATGCATAATTAAAGGCAACGTCAGATCCGAAGCCTAATGGAGGGCCGCATTTGTATATTCGTTAAGTTTTAATCTGTTTTATTTGTTTATATTGTAGTAGGAACATTCTGTTCCTTGCAAAATTTATTTAAATAATTTAGAACAGGAGATTATATTAAATACAATGCGTTTCAAGTAGATCGATACAAATTTGAAAGTGTGCATAAGGGCTAATGACCTAACCAATTCAGGTTAATTGAACTTGTACACGCTCAGTAAGAGTTATTAAGCTTGATGCGGTTTCTTCGGAAAATGCAAACTGAACTCGAAAAACTGTACGCCATACCCCTATGGTCCTCCTCGCCGGGAGAAGCATGAAGGCAATTCGTTTAGTTACCCGAGTCCCTCCGCGCCAGGAGAAGCATGAAGGAAATTCGTTTAGTTACCGGAGGTCCTCCGCGCCGGGAGAAGCATGAACGACATTCGTTTAGTTATCCGAGGTTCTACGCGCCGGGAGAAGCATGAAGGAAATTCGTTCAGTTACCAGAGGTCTTCCGCGTCGGGAGAAGCATGAAGGAAATTCGTTTAGTTACCGGAGGTCCTCCGCACCAGGAGAAGCATGAAGGACATTCGTTTAGTTATCCGAGGTTCTACGCGCCAGGAGAAGCATGAAGGAAATTCGTTTAGTTACCAGAGGTCTTCCGCACCGGGAGAAGCATGAAGGAAATTCGTTTAGTTACCAGAGGACTTCCGCGCTGGGAGACGCATGAAGGAAATTCGTTTAGTTACCTGGAGGTTCTCCGCGCCGGGAAAAGCATGAAGGAAATTCCTTTAGTTACCCGAGGTCATCCGCGCCAGGAGAAGCATGAAGGACATTCGTTTAGTTATTCGAGGTCCTACGCGCCAGGAGAAGCACGAAGGAAATTCGTTTAGTTACCCGAGTCCCTCCGCGCCGGAAGAAGCATGAAGGAAATTCGTTTAGTTACCCGAGGCCCTCCACGCCGGGAGAAGCATGAAGGAAAATCGTTTAGTTACCGTAGGTCCTCCGCGTCAGGAGAAGCATGAAGGACATTAGTTTAGTTATTCGAGGTCCTACGTGCCAGGAGAAGCATGAAGGAAATTCGTTTAGTTACCGGAGGTCCTCCGCGTCGGGAGAAGCATGAACGACATTCGTTTAGTTATCCGAGGTTCTACGTGCCGGGAGAAGCATGAAGGAAATTCGTTTAGTTACCAGAGGTCTTCCGCGCCGGGAGAAGCATAAAGGAAATTCGTTTAGTTACCGGAGGTCCTCCGCGCCAAGAGAAGCATGAAGGACATTCGTTTAGTTATCCGAGGTTCTACGCGCCGGGAGAAGCATGAAGGAAATTCGTTTAGTTACCAGAGGTCTTCCGCGCCGGGAGAAGCATGAAGGAAATTCGTTTAGTTACCAGAGGACTTCCGCGCTGGGAGAAGCACGAAGGAAATTCGTTTAGTTACCTGGAGGTTCTCCGCGCCGGGAAAAGCATGAAGGAAATTCCTTTAGTTACCCGAGGTCATCCGCGCCCAGAGAAGCATGAAGGAAATTCATTTAGTTACCTGAGGTCCTCCGCTCCGGAAAAAGCATGAAGGAGATTCGTTTAGTTAACTGAGGAATCTCGTATACCTAGTGAAACAACAGAATGGCGAGCCTGAGAATAAGGACGAAGTGCACACGGTTACCGCAAATTTCCCTGCATCTTCCTCTAGCGGGAAGGCCTTACCTTTTCCAGTAGCACTCTGCTCTCGAACATAAGACAAGAAAGATACAAACGTGGCTGTTCAACAAGGTCCCACACCACTGGTCCCCAGACCCGTGGCCACCCATCTTCTCTGAGTGACACCCCGTATATTATTTCGTGTGGAGCGTTATTGACTAGGATGTGAAAGTGCAGGAATCTTATACAATTTTATAAGAAACGCCTCACGGGTGTTAGAAAAGCTAATGAGATCCATACTATATATGTTTCGTATTGCCATTATTTCTGTTTGTCCTGTTTTCTAATAAATATACACAGTATTATTTGACTATTTTGTATGGATATGTAGTCGCAATGGAGTAAGAAGCTTATTAATACCTATACATTATGCACGTGAATTGTACAACTTTGGCCAAAACTTTTCGTACACCTCGGAAATAATAGGAAATTAGTTAGATAGATGAATGGTCGTGAAGTTAATATTTGCATACCAATATGAATATAAAAGTGAAATGAGTTATATATGCTCCAAACACTGAACTAAAATTATAAAAATACAAAATTTGTCCCAACTTGTGACATCAGCAACATATAAAAGATAAGGAGATGAAACTCTGTGAAAATTACAGCACCACCAAACTGACTACATGGCAGGAATCAGGTCAGAACTCCGAGCTTCTTGACCAAAGAAATGGGAGACGGCCGATGTGAACTAAATGTTGCATGCCATCGCGCCGCGATTGTTCACGTAGCCCTAACCCTAATAGCGCGGCGTTTTCATGTCGCTTTAGGACGTCTTCGAATGGGACACACTCGCGGGACGTACTACAATTTCATAACTCGCTCCCCTGCATCTTACTGAGATGACTGCGTTGTTCCCTAGATTGTTCGCTACAATTTTGTTGAATGTTCCAGTCTAGGGGATCTTCGCGCACGTTACCTATACCGGTACCGGGACGAGCGGAATTGCTATTGCTTGTCCGCTGTGCACTGGAAGGTTCGTGCATACAGACTTGTTGACTCTTTGACTTCTTGAAGGAGGCTAGCAGTCGATAGATGGGCGCTATTAAGATAAACAAAATAACACAAACCCTAATTTATCTCCAAATCATTTTTCATCCTCATCCCTTTCTAATCACCAACCCATTTTTCTTATACAACCCTTTTATTTCGTTTTCCTTTTTTTCAGTTCTTTTACGGCTCTTTTTTCATATTTTTTAATTTTAAATATTTTTATTTCAGATTTTAAATAAAAAGATTAGATATGAAAAGCAATAAAAGATGAAAAATCATTGAAGATAAAAAGATTAGATATGAAATATGTTTAAAGATGAACACGAAAAATGGTAACCGTGCCATTTTACAGAGGAAGTCTCTCGTGTCTAACTTAGCTGACGGTGAAATACATGTAGAAATAACAGTATACCTCTTATCTTGGTTTAGCTGCAAAGCCACTGCCTGAAGGAAGTTATTTATAGCGAATAGAAGAACAAGATCACTTGTCGGGTGTAAATCGCGCATCCTCCTGCCCTGTCACTAACCCTTGCTGTTGCGGTCGCAAAACTCTTATACCTTGTGACGGTGGGTAGGAGGCACGCGCACAGCAGGGTATCTTGCAAAAAAATAGTTAATGGGGGACGGGGCTTCGCCGTGTCCCCCATTAACTATTCCATTGAAGGAATATGCCCTCCTGTCCCAGCTCGAAGAAGATGCATGTACCTTCGTCGATGATAGGACTCTCTGGGGAATTGACGTAGGCTTCTTGGACCTGTTGGCTGTACAAGGCGTTGAAGGCACTGTCGCCTTCGATAACTTTCGGGGAAGGTTGAGCTTGCCTCATTATGCCTCGAAACCTTTGACCGGGATCCTCTTCTGGAAGGACCCGACTCTCCAAGTCGCCCACCCCGCCATGGATGGTGAGGTAGGAGCCGAAACTTCTTTGGTGCTGTCCTCCTTTCAGGAAACAGCTTTAAGAATCCCCGAATGTGGGGGTTTAGTACCCGAAGAAGAGTTTCTAATGCCTACGAAAGCGGCCATGCTCGTAGGACAGGTCTAGAAGGGCTACGAACAGAGGGTGCCTTTTTAAGAAGTGAGACATAAGTTGTCCTAGGTAGCATTGGGCGCGACATGACCAAGTCTTTTGGTTCCCGATAAAGATAGTCGGTCCTCAGCCTGAACGGATAGATATCCTTCTCACGGAGATACGCGCCACATTGCTTCGAGAAGCAGGGTGCGCCTCACCACACTTGACTATATACGATAAGGACATATTATGTACGGTCTTGGAGCAATTCACGCATACTTCGTGTAAACCAGACTGTAAGAGAATAGCATAAGGCACCCACGTTTCCCCACCTCCTTTCCGAGCGAGCGGGTTATCAAACCCTTCCCTTCCGGCCCGATATCTGATGGTCTCCCGCCGGAAGTACCCGCCGACCATTTTAGCTAACCACCGCGTTTCTTCCTCAACTAGGTATCGATAGATCGGAGCCCATCTTGGCTTCCGGGAAGTTTGCAAAGGACGAAATGGAGGAGATAATCAAGCCTCTTTCACCCGAAGAAGGGTGTTTGATATCAAATCTACTTTCGGAGCCATGTGAACCTCTCCCGAGTTTCAAGTATAAATGATGAGTTCTTTTAACCCTTGGCAGTAAAGCTTGCACAGCGTCTGGCGGGGCAGGAATTGCCATCTATCTCGGTGTAGTGGTAAATCATCGAAGCACCAAGTCTTCAGAGAGGAGATCGGCCCCAGTTAGGGAGGGTCCTTACCCCGTTGGTCTGCAAGTTAATGCGGACCCAGGCTCGTACTCACATTTTCAGAGCCGAAGCTACAAACGGCCTCACTCTGGTTCCCTAAGTGAGAAATCTACATCTCGGCTTTTCACCGTAACCCTACGTGTCAAAGAGGCACTTCGCCTCCCTCCTCCTCACAGAGGCACCCAAGATTCCTTGGAGTTCACGAGCGTTGGGCCCTTTTTAACAAGAAGCTCCCATCACCGCCTTCTTCCAGCAGAATCGTGACGGAATTATGGGATCAGGTCGGTCCCTGGAGAACCAACCTCATCGTCTCCATCCCTTATCTCACCACCTTCACTCACCAGCGCCATCAGAACATCAGGTTCCAAGGTAACCCTTCCCTTCCACATTCCCCAGCTTTACCGCGAAGCTTACCTACATTACGAGTGTATAGGGATTTACATAGTGAATAGTTATTTACAAGCCGAGGGAGATATCCAAGATTCACTTATTAATTTATCTGTCAAAGCACCTTATTTATTTATTTTTATATATATATATATATATATATATATATATATATATATATATATATATATATATATATATATATATATATTTGTTTAGTGTTCATTAAAACTTTATTTTCATATTGTTGTGTATCTAATTTCCTTTGGGTCGCTTGCTGGCAAAGTTCATTCCAATCCTTTCGTAGCCAACCTCTAAGCACTCCGAGTCAATAAACTCATTCAAGGCACGGGCCGAACGAAGTATAAGGAGTAGTACGACGACTCCCCCACATTCGGGATAATAGGATATATATATATATATATATATATATATATATATATATATATATATATATATATATAAGAGTCGGGGAAAACTCCAACCACCCCTCGGCCTATTCTTCGACACTGACTTTCTACGCCTACTCGAGTGATTCGTATGGCCGAAGCGGTAGCAGTAGTAGCACCTCTGCAGCAGTGGCACGGATGCCTTGACACTGTACCGATACCAACCCACATGCACCGCCTCAGGGATCCTGCCACAATTGAACGTGATAAAAATAAAATAGTTATTTTTTTCGAGCCGTCGTCCCCGTCTCTTTTCTCATCACAAGTTCGGCCTTGATCACTCCTTGCATAAATCACCCCTTTTACAAAATTTATTGAACGGTGCTGTCTCACATTCACCAGTGAGCCATTCAGTGTCCGATAAGCAACCAAACTAGTTTCTTCGAAAGGGTTCGCCGCATTCGCTAGAAGGCTCCCGTCCGAGAAACGGATGATCTAGGGTGACCAACCCTTGCAACTTTGGTCTCAAGTGTGCATCACGAGGGGATGGACACGCGATCTTGGCTTGGTCGGTTATGATTGGAAGTTAAAAAGGGTTGGATATAAAATAGGTTTGATATGAAATGGTTTGGGGACTAAAAAGGCTTTGAGATTTGTAGGGTTGAAAATGAAAAGTGGTTGGTGATGAAAATTGGTTGGTCATAAAAAGTAAGTAGCTACAAAAAGATTATAGAAGAAAAATGCGATGGAAATGATAACGAGTTAGAAATAAAAAAACGGTGAGGATGAAAAGGGTTGAAGATGTAAAAGGTGGAATTTGAAAAAGTGTGGTAGACGAAAATGGTTGGAGATGAAAATGGTTTGGAAATAAAAACGTAGGAGATACAAAAGGAATGGGGATGGAATACGTTTCCGGATGAAAAAGTGTTGTAACTTAAAAGCGGTTGGAGATCAAAACAGGTAGTGGAAAGTTGGTGTTAGAGATGTAAAAAGACTATGAATGAAAAAAATTGTAGATGCAAAAGGATTGGAGATTTAAAAGGTTGGAAATGAGGATAGTTAGGAAGGAAAAGAATAAAACTAAAATAGATTAGAATTAACAAGATTATAGATGCATAATGATTAGAAATGAATAAATATTAGAGATGAACAAAGATTAGATAAATACTATTAAGGATTAAAAGAAATATTAGAAATGCAAAAAAGAGATTATATATAAAAAATAATTTAACATGGGAAAGATGAAATAGAAAGAGAAAAAGAAAAAGTACATAAATCGAATAAGGAATAATGAAAAAAGTTTACGGTGACGAAGGGTGCAAATACAATCTCGTTAATACAGAATTCTGGGTCATGGGTGATTTTTTTATAAAGGGACTAATATAAACGGGACTCCAAATTCGAATTTGAATCCACTGGCTTGGTTGATAAAAACCTTATCTACAATCATTTATTTTCTTCGCTAATCTTTTTTATCCCTAATCTGTCGTATTTTTAATTCATTTTTTTATTATTTTAACTTTTTCTATGTTCCTAATATTTTTCATATCTAATCTTTTAAGCGTCACTCTTCTTTAGCTCTAATTTCTTTTTCTAATCTTTAAAATATCCTTTTTTCATCTCCAATCCTTATACTTAGAAGTTTGAATCATAAAATTCCTTTGTTGTAAGATGCTTCGTTTTTTATAAGTCTTAACAATTTATTAAAAGTATCCCTAATTGCTAACTTTCTCTTATTTTGATTCTAATTCCACAGGGCGATTTCTCAATTTTTTTTTTTAAAGGAGTTTTTAAATCCTTTGGTTGAAATGAATCCACAAATTGTTGTTCTATTTAAAGTCGAACGATGAAAACATTTTACATAACATAAGATTTTATACGGGAAATTTTATCTAAAAAACTTGCGATGTCATGATATGTATAGAAATATTTTGTTTAGATTTAATTATGCGAACCCATTTCGTGCATAAATTTTAAACTCATTTATAAGACTTTGCTTTCCTGATACCATTGTTCTAATGAATTTCTTTTTATTATTTTGTATTGATTTATTTTCAAATATTTTTGATGAATCAGTTTGTATAACAGTGGGGAATTAAAGGTGTTATAGGACACGAAAAAGAAACTTTTATTATTTTGCTTTAGCGAGTGCTTTCTGAGTTCCTTCTAAAAAAATATAAAAGTATCTATAAAAACTCGTTTAAGGTGTTTTTAGAGCCAATTGAGTTCAGGAGCCAATAGAGTTTATGGAGCAATGAAGTTTAGGATGGGAAGTGAAGGTTTTAACTAAGTTTGTTCAGAGTCAGTAAGGCTTTAGGATCATCGAACCAGCAGATGTATGTAGGATGCAAGGAGTCTGATCTCTACTGGTCTGCAACTGACTGTATGTACTCATACATAATGTCGTAGGTCAAGTTCAGATCCTTGACCTTCACTCGCCTTGGTTTAGGCAGAGGGAGCGAAATAAATTTGGGTTGAATTTAAAACCAGGAAGTGCGTGGCTATTAATAAAGTAAGTCAGAGTGCGGTTGGCCAAATTAATATAACTTCTTAAAAGTTATGGGCCTAGAAACTGGTGAAACAAAAATAAGCTTTACTATTATACATACAATTTACAAATAATAGAATGGATACGCAAACTTACAATTTCAAGGTCAGATGAACTCGGGAATGTTAAAGACACATTCGTGAGGAAGCTGAGCGCGCCAAAAAACTAACAAACAATTCAAAGAACACAGGAAACTGGATTCACGATTGAGTCACTCGCGGAGCCTACTTTTCGCGGTATGCCTTAGGAAGTTGTCGGAGAGAGAGATTAAAAAATGGGAATCGCAATTGCCACGTTTAACCTCGAGTGTATGGATTGAGAGAGTATTACGCCGGACGGGAACGGAGCCGATACCAGGATAATAGTCAGTTGTCGCTAGACTATCGTTACTCTAGAGAGAAGTCTTGCCTTCGGACTCGAGGGGTGCGGGAACCGAATCGAGAGTTTACGCGTCGCGTTTAAGGGGCTGGCTGATACTAGTTTTCTGAGGCCTGCATCTGATATTTTATACGGGCTCACCGGTAGTGACTTGCCTGAGGCCTCGGAAGGGGGTTCTCGCTTTATCAGACGCGGCGCCGAAAGAAGTGAACCTTAGCTTGGTTCACACAATCTCGCGGAGCTTCCGCCGCTACCCTCGGTTCGCTCGGTCCGTCCATCCTTCTTGCTATCACCAGAAGTGGGTTGGCTTTCTCAGAACAGTGCTCAACGATTTTCGTCCGCGTGGCGCTGTTCTCTCTCTCTCTCTCTCTCTCTCTCTCTCTCTCTGTGACACATAATAACAGATCGAAATCTTCTATTTCTTTCCTCCTTGAGCGAAAAACGAGCCTAACTCTTAGTTCCGATAGATCATAAGCAAACTCGCCCTTGAGTGGGAGTAGATCGCATTAGGGCACAGACGGAGGCTGCCATGTTGTATAAACCAGAAGCCGTCGGAGTCCCGAAAAGAATGGGTCCTTCCATAACAGAAGGCAGTGTCCTTGGTTCACGTCAAGATGGTTGTGGTGACGCAGGTTGGAATTATATCACAGAAGATCACGGACTATTTAAATAAAATGTATAAAACCTAAACAATCCTTTTAAATAGCTTAGCAATGGTTTACTGCCCCGGAACTGCATGATACACGTCTAGGGACGCTCCTCAAGTAAAATAAGCTGGAGGCTGGATCAAATAAAACAATCTAACATTTCTTAGTTGCATCATTGCACATTAATTCAACTACACTTTAATTGCCATCCTAAAATTCAAAACTAACCACCTTGTATTAAACGTTGACCTTTGTTATGCTGTTTAAAACTGCATAGCCCATCAAATGTCGGTAGATCGTATATTAGAACAACGCCCTTAGTAATTCGTATGTCCACCATCTTGTAACTAAGGCATCTGTTCTCATTGCTCTAAAAAATTATATCCCCCATTCCCTATCAAAATTATGTTAACAATATTCGTATCCTTTTCCACTTAGCAATTACCCATCTTTCCGATAGAGTTTTTAAGTAATCCATTTTCGATTAATAAATGTCGCACCTTCCTTCATTTCTTCACTATATACATTTGCTCTAATTCTATCTACGACACTTTTGGTTTACAATCCCTAATAAGGGTTGACGGTTTTATAAGAATGATTTCTTAATCTGAAACAGATAGGAAATATCTATTTAACCATGTGCAGGGTGGTGCGAAAGTATTGTTACCCCTACCGAAAAGCAATTAGAACAATAGAGGAACAATATAATAATATAAAAGACATGTACTGGTTTTAGCGTATTCGCTTTCATTGACACAGTCACACAACGAGAAGGTCTCTATGAACACCATAATGCACACCATCATGCGCCCATACACTTGCAATCAGCCTCTCGTTTAAACTGTAGTATCTCGTGTCAGCCAAATGAAATAGAAAATTAAAACAATATTTACAAGGGGTGACAAGACTTTCGGCCTATTCTGTATAATATACTCGTATTAATATCTTAAATGCTGTACACCTTCCTCTCTAGCAAAAGGATATTCACAACCATATAGTTAGCTTTAAGTACATCTTAAATTGAAAATAGTGTTTACATGTGTCTTGGTCATAAACCGCGATTACAATCAGAGGGTTACGAGGCAGGGAAGAGAAGGCTCCTTAACCAAACTGTATTAAATTAGAAAAAGCACAACAAGCGTGGTAATTAAAATATGTATTCCAGGACAGACCAAATACAAGCTAAAGAGCAATTTGTTGATGCCTGTAATCTACTACCTCCAAATCTTCTTCGAAGTTAAATCCAGTAAGTAAATGAAAAAATTGGTCGTCGTTTTCAAAGTTAAACTCAGCAGAATAAATACTGTAGTACCTACAACTATTTAAATTGAATAGTTAGAACACTTTCTCTCAAATTACTTACGTTAATGTTGTGGTGACCACCGCAACAAGGGCCTTTTTAGAAAAAAAGGGGGTAGCTTAGAAGCAAGCAAAATATTTCCTCTTGTTTTCATCAGTTCATGAGAAGATGTTCAAGATTGAGCATTAGGACTACTAAGATCAACTGCTCACAATCCACCTAATTCAAAATCTCGAAGCTGATGCTCCCTCCCTCCGCAAGCGGGGCGGCGTGTAGTTTGTTGCACCTGCCATCTGGAGGAGCGTTACGCTCTTCCGACAACAACGGCCTCGTTAGTCTAAAACTAGATTCAAATTTACTGAGATTTTCTTCCGCTAAACACTTCCATTTTACACATCTTTGCAACTTACAATACAAGCCAATTTTCCATATTTTTCTTTGCCGGAGGTAAAGAGTGCAGGCTAGTCGTCACAGGTTTTGTCCACTCATCACTAGTAGGACCGGGACGGTGGGATAGAGTCGCCTTCTCTTCCTGGATTCAAGGGGTTGTGGTAGTATTTAAATGGCTTCTTCTTCACACTTTCTTTCCCTACTTGTGTTCCCATCTTTATTTTCTATTTCACGCAAGGAAACGTTAAGAGAAAACGCTGCATCTGAAATAAAGAGGAGTTCGTGTCCCTGCCCCACCTCCTACATGTATTTCCCCCCGGCACCTAATGCATGTAGAGCTCTCTCCTTACCATTTTTTTGGGAAAAAACCCTGGTTGTTTTTAGCTTTAAATTTTGAGGCCCCCCATAAAACAACAACAAAAACAAAACAAAAAGTGACTGTTTTCAATAATCACAATTCAATTCTTTTCAACAGTCAGCTTCCTAAAACATCGTCACACTCCCTCATTAAACAATTTCTTTTCGCGTTTCATTTTCACGTTGGGTGAAGTATAGTTTATGGTAACCATACTATATGACTTGGTTTCTGCTGTTGTTGTTGTAGTAGTCGCTAGGAGCAGATAACATCTCTGCTCCCTCTGATTTTTTAGGAGATGGAAGGAGAAAGCTTTGATCAGAAAGCCATGAGCTGTAGGCTCCATCAACGTTGCCATAATTAAGTGGAGTCACGACTTCTTTGAGAGTCCTGAGGGGCCAGGTTAGAGTCGAAAGAGGCTGGTGCATGCTGAGGAATTTTATATAGCACACCACCCCCTATGGGCTAACTGGAACATTGATGTAAGGTGGTCCCACACCAGGATTACATCCAGGTGGGATGGTCTCACACGAGGATTGCATCCAGGTGAGATGGTCTCACAAGAGGATTGCATCCAGGTGTGATGGTCTCACACCAGAAATGACACAAGATGAGATGATCTCACACCAGAATTGCATCCAGGTGGGATGGTCTCACACCAGGATTGCATCCAGGTGGGATGGTCTCACGCCAGGATTACATCCAGGTGGGATCTTCGCACACCAGGATTTCATCCAGGTAGGATGGTCTCAAACCAGGAAGGCATCCAAGTGGGATGGTCTCACACAAGGATTGCATAAGGTGGGATGGTCTCACACCAGGGTTGCATCGAGGTGGGATGGCCTCACACCAGGATTTCATCCAGGGGGGATAGTCGCAGACCAGGATTGCATGCAGGTGGGATGGTCGCACACCAGGATTGCATCCAGGCGGGATGGTCGCACACCAGGATTGCATCCAGGTAGGGGGGTCTGACACCAAGATTGCATAAGGTGGGATGGTCTAAGACCAGGAGTGCATTCATCAGATAGGTGGCCCCACACCAGGATTGCATCCAGGTGGGATGGTCTCACACCGTCTTTGCATTCAGGTAATTATGATCTCACACTAGAATTGCATCCAGGTTAGATGGTCTCACACCAAGATTGCATCCAGGTGAGATGGTCTCACACCAGAATTGCATCCAGGTGGGATGGTCGCACACCAGAATTGCATCCAGGTGAGATGGTCTCACACCATTATGCATCCAGATGGGATGATCTCACACCAGAATTGCATCCAGGTGGGATGGTCTCACACCAGGATTGCATCTAGGTGGGATAGTTTTACGCCAGGATTGCATCTAGGTTGGATGGTCGCCCACGAGGATTGCATCCAGGTGGGATGGTTTTACACCAGGATTGCATCCAGGTGGGATAGTCGCACACCAGGATGGCATCCGGGTAAGATGGTCTCACACCAGGATTGCATCCAGGGGGGATGGTCTCACACCAAGATTGCATCCAGGTGGAGTTGTCTCACACCAGGTTTGCATCTATGTATGATGGTTCCACACAAGAATTGGATCCAGGTGGGATGGTCTCACACCGTCTTTGCATTCAGGTAATTATGATCTCACACTATAATTGCATCCAGGTTGGATGGTCTCACACCAAGATTGCATCCAGGTGAGATGGTCTCACACCAGAATTGCATCCAGGTGGGATGGTCGCACACCAGAATTGCATCCAGGTGAGATGGTCTCACACCATTATGCATCCAGATGGGATGATCTCACACCAGAATTGCATCCAGGTGGGATGGTCTGACACCATGATTGCATCCAGCTGGGATGGTCTCACGCTAGGATTGGATCCACGTTGGATCATTGCACACCAGGATTGCATATAGGTGGGATGGTCTCACACCAGGATTGCATCTAGGTTGGATGGTTACCCACGAGGATTGCATCTAGCTGGGATGGTCTCACACCAGGATTATATCCAGGTGGAGTGGTCTCACACCAGGATTGCATCCAGGTGGGATGGTCTCACATCATTATGCATCCAGATGGGATTATCTCACACCAGAATTGCATCCAGGTGGGATGGTCTCACACCAGGATTGCATCTAGGTGGGATAGTTTTACGCCAGGATTGCATCTAGGTTGGATGGTCGCCCACGAGGATTGCATCCAGGTGGGATGGTTTTACACCAGGATTGCATCCAGGTGGGATAGTCGCACACCAGGATGGCATCCGGGTAAGATGGTCTCACACCAGGATTGCATCCAGGGGGGATGGTCTCACACCAAGATTGCATCCAGGTGGAGTTGTCTCACACCAGGTTTGCATCTATGTATGATGGTTCCACACAAGAAATGCATCCAGGTGGGTCGGTCTCACACCGTCTTTGCATTCAGGTAATTATGATCTCACACTAGAATTGCATCCAGGTTGGATGGTCTCACACCAAGATTGCATCCAGGTGAGATGGTCTCACACCAGAATTGCATCCAGGTGGAATGGTCGCACACCAGAATTGCATCCAGGTGAGATGGTCTCACACCATTATGCATCCAGATGGGATGATCTCACACCAGAATTGCATCCAGGTGGGATGGTCTGACACCATGATTGCATCCAGGTGGGATGGTCTCACGCCAGGATTGGATCCAGGTTGGATCATTGCACACCAGGATTGCATATAGGTGGGATGGTCTCACACCAGGATTGCATCTAGGTTGGATGGTCACCCACGAGGATTGCATTTAGCTGGGATGGTCTCACACCAGGATTATATCCAGGTGGAGTGGTCTCACACCAGGATTGCATCCAGGTGGGATAGTCTCACATCATTATGCATCCAGATGGGATTATCTCACACCAGAATTGCATCCAGGTGGGATGGTCTCACACCAGGATTGCATCTAGGTGGGATAGTTTTACGCCAGGATTGCATCTAGGTTGGATGGTCGCCCACGAGGATTGCATCCAGGTGGGATGGTTTTACACCAGGATTGCATCCAGGTGGGATAGTCGCACACCAGGATGGCATCCGGGTAAGATGGTCTCACACCAGGATTGCATCCAGGGGGGATGGTCTCACACCAAGATTGCATCCAGGTGGAGTTGTCTCACACCAGGTTTGCATCTATGTATGATGGTTCCACACAAGAATTGCATCCAGGTGGGATGGTCTCACACCGTCTTTGCATTCAGGTAATTATGATCTCACACTAGAATTGCATCCAGGTTGGATGGTCTCACACCAAGATTGCATCCAGGTGAGATGGTCTCACACCAAAATTGCATATAGGTGGGATGGTCGCACACCAGAATTGCATCCAGGTGGGATGGTCTCACACTATTATGCACCTAGATGGGATGATCTCACACCAGAATTGCATCCAGGTCGGATGGTCTGACACCATGATTGCATCCAGCTGGGATGGTTTCACGCCAGGATTGCATCCAGGTTGGATCGTTGCACACCAGGATTGCATCTAGGTGGGATGTTCTCACACCAGGATTGCATCTAGGTTGGATGGTCACCCACGAGGATTGCATCTAGCGGGGATGGTCTCACACCAGGATTGTATCCAGGTGGAGTGGTCTCACACCAGAATTGCATCTAGGTGGGATGATCTCACACTAGCATTGCATTCAGGTGGGATGGTCTCACACCAGGATTGTATTCTGATGGGATTGTCCAACACCAGGATTGCATCCAGGTGGGATGGTCTCACACCAGGATAGCATCTAAGTAGGATGGTCTTGCACCAGGATTGCATCCATGTGGGGTGGTCTGACACCAAGATTGCATCCAGGTGGGAGGGTTTAATATGAAGATCGCATTCAGATGGGATGGTGTCACACCAGGATTGCATCCAAGTGGGATGTTCTCACACAAGGATTGCATCCAGGTGGGATGGTATCACACTAGGATTGTATTCAGATGGGATGGTCCCACAATAAGATTGCATCCAGGTAAGATAGTCTCACACCAGGAATGCATCCAGGTGGGATGGTCTCACACCAGCATTGCATCCAGGTCGGATGGTCTCACACCAGGATTGTATTCAGATGGGATGATCCCACACCAAGATTGTTTTGAAGTGAGATGGTCTCACACCACGATAGCATCCAGGTAGGAGGCTCTCGCACAAGGATTGCATCCAGGTGGGATGGTCTCACACCAAGTTTGCATCCAGTTGGAGTGGTCTCACACCAGGATTGCACATATGTGAATGGTCTGACACCAGGATTTCACATAACTGTAATGGTTTGACACCAGGATTACATCCAGGTGGGATGGTCTCACACGAGGATTGCATCCAGGTGAGATGGTCTCACAAGAGGATTGCATCCAGGTGTGATGGTCTCACACCAGAAATGACACAAGATGAGATGATCTCACACAAGAATTGCATCCAGGTGGGATGGTCTCACACCAGGATTGCATCCAGGTGGGATGGTCTCACGCCAGGATTACATCCAGGTGGGATCTTCGCACACCAGGATTACATCCAGGTAGGATGGTCTCAAACCAGGAAGGCATCCAAGTGGGATGGTCTCACACAAGGATTGCATAAGGTGGGATGGTCTCACACCAGGGTTGCATCGAGGTGGGATGGCCTCACACCAGGATTTCATCCAGGGGGGATAGTCGCAGACCAGGATTGCATGCAGGTGGGATGGTCGCACACCAGGATTGCATCCAGGCGGGATGGTCGCACACCAGGATTGCATCCAGGTAGGGGGGTCTGACACCAAGATTGCATAAGGTGGGATGGTCTAAGACCAGGAGTGCATTCATCAGATAGGTGGCCCCACACCAGGATTGCATCCAGGTGGGATGGTCTCACACCGTCTTTGCATTCAGGTAATTATGATCTCACACTAGAATTGCATCCAGGTTAGATGGTCTCACACCAAGATTGCATCCAGGTGAGATGGTCTCACACCAGAATTGCATCCAGGTGGGATAGTCGCACACCAGAATTGCATCCAGGTGGGATGGTCTCACACCATTAGGCATCCAGATGGGATGATCTCACACCAGAATTGCATCCAGGTGGGATGGTCTGACACCATGATTGCATCCAGGTGGGATGGTCTCATGCCAGGATTGCATCCAGGTTGGATCATTGCACACCAGGATTGCATATAGGTGGGATGGTCTCACCCTAGGATTGCATCTAGGTTGGATGGTCACCCACGAGGATTGCATCTAGCTGGGATGGTCTCACACCAGGATTGTATCTAGGTGGAGTGGTCTCACACCAGGATTGCATCCAGGTGGGATGGTCTCACATCATTATGCATCCAGATGGGATTATCTCACACCAGAATTGCATCCAGGTGGGATGGTTTCACACCAGGATTGCATCCAGGTGGGATAGTTTTACGCCAGGATTGCATCTAAGTTGGATGGTCGTCCACGAGGATTGCATGCAGATGGGATGGTCTGACACCAGGATTGCATCCAGGTGGGATAGTCGCACACCAGGATGGCATCCAGGTAAGATGGTCTCGCACCAGGATTGCATCCAGGGGGGATGGTCTCACACCAAGATTGCATCCAGGTGGAGTTGTCTCACACTAGGTTTGCATCTATGTATGATGGTTCCACACAAGAATGGCATCCAGGTGGGATGGTCTCACACCGTCTTTGCATTCAGGTAATTATGATCTCACACTAGAATTGCATCCAGGTTGGATGGTCGCACACCAAGAGTGCATCCAGGTGATATGGTCTCACACCAGAATTGCATCCAGGTGGGATGGTCGCACACCAGAATTGCATCCAGGTGAGATGGTCTCACACCATTATGCATCCAGATGGGATGATCTCACACCAGAATTGCATCCAGGTGGGATGGTCTGACACCATGATTGCATCCAGGTGGGATGGTCTCACGCCAGGATTGGATCCACGTTGGATCATTGCACACCAGGATTGCATATAGGTGGGATGGTCTCACACCAGGATTGCATCTAGGTTGGATGGTTACCCACGAGGATTGCATCTAGCTGGGATGGTCTCACACCAGGATTATATCCAGGTGGAGTGGTCTCACACCAGGATTGCATCCAGGTGGGATGGTCTCACATAATTATGCATCCAGATGGGATTATCTCACACCAGAATTGCATCCAGGTGGGATGGTCTCACACCAGGATTGCATCTAGGTGGGATAGTTTTACGCCAGGATTGCATCTAAGTTGGATGGTCGCCCACGAGGATTGCATCCAGGTGGAATGGTTTTACACCAGGATTGCATCCAGGTGGGATAGTCGCACACCAGGATGGCATCCGGGTAAGATGGTCTCACACCAGGATTGCATCCAGGGGGGATGGTCTCACACCAAGATTGCATCCAGGTGGAGTTGTCTCACACCAGGTTTGCATCTATGTATGATGGTTCCACACAAGAATTGCATCCAGGTGGGATGGTCTCACACCGTCTTTGCATTCAGGTAATTATGATCTCACACTAGAATTGCATCCAGGTTGGATGGTCTCACACCAAGATTGCATCCAGGTGAGATGGTCTCACACCAGAATTGCATCCAGGTGGGATGGTCGCACACCAGAATTGCATCCAGGTGAGATGGTCTCACACCATTATGCATCCAGATGGGATGATCTCACACCAGAATTGCATCCAGGTGGGATGGTCTGACACCATGATTGCATCCAGGTGGGATGGTCTCACGCCAGGATTGGATCCAGGTTGGATCATTGCACACCAGGATTGCATATAGGTGGGATGGTTTCACACCAGGATTGCATCTAGGTTGGATGGTCACCCACGAGGATTGCATCTAGCTGGGATGGTCTCACACCAGGATTATATCCAGGTGGAGTGGTCTCACACCAGGATTGCATCCAGGTGGGATGGTCTCACATCATTATGCATCCAGATGGGATTATCTCACACCAGAATTGCATCCAGGTGGGATGGTCTCACACCAGGATTGCATCTAGGTGGGATAGTTTTACGCCAGGATTGCATCTAGGTTGGATGGTCGCCCACGAGGATTGCATCCAGGTGGGATGGTTTTACACCAGGATTGCATCCAGGTGGGATAGTCGCACACCAGGATGGCATCCGGGTAAGATGGTCTCACACCAGGATTGCATCCAGGGGGGATGGTCTCACACCAAGATTGCATCCAGGTGGAGTTGTCTCACACCAGGTTTGCATCTATGTATGATGGTTCCACACAAGAATTGCATCCAGGTGGGATGGTCTCACACCGTCTTTGCATTCAGGTAATTATGATCTCACACTAGAATTGCATCCAGGTTGGATGGTCTCACACCAAGATTGCATCCAGGTGAGATGGTCTCACACCAAAATTGCATATAGGTGGGATGGTCGCACACCAGAATTGCATCCAGGTGGGATGGTCTCACACCATTATGCACCTAGATGGGATGATCTCACACCAGAATTGCATCCAGGTCGGATGGTCTGACACCATGATTGCATCCAGCTGGGATGGTTTCACGCCAGGATTGCATCCAGGTTGGATCGTTGCACACCAGGATTGCATCTAGGTGGGATGTTCTCACACCAGGATTGCATCTAGGTTGGATGGTCACCCACGAGGATTGCATCTAGCGGGGATGGTCTCACACCAGGATTGTATCCAGGTGGAGTGGTCTCACACCAGAATTGCATCTAGGTGGGATGATCTCACACTAGCATTGCATTCAGGTGGGATGGTCTCACACCAGGATTGTATTCTGATGGGATTGTCCAACACCAGGATTGCATCCAGGTGGGATGGTCTCACACCAGGATAGCATCTAAGTAGGATGGTCTTGCACCAGGATTGCATCCATGTGGGGTGGTCTGACACCAAGATTGCATCCAGGTGGGAGGGTTTAATATGAAGATCGCATTCAGATGGGATGGTGTCACACCAGGATTGCATCCAAGTGGGATGTTCTCACACAAGGATTGCATCCAGGTGGGATGGTATCACACTAGGATTGTATTCAGATGGGATGGTCCCACACTAAGATTGCATCCAGGTAAGATAGTCTCACACCAGGAATGCTTCCAGGTGGGATGGTCTCACACCAGCATTGCATCCAGGTCGGATGGTCTCACACCAGGATTGTATTCAGATGGGATGATCCCACACCAGGATTGTTTTGAAGTGAGATGGTCTCACACCACGATAGCATCCAGGTAGGATGCTCTCGCACCAGGATTGCATCCAGGTGGGATGGTCTCACACCAAGTTTGCATCCAGTTGGAGTGGTCTCACACCAGGATTGCACATATGTGAATGGTCTGACACCAGGATTTCACATAACTGTAATGGTTTGACACCAGGATTGCATCCAGGTGGGATTGGCTTACACCAGGATTGCATCCAGGTGGGGAGGTCCTTACCAGGGTTTCATTCGTTTGGGATAGTAATGACGAATGGATTTACGTTTAATATGAGAACTCTCCAGTCAAAATTAAACAAAGGATTGTAGTAGAATATTTAAAAAGAGAATAAGAAAAATTGCAGTTTTGCCATAATTAGGCGTTGCCATTCATATAGAAACGAGGAAAAAATTCAATCACTGTGTTACGGAGGTTTAAAAATAACGGGAATTGCCAAAGGCTAAGCCAAATTTTGCACTTTGAAATAATTTTATTGCAATTTGAAATCATTTTGCAATTTGAAATCATTTTGTTGCAATTTGAAATCATTTTATTGCAATATGAAATCATTTTGCAATTTGAAATCATTTTGCAATTTGAAATCATTTTATTGCACCTAAGATGCACACCATAAATCAGCTGAAAGGGACACTAAGGAGCGAACACGGGGTAGGTTCCTCTAACACACGACATGCCCGGGTATCTCAGGGCATATCATTCTATCTAAAGATTTGAACAAAATAAGATCATTTTGTTGACGAAATCCTTCAATTAGACTGAATTGATTTCCGAAAACTCAAAAGACAACGGCATTTTTCAATTTCTAATCTGTAGATATTTGAAATACTCCGCCTTTGGGAGTAAAACCTCAAATTAACTGGTTTCGGGTCTTATATTGCCTTTATTTAAACAAGAGCACAAAATAGAATATTAAAATAAAATAATAAAAAATAAGTGGTGATACGATATTAAAGTTGATATGGTTGCTTGTACCTTATAGAGATACCTAACTAAGGAGAAACAACATTCGAAGTGCTATATCCCTCTCTACAAGTCTCGCACTGTTCGTGTTTTTTTATGTTTAAAAGGGATTCGAGTCGATACTTTCGAGTACCATTGCCATTTTTACGAATTAACATAAGTCAGTCTCACAATTACTCCTTGCGGTGACCAAGCGTTCAACGGTTTGCTGGACTTTTATTATATCGTTTTTAGAACTTTCTTCCCTCTAGAAATCATTAAGTAATACAATACAAAGTGTTAAAGTGTGGTAAAATTCAGACAGATAGTCAAGAAATTAATTTAATGCAATTATTATTGGCTTAACATCATATTTCATTAGAACATTTGATATCTACGTCTAAGGAAAATCAATGGTGTGAGACCACTTGACCACTTGCTAGTTATACATTTCATGCGTAAAAATACAAAGAGGGCAATTAAGTTCAGAATTACGGTTATTTTTCTAAATTGCTTTAAAAAAGTGTTTTTGTAAAGATTTAGAAAAATAATTTTCCTTAATCAAAGGCAGAGACAGAGTATAGGAAAAAATCTGAAAAATTGTTTTATACGTCTTAATTGCAAATGACAAAAAACCTGATATTAAACGCTATTCGAAATTGTAAAAGCAATTAGAGTTGCCATTCTGCCATTTTTGTGGGCAAATTCTGCAAATCTGGCGATTGTCAAAGGATTATCTGTTTTTATCGTTTTTCTTCGTACATTTTTTATTTAAAACTTACTACTATTTAATGAGATGGTTTTAATACTATAATATAAAAATATAGCGAAGCTAACGAAAAATATATTAGCAAGTACGATGAGGGAATGGAAAATGTTTTAAATATGTAAACGACTCCCAATTATTGACTGTATGGAATAAAGGAAGCTGACTGTATACGGGTGCACACTGCGAATACCTTAACTTGAAAAATTTGAAAATAAAGTTTCATTCAATTGCGCATTACAGGAGAGCTTGTGTCATAATACGTAAATTTTAAGTTTCTTAAAAAATAAAAGTGTTCAAATTTCTTTCGACATTTTTTTTACTTTACTCTGCGTTTATGATATTCAGATTTCAATGTTCAGTAAAAGTGAGATATTCAAGTCCATAGATAAAATTCTTAGGTTTCATAAAAGCAAAGTTATGTACAGTTGAGATGCAAAAGAGTATAATTCCGAGGAAGATGAGTAGGTGCTGGTTCTCCCGAGGAAATTCAGTAGGTGCTGGTTCTCCCGAGGAAATTCAGTAGGTGCTGGTTCTCCCGAGGAAATTCAGTAGGTGCTGGTTCTCCCGAGGAAATTCAGTAGGTGCTGGT
The DNA here is from genome assembly GCA_963969495.1 of Ceratothoa steindachneri. Lineage (NCBI taxonomy): Eukaryota > Metazoa > Arthropoda > Malacostraca > Isopoda > Cymothoidae > Ceratothoa > Ceratothoa steindachneri. The sequence continues at coordinate 131,508,747 of OZ018317.1, read as the reverse complement.
TCTCCCGAGGAAATTCAGTAGGTGCTGGTTCTCCCGAGGAAGATGAGTAGGTGCTGGTTCTCCCGAGGAAGATGAGTAGGTGCTGGTTCTCCCGAGGAAATTCTTAAGTTTATTATAGGTGGAAGAATTTGTGGGCGGATTTGAAGATATAAAATCTTCTAATTTTCTAATGTATTTGCATTATTTACATTACTTTATCATTTATTATGCCAAGCAAAATCTATTTCATAATATATTTTCTTATAATTAACCCTAGGAAAATGGAATTAAAGTACAAAGAAACAATTTATTGGTACCTACAGGGAGCTATATCGGCTCATACAAGGTAGGGGACTAGTACCTACAGGGATCTATATCAGTTTATACAAGGTAGGCACTGGTACCTACACGGGGCTATATCGGTTCATACAAAGTAAACAATGGTACCTACAGGGAGCTATATCGATTCATACAAGGTAGGCACTGGTACCTAAAGGTAGCTATATCAGTTCATACAATGTAGGCACTGGTACCTACAGGGAGCTATATCGGTTCATACGAGGTAGGCACTTGTACCTAGAGGGAGATATATCGGTTCATACAAGGTAGGCACTGGTACATACAGGGAGGTATATCCGTTCATACAAGGTAGGCCCTGGCACATACAGGTAGCTATATCGGTTCATACAAATTAGGCCCTGGTACCTACAAGAAGCTATATCGGTTTGTACAAGGTAGGACCTCCTCCTGGATCCCGTAGGCTGGTGAAGGTATTTAACATTGCTGATTCTTCTCACCTTTCTTCCTTATTAGTTTACTCATCTTTCTTTTCTATTTCCCGCAAGGGGATAGTTATGGAAAACACGCTGCATCCGAAGTGTCAAACCCGCACTTGGAAACGTGTTTCATGTCAAATCCTCGCACGATTTAATTAACTTATTTAAGCAATTTTGTAAACTTTCCCTCTTCTTTGCCATGAATTATGTGCCCAAATTTAGTATCGTCAGGAAGGAATTTACTTGGCACTTCATTCCAGACCCTTTGGTGTTTACGAAAATAAAAATAGGATTGGTCCCATAACTGAGCCTTGAAAAAGGCCCACTTGTGATTGGAGGCCAGTTGGATGTCACACTGTTTAAAAGCACTCTTTGCTTAAGATCTGTTAACTCAATTTGAATCCAATTATCGTATTGTTATGAATGTGCAATAATTTTGACTTTGAAAGAAGGATATTGAATGGGAGTTTATCTAGGGTTGTAGCAAAATCTAGATATATCAGATAGTAACCTGAACCCGAATCGAGTTTTTGCAACACGCTCATAAAATGTAATCAAACTCGTGAAACAAGATCTCCCATTTATGAAACCAGTTTGACTAATGATTGCGCAGTTTCATATAAATTAAAATTGACTTCATTATTTTACATATATATGAAGTTAACTTACTGGCCGATAATTTTGTTTTTCATCAAATCTAACTTTGAATATGGGAACAACATTTGTTATTTTCTAGTCCATATGAACACAAATTACCTTCAGAAAGGAATTAGGTAGTGATCAGATTTGGTAATAGGTAAAGTACTGGCACCAAATTACATGATTCAATAGGCACAGCATGCACCTCCACAAAATGGACGCACGTTGGTCTTATTAAATCCCAACATACTCATATAAAATAAATGTCTAAAATTGGAATAGGGAATTGAGAATGCATAGATTAATTTGCATCCATGATTTTTTTAATGTATATATATATATATATATATATATATATATATATATATATATATATATATATATATATATATATATATATATATATATATATATATATATATATATATATATATATATATATATATATATATATATAAAGGCAAGCGAGCGTTGGAAACGAGCGCGAGACAAACGTAAGAAAGGTCAGAATCACTTGTGTCAATAAGACAAGTGTGTAAATAAATATTTCACCTAGCAGAATAAATTTCTCGAAAGAAGGAAGTCTACGGAACACCTGAGTAAACACAAAGTCTAACCAAAGAAAATTGTAAAACATATTTGTAAAATCGGGTCTTGAAATAGTATTAGGTGGAAGATGTAAGTAGATTATAATACACAGCCGTTCAAAACTCCGCCTAGAGGTGGAACTAATGAGCCCGGACGACAAAGATTTGTCCCACAACCAAATCTAGGCTACGTTCCTCTGGAAATTAAATCGTATATATAGGCGAGCAATGAGAAGAATAGAGAGCTAAGAATTAAGCATTATAATTGTTATTAAGTATTTTCATACCGTATTAACGTTTACAGAACCCCTTTTAAATTCATCAAGTCTTGTCGCTCCAGAATTTAATACTTCGCGTTGAATATATATATATATATATATATATATATATATATATATATATATATATATATATATATATATATGATGAAGAAGAGTGCAACAAACCACATTGAAAGAGAAAACGGAATAAATTTTTTTTACAGTAATATTTATTACCTATTTTCAAAAATAATCCGTGCAGGGAAGCGATTCGAACTATGGGCACTGAGGCAGCGAGCACTGCTTTGATCACAGTTAAAAGTATGGCGTTAGTAGACTATACTACGCAGAGAACCAAAAAATTATCTGAATAGAATAGCTTTTAAGGAACACTTTTCGCAAGTTCGAAAAGTGTGTTGGCTGCCTCGTTGCCCATGGTTCGAATCTCTTTCCTGCACGGATTTTTTCGAAAATAGGTAATAAATATTACTGTTAGGAAAATTTATTCCGTTTCCTCTTTCAATGTGGTTTATTGCATTCATATATATATATATATATATATATATATATATATATATAGACTGCTAGTTGCCCTCAAAGTAACTTCGTGACGTGCCGCTTGCCTCGTTATAGACCAATATTAGAATAATATATATATTTTTGCAACGTCCTTCTCTACTTTGATTACCCTAAACCTTCGCTAAGCCCAGACAAAATAAAAACACAGTGAAGATAATTCACCTTCACCAGAATTTGGTGAGCCTGAATTTATTTATCATAACATAGTGACTTACCCGCTATAAATTGGTTACCCTTTACCTCTTCAATGAAACAGAAACGCGAGTACAACGGAACTTTCGTTCTTCACTTGACTTAGTGCGTATATCTCTTCTACTCTGCTTTCTTTAATTGGATTTATTCTTTTAAATGCATTTTTTACATCGTCAACCGTGAATATTATTTCATTTATTTTCGGAATGTTAGTATTTATATTATCCAGATTTTCACTATTTAAATTTTGAATAGCCTTGATAAAAACTGAAGCGATGCAGAGAATCATAAGCAAATGATGTCATTAAATACCCTTGATATCATTGTAAAGAGAAAAATATTTGGAGAGATAAAATAAAACAAAATAGTAGCAAAGAGAACCAGGATTTATTATTCCATCAAGCACAAGTACTCTTTTAAATATACAGAATCCATTCCAAATTGCCTAAGAAAATATTTTCATAAAAATCCTTTCTCGTGCCAAACGGAATCCATTTTCTCAAATTTCACTAGGCTTGATGTTCTGGAGATATTAGAAGATGGCTTCGAACCTCGTAATTACGTAAGATTATATAGTAATTGATCTGACGATAGACATGTTAATGTGTATCAGTAGGTTTTATCTAAGGTAAGCAATCGTTGAGCATGTTGAGAATACGTGTTGAGCTGTCTGGTTTTGATGGCTGAAGGTGCAGATGTGTTTGTTGGTCAAGCAAAGGTTGTATTTGTAGGTCTTTCCTGTTGGATTTAAGTCTTTTGAGTTGCCAGGCCCACCCTTATATGGTATGCGAGTGGTATTTCTTCTGGATGGATGTTTGCTGGAATTGTGTTGAGGAGATGGTTCCGCCATAAATATTGGGTGGCTTGCGAAGTTGTTCGGGTATGTGGATAGTTTGTTATTGATCAGAGCATTGCTTTTAAGTAGTGAGATTTTTAGGAGTATGTTTCCGGAAGTATTCTAGGGGCCTTGTGAATAGAGGCAAGCCTGTTTTGGCTTTTGTGTAGTGTAGAGAAAATGGTACTCTTCAAATGAAGCTGAAGCGTTGTTTAATTTGCGCTAATTTTTGTTTTGTGTGTAGTTGTTGTATTTGGGAGCTTGGGACTAATCTTGTAGCTAGATCTAGTGCCCTATTATGTTTTTTTTTGTAGTTTCTTAATGTTTTTGTATCCCAGATCAGTTCTTTAATTTATATTACCGTAGGCAAACTTTAGCGGATGTACTTCCTGAAGGTCTGCGGTATGAAATTAATGGATTCCCTTAACTAGTAAGGTGCATGTGAGTACTCTGAGTTTTTTATTTTTATCTTTGCTCTTTTTGTAATAAATTGAGTGAATCTTAGCCATGTATCTCTTGTAACCTCGTAAAAATTTAGAGTTTAGTTTAAAGGGGGTAGGGAGCTTGATGATGTGTGGTGTCTGGGTGAAATAGTTGTGCTCCATGTTATGAGATGTAAGGAGAAAATAACATCTTGTGGAGGATACATTCATCAGCTTCTAGTGCAGCTACACCTCTTTTGGGGAGTTATTATTGAGGATCTACAGCAGGGATGGGTAATAATTTTAAGCAGCGGGCCACATTAAAGCTTATGTAAAGCTCTGCTGTCCCCACCTAAACAGTTAGATGCAAATTTAAAATAAATATAAGATAATTGCAATTACCTTTTTGTATTTGTTTGCATATACTAAATAGTCATAGATATAGCTACATTTAATAACTAATGGTACTTTTTTGTATAGTTTTGCTATCTCTTTTAACTGTTTCCAGACTTATATCAGAGTAGAGACCTACAGCTTGTAGATAACGGTAATTATATTAAGTATTTATAACTTATCATATTTTTAAAAATATTTTATATACGAATCAAATATTTGAAAATGACTGATTTAAAAATTCAGTACTTATCCAGAAACATACTGATATAGATAGGCACATTTTTAGCCATTAACAATTGCATCCAAGTCAGGAGTCAGTTCAGGCGTAGAAATGAATAATATTGCACTCAAATGTTCTTCGCTCAGCCAACTCTTTAATTTTAATTGGTTGTGCTTCATTCTTGAAAGTGTCTGTTTCCAAAGGTCGGTGAGCCAAAGAAAACTAAATATCTTTTTTGAAAAATACTTTAAGTTTAGATTCTTTTATTTACTTAATGATCCCCAAAATTTCAAAATTGAAACTGATTTAAACAATCCAAAAGTTCCCTGTCACTGAAGACCAATGACCTCAAGTTGTACTTTCTCCGGTGTCTCATAGGCAGCAATGGTAAAAGGGAAGGTCAGTAAAGTTAGATCCTTTTTAATGATTCTAAAATCCTCAAACCTACGGGAAAAATTAGCATGATGATTCTTTATTCGAGAAATGCAGGCATTTAATTTATCAGCAAACTTCAAAACTCCCTCCTGGAGCTAAAATGGGAAAATAGTGCCCTTTCCAATTCCAATTAGAAAATAATTATAATTTGTTCAGGAAAACTTTTTCAGAGTTAACCATTTTTAATGTGCAAGTTTTACTTTGCCTTGTATGTATCTATTTATATAATTAAAATGACTGAGTAAATCCACAGTAAAAGCAAAATCTGATATCCAATTTTCATCATACAATTGTGGGAAATCATTCGACTTTTCTTTGAGCTAAAAAAAAGAAGAGTTAAATTTCTATTCTTAAATCCAGTGCTCTGTTTAATACTTTTGCTTGGCTCAGTCAATGCACATTAGAATGGAATGGAACATCTGTGTATGCTGAAATAATTTCTAAAAAAATTATATACTTTCTATGTTTTAATCCATGTTTTATAATATGATTCACAACTTGTGTAGCGGTGTCTACCGCTTGTTTGAATTTTAAAACTTTTCTGCATAGAGATTTTTGATGTATATAATATGTACAGTGCAAAAACATAATGTTCTGATCTACCATCTTTTCATGAACTTCATTATTGATCTTTTTAAGAAGCCCTTTGTTTTTGGCAGTTAAACTGGGACAGCCCTCTGTTGTTACATTAACCATTTTTTATCAGCTTAAATCTAATTTCCTTAAACATTTTTCGATTCAAGAAACAAATTTTCACCTTTTGTTGTATCCTTCATCGAGTACATCGATGCTAATTCCTCTTCACTTTAAACTTTCTTCTTATGCCACGAATAAAGATAAGCATTTGTGCTGTATCTCTGATATCACAGCTCTCGTTAAGTGGCATTGAAAAATAATCAAAGTTTGCAAACATATTTTTCAGCTGTGATTGAATGTTTGATGAAATAACTTCTCTTTGCCTCGGAACAGTTCGATAAAATAGGCTTAAATTTTTATATTGCTTAATATTTTAGGGGTTAAAGACAGCAGCAATATCAATCATGCCCTTCTATATAAATTCTCCTTCTGAAAAGGGCTCGTTTTTTTCAATTTTGTGGGAAATAAGATAGCTAACTTTAGTTAGATGATCATTACTAACAAAAGGTTTTTGAAAAACATTTCTTTTACTTACCAATTTGACGTGACAATTTCTCGCATTTATTTTTCATTGCCTCATCAGAAAAATTAGCTTATTGCTTAGCATTTTTGGTATCAAAGTGAAGCTTCGAATTGTATTCTTTTAAAACTGCAAATTCTTGTTGATATAATATATATATCGCTTTCTTTTAAATTCAGTGAGAAGATATTTCGGTTTCCAGTCTTCATTAAAAACACGACATTCATCTTGTATTTTTTTCCTACTTTTTCACTAATTTCTAGACCGTATTGGTAAAGAAAATTTTTTATGTCACTTTTAAATTAATCTCTTAACTTCATATAAGAAAAATGTAATTGATATTAGACCTCATTTCAGACTGCAGAAAAAAATAAATAAAGAAAATGATAAAATTAATCATTATTCCAATATAGCAGGATCGTAAAATGTGTAGCACAACCACATCATCACGTTAAGTAAATAAGCACATTACTGACGCAATGTACAATATTGCCAAACGCAAATAAACGTAAAGATTGAAAATATAAAAGTTTGTTGGGGGGACGAAAACCATTAAAATTTCAAAGGCGTTCCGAAATTTTACAGAATTCACGTTTAAGTTGAGATTTTGGAAAAATGTTCAATAATTAATTTTCAATATTTTGTCGAATTCTGAAATGAAATACGGGCCACATAAAAAGCCTTGGAGGTTCGCATGCGACCCCCGGGCCGCAACTTTCCCTCTTCTGATCTAGAGCTTCGCGTAAACAATCCGAGTGATATGCGAGTAAATTGATGCCATTTTCGTAGCTGTAAAGTATAATATTAGTGACGTATAATATTGATCGGATATATTGGAAGAATAGAATAAAGTGATTGAATTGTATATATGATGTATCAGGGATATTTTTTAGCGTCCATCTGGCGACTGCCGCCAATGGGACAAGTCGCCGTACTTAACTTCCAGCCTAAAACCAGAGGCTCTATTAAAATTTAAAACAAATAAATAAAAGAAAAAAACACACCCTAAACCAACCTAAACAAAACCAAACCCTAAAAAACAAAAGCAAGAAGAAGAAAAAACATTCCCTGATGTCTTGGAGAGGCCTGCCACCCCAAAGTCGGATAATGCGACCAACTTCAAGGAGAATCAAATACAATAGAGGCCAGCCACCTTAAATAAGTCAAAAGTTCACAGGTCTATGTGCATGAACTGTCCAAAGTACAACGGACAACCAGTAGCGATCCCACTTGTCCCTGTTCCGGGACAGGTAACGTGCGCGTAGATATCCCAGACTGAGACATTCAACAAGAGTGTGCCGAACAGTCTAGGGGACAAAGCAGTCGTCCTAGTAAGGTGTAATTGAGCACTCCATCGAATGGCGGTGCGTCTCGCGAGTGTGTTTAATCGAAGACGACAGTAATCGATTTAAACCCGCTGAGGCATTAGTAGGTATATCCACGAGAACTGCCGGGGCGCGAAGTCACGTAAATATAAGTTGCCCTCGGCAGTCTCCCATTTTCTTTGCCAGGTAGCCTGTATGGCTGACCTGATTCCTGCCATGTAGTCAGTGTGAGGGAGAGAAAAATGCTGGTCTGATCGCTCAGTAGTCGCATACTCTTTGGCGCCCTCATCGGCGCTCATTCCCCGCAAGCCCCATATGTCCATGAACCCAGCATAAGAATCCTGACATCCGCTCTACTCGCGGCAAACTTGCGGTCACGGATACCACAAACTAGGGAGTGTGGAGATTGCAATGTCTCGATAGCACTCAAGGTGCTTTGTGAGTCGCTAAACATCCCAATCCGGTCTCTGAACCACCAAGCACGACGCGTAATCTCTCGTGGAGACAGATACAGCGTATGGTAGATCCCTGCTGAATTGAAACAGAGGAGATAATCCCCTCCTAGGACATAGAGCCACTGTGTGCAGTGCCATGGGTCCAGCTTGATACGAAATATTCTTCAAAAAGGTCGAAAGCAGTACTCACGGCGCTGTGAAAGCTTGGGAAGCAGAGTCATAGCGTCCTGGACAGAAACAGAAGCGACACCGGCTCGAGAGCTACACAGAGTTCTCCTCGGAGTTTCCTAGCTAATGGACTTAAAGTATGGCTGTCCAATTCTTTACGCCATTATAGCTCGAACAACTGATCTTGCACCAAGAGATCTTAAATTGATACAAAAAATGACAAGCACTAAGCCTGGTTACAGGATCCGCCCCAAGCCCCCAAGAAATTAGAGCAAATTAAACAGCGCTTCAAGCTTCATTTGAAGAGCGGCGGATGCATCGAGAGCCGTTGGCGCCTAAATGGAACGCCAGAGTAAGTGACACCTCCCCGGCATCGACAAGTAGGCTCTCAATGGTAAACGTGTGGAAGGCACCGGTCACCAAAGGAGACCGGTGTCATGAATCGAATCTACCTTCCGCAATTCACAATTCACGCTTGGCTGCGGATGCATAAATCTCGCATCTGTAGTTAAGCTTTGGTAGATTGGCCTAGATCAGAGGAGATGCAGGCTATTCTTTGATGGGAAGAACCTCACAGGGATGACCGTACACTTCCCAGAGGTAGAACTCTGGGAGCTCTGACACGCACCGATTCAAGGAGCCTGTCACGATCGAAAGCGAAAGTGCCACGTTCATGGAATGGTTGCGGAGTAGCATGTAGGCTAAAGAATGAGGAAAAGGCAACCGAAATGATTTAGCCACTGGACCCAAAATTGTGGTTTCACCTTCATGGAATTATAAGAGGGGGTCCTGTGTGGACTTGTCTAGAAACCTTTTGACAGGTTTACGTACCTGTGTAAGAGTAGTTCTCCCATTCAGTGAAAACACGTATGTCCACCAAGGAGAGTGGCGAGCTTGGTTCGAACGAAACGGAATCTAGCAATCGTCAGATGGTGCCAGTATTGCTTCTACGCATATACATTCATTGCAAGGGCCGTCTCACACCCCGACGACACAGAAAGAAGCTCAAAGCGTGCACAGTGGCAGGACGTACGTTGAATGGAAGCTATGCTTGCTGCGACGAGGGAGAAAATCTCTACGGCTCCATTCACCGACCTAAACTCCATGACCGTGATAGATATATCAATGTGCTGCCAATGTGCTCTATGAAACCAATGCTAAGCTAGTCTCTCGAGCAAAGGCGATCCAGCAAAAGATATCTGCATCAGGAAGCGACAGTAGCCATGGAGGTCGTCGACCAACTCCAACTCAAAATCAGCGTGGGCATTAAGAAAGCACAGAGGCAAGTCAGGAAAATGAAGCGATGTATAAATCTATCCACTATAAGGTCCCCGATCCACAGCGCTTCAATCAAATTCGCAAGGATTCAACCCCTGGTGTTGGTCGTGTAGTTCCCTTAGAGGCAGTGTCTCCAGTTCAAGTCTCCAAGGAGGAGAAGGGGCCTTGGTAAAAAACCTTATTATGACGGGACGACGTTACGCCTCATCCGTCGGTTGATGGTTGAATATACATAAAGACAAGAGAGTAACTCCTATCCAGGTCCGCATCCAGTGATGGTGGAGTTGTGAAATTCTTATACACCATAAGGCTTGCCAGAGGGAATGCATAATTGGCCGCAGGACGAGTCATTGTATAGTTGAATTCAAAGCCTTACTGGAAAAGGCCTGACTTGTTACATGAACCTTCTCGTTTCTATGCCTCTAATCCTGCTTTCAGCAGAGTGCATTAATTGTTGATTTCCCATTGTATTTTGGATCAGGAGGAATCCCACCAGTTGCGCTCCATCCAGCTTTAGGCAAGGACGAGGGAACTGGAATTCCTAAATTGTTACCTTCTTTTCGGGGAGTAGACTTATAATTGCTCGAGAAGTAGTTAACATACACGTTCATGGGCTTTACCGAGTCTAGCGACTCGGTATAGGATCCTGGTCGCTTCCTGTTCCTAGAAGCTATTGCGTGGGGGACAGATAGTGCTCCGCTATTGGCCGGAGCAATGCTTGCCTCTATTTGCTGATAGCGAGACCGAGGTGACTCCCTAGGAAAGTAGAACCCACCGAATGGTTACTATTGAAAGAGAGAGCAACCGCGCTCGTAAACCAGGAGGGGCCAGGAACATAGGGCGCTCTCCTAAGTTAGGGGGAGTATGAGGTACCTGGTCGCATATAACATGACGGAAAAATAATTCTAGATTTACTAATCAAAACTTCATACAGAACCAGAACAGCTAGAATTTCCTTTTGGAACAGGTGTGAATGCTTTGGGGAATCCAGCTCGATCCATCGCTGTTTACACCCTTGGCTTAGCATGCTAAATCTTTATTGAATGTAGCCTTTGAAGAGTTACCTCAAATTTGGGTTTGACCTGACCTAGTACATCTACAAGTTCTATTCTTTGGCCTGAAGCGGTTTGAATGATAGCATCTATCAGGTAACGACACAAATATCTTCACATGGTGGCAATACCAGCCAGCACGCACCGACTTAGAAAGACTAACTAGGTTGAAGATGAAGAATAAGGTTACGCTGGGTCTATAAATCACACCATCAGCTCTTCAATAATTTCTTCCATATATTGTTCCGCAGTTATCTGCGCAGGTGTACCATTGAGTGTCCGAAAATTAATCAAATTGCTACTCTGGAGAGGGATGCCCACGTTAACCCGAAGGATTCTGTTCCTGAAGTGGGACACCCTGTTTGCTCTAGCTAGAAACGTGGCTAGACCTTGAGATTGACAGAGCATTCGTCTTCCGACAACTTTTTCCCATCATTTATACAGATGACTAAGAATCCTTTGAAGAGGGTGGGCTAGAATACTTCCACCAGCCTCTCAATGAGGGGCTTCAGTATTCTTTTGATGCTCTACTCGTTTTTTCTTCCTTTTTCTTTATCTATTCCTTCGAGAAAGCACCAAAACCGAAGGGACTCGTCCCGTTCCACATTAGAAAGGGTCTCGCTTCGGGACGACTTGTCGGGAAGGGGCAAATGGGAAAAACCTATACACGATGGTATAGGAGAGGGGTAAACCTCGCTCATCCTTAGGAGAATATTCGAAGGGCCCGTGAGGAAGAGTGCCAGTTGGGAGCGCCTAGCAGTATGATAAAGGAAAAACACTTTTATCGTAATGAGGTGGCGGGAAGGAAACCCACCCACCAGGAATCTTGTAGTTGCCCTCATCCATGTCTCAAGTCTCAAACTTCAAGGTGAGGTAAGGTTCTATCCATTTGCTGTCCTTTGGAAAACTTGTGACCACTGTGAAAAGGATAAGAGGGTGGTGAGGTACATCTCACGTCCTGTCACTCCTGTTAATCCCATCTAATATTTTTAAACTTTTCAAGGGTTACCTCTCTGGGTGAGTCTGGTTGGTCGTGAGTCTGGTGCGAATTCCATCATTAATGAACCCAAGGAGGTAACCCTTGATAGGTCCGAAAATCTAAGATAAGATAAGCGGGAGCGACAGGATGTGAGATGTAGTACAACTTTATTCACCCAAGAATGATTGGTCGTAGGGAGTGAGAGTTAGTCCAAATGCATTCAGGGGGCTTGAGGGGTTAACCGCTTATCCCCTTAATCGCACCAACACCTAGAATCCCTAAGGCTAGTGTCTTGAAACCTGCAGGCGTTAATGGGCGTGGGTTATAGAGGTTACCTCGCCTCTTTTCTGACGCGGTATGAAACAGCTGTTCGGCTAATTAATACGAGATACCATAAAAGTGAAATGGTAGTTGCAACTTATAAAAAGGTCCATATAAAGACTCGCGAGATATTATTGGGTTCCTATCCTGTATGCTGGCTTCCTGTCATGTAGGGATTGTGGGGAAGGAGGACGAGCGGCAGATAATCCACAAGAACTGGGCGACCTGACCAGCGTTTCGTTCTTCTTCCTCACCCTTACTAAATGGCGACATTTCTAAGGAGTGATGCGGCAGGGAACGCACTCGGTCCTCCAAATGTGAGCTGTGTCATGGTTGGCCATGCTACACTTGCCACACCAGGAATCATAATGAATAAAGAGAGAGCAAGAGATTTAAAAGATGAGGACCCGAGAAATAGCTCAAGTTTTTATAGGCTGTGAAAGGAACTTACTTCACCTTCACCTTCCTTACGGGTATGCAGCCAGGTCGTCCCATTGTCAAGGATGCTATGGTTGCCTATGCTGCAGCTGACAGCACCGGGTTCACTCGGGCCGGCAGGGTGTGCCACTCATCACAATGTGAAGTGTAAGTCTACACTGAGCCCCTCTTTGCAGGGTTAACAAAGTAAACATACTTAACAGACAAAGAAAAATAAACAACTTATAAAGTACATTATCAAACAAGTTTAATAAATATGATTCACTGACAGAATCATCATTAGAAAATTGCCACAGTTAATTTAAATGCGCATCTTTTGTTACCCAACAATTACAAATGAGGAGCGAAACAATTACGAAAAAAATAAAATATTCTAAACAACAAACATTAAAAGGCCCTTGGGAAGAATAAAGAACATATAACTAAAATCAAGTAAAGAAAGACATTGAAAACTAGAAAGTACCTAGTGCATAACTTTACCAACGCCAATGTCATTAAAATCGAATAAACATGATTTTTTCTAGACGAACCAAAACAAAATATAACTTTTAAATATCTAATCGTATAAAATAGAACATACAATGTCATATCAAGATCTCGTATTCGTCCAGATATGGCAGATCCTAATCTCGTATTCATCCAGATATGGCAGATCCTAATCTCGTATTCATCCAGATATGGCAGATCCGAATATCGCATTACTCCGGATATAGCAGCTATGAGTCTCGTATTCGTTCAGATATGGCAGATCAGGATCGGGTATTCGTCGAGATATAATTTTTTTTATTTTTGAGTGATAGACAAAATCATTTTTAAACATATTAATCTGCATTATCTAAACTACCACTCTATTATTGTCCTGTACCTTGATAAATAATATATCTACCAAAGTGTATTTAGATCTCGCAAATCCGGATCTTGAATTCGTCGAGATATAATTCGTTCGACGGCATCATTCTGTCTCAGAAGACAATGGAGATTGCGCCAAGGAAGCGCAGGCCTGGGCGAAATGTATGGAGATCCTGGGTTGCCCAGTCGTCAATATCCTCCTCTTGGCCTCGCCGGTGTCATCCAAAGAAATGCAGGGCAGTACTTTTGGCACCAGGTTGGCTGCAGGAGCTGCTGGAGTCAGTGAGCACAGCGCACTGGTCTGCTTCTGGGGCTCCACTCCTGATTTGGAAGGTTTACTCCCTATACTTTGTCAGTTTAAGAGATGGATGGTGAACTAGTGGAACTGCAGCGCCGGCTGTGACTGTACAACCCGATCATTGAAGGGCAGGTCCTGTTGCAATTGCTGCATGTGAAGACGGTGTCGTCCGAGGGTGGTGACTCTGTTGTTAAATTAGTTTATTGGTTACAGCTGCTTGTTTAGTGTGGATAAAGAGCGGCGTCCATCGTGGCTAATACAGAGATATAATACAAGATATATTTTACCTTAAAACTACAGAGTTCGGGCTAAATTTGACGGTTTTTAATGTTTCAGGAACATGTGGATGTATCGATGAACAGTCAACGGCGTTGGATAGTATACAAAGTAAATTTTAGTTGAGAAATAGTCAGCTGACGTGGAGGACTGGAAGCCATATGAATATTAGAAAATAATTACTGGCATCATGATGATTCGCACCGGGTATCAAAATGACTGATGCTCAGCTGTAAGCTCTCACATGAGCAGCTGCAACGGAGACTTCGAATCTGAGGCTGGCATTAAGGAACACAGTAAGCATTCTGAGTGCGTCTGCACGCAGGAATTCATGCAAAAACTGCAGGAAAAGGTGATAGAAGACATAATCAAGAGAGTCGGGCTTTGGCAGGATAGATAGGTGTTAGTCGCCGCCATGAAGCTAGCCATGAATGAGGACCTTCGCTACTACTAGTACAAGAGGCGCAACGGACAAATTCTGACAGCCAAGGCGAAGGAGAATCGCTTGATGAGGGCAACTAAACCCTTGAACAAGCTGAAGCATCCTGTTGAGCCAGGGACAATCTCGTTCTTCTCAGATGAAAATAACTCCTGCCAGAACTAGCTGCACAACAATAAGAACAACAGGTGGCTTGCTTACATTCCATGTGCCGCTCCATGTATCATGAAGAACAAGTTCTCCCAAACTATGAGGGTATGTGAGTGTGTCTCCAGTGAAGGTGACTTCATACTCCCCTCACATGTTTGGATAGGTCCTTAGGCTCAATTAGACGGCTATGTGGAGTTGCTGGATATTGTGGTCAAACTCGAGGTGAAGAGATTTATTGCTGAAAGACCATACCTCCCAATTTTTGGACTCCTAGATCCTCCGATTTTAATCCAATTACTATGTGTGGGATGTGGTTGAGAAATATATCAACCGCTCTGCCTGCAAAATTAAGGACGAGCTGGTGTCCAAGATCAAGGAGGTTTTCGAAGATCTTTCCAAGGACACAGTGAAGAAGGCATGCGCCAGGTTCCGTAGCCGTCTTTAGACCGTGGTGGAAGCTGATGGCGGCTACTTTGAGTAAACTCTTATCTGCCAGTCATTATCTAGTTTTTAAAAAAATGATAATACATTTATTTTTGTCTGATATATTTTTTTCTTTTATGGTTTCTACCGCTCTCAATTACTGTAGGAACATTTGTCTAGGTTGATCGTCATAAGTTGTTCATCAATTTGACTAGCCAGTTATTTATTATAATATTGGCTTAAATTTCAGAAAATGCCATATCTTACAATGTTAAAGAAACTGAATAAGTAATCTATAGTCCTCATCCGGATCTAGATCTACATTTAAAACTAATTAACACTTCAAAGGCGCACACATTCACAGAATTCCATCGAAGTCTGTTATAACCTGTTGAGATACCTTGTGTACAAACAGAAAAACATACACTGATGATCACATAACCTAAGCTCAACTCAGTTGGAGGAGGTGACAACAAATCACTAAACAGATGAAGCAATACCTCCCAGTGACAGACAATTGGTATTACTACGAGATAAATAAGGGAATAAAATCCGAGGAAATATCATTGAGAGAGATGAAATAGTCTATAAAGGAACAATACAACTGCACTAGGAACCAGATATCAATTAACAGTCTCAATAAATGAGGATGTAGTACCACCAATAAATAAACACGAAATCTTCTATACAAGTAAGATCATGAGAAATGGGGAACTACCTGGATGTGATGTTTTAACAATATACCTCATATAAAATTGAAGGAAGGTCAAGAGCAGGGTTTCCCAACCGTGGGCCATATGGCCCCCTAGAGGCCATGGCACATCTGAAGGGGGCCACAGGAAAATTCTAAGCTTTAGAAGGGCTACAGATCCATGAAGGGGGCCACAGGACTCAACCTATTGAAACCTGAATTATAGTTAGGGCAGTACCTAATTTTAATTTATGCCGTTGAATTACATTTTAAAAATATTAATACATATATTTTCCCTTTATTAAAATATTTTATTAGCATAATAGGATTTACATTAATCTGTAAACAAATATTTTGCATCTTACAAGCTTATTCTGCTGCGCACTCAATTGTGCGCTTGATCGTTATGCGCCTGGCACCGTTGTTGACTTGATGAAAATACTTCAGGGTGAACTTTAAATCCTTACAGTCTGTTTATCAAGTGGTTCCGCGTTTTAGGATGTAAGTAGCTTTTATTTGTTTACCCTAATACTGCGAAGTTGTAGTAATTTTACTAGTTTTCAAAATTATAATAGATTGCCACAAGCAAAATAATAAAAGATTTTTATAAGTAAATAACTAAGCATTTTTGTTTGTAAGTAAAGTGTGCCATTGCTAGGCCTACACCAAATCATTTTTTTTACTTCGGTTTCACTTAGGGCTTATTTACGAGATTAGCACTTAATTTTAGATTCTGATGATTGTACTTATCGTTTTGTATCTGCATTAATTTGAGTAATATATATGTATATATAATATATTACTAAAATTAATGCAGATCTACCCCCCTGAGGGAGTACATTTCTGCTGTTTTGCATTTAGGTACAGGTACAGAGTACCAGGATGTACAATCAACAACGAAAATTTCGGACATGTCCAATTAATAGAAATGCTTAAAAAAATAGTTGCATTGTTTTACGGTTCTTTTTTTGGTGTCAAAATATTTACCATCAAGGGCAAGTATTTAGCACAAAAAAGGAAAACAAAATTTTCAATGCAGCTATTTTATTAGCATTTCTATTTATTGGACATCTCTGAAATTTTCGTGGCCGACTGTAATAGGAGTTGGTGTTGGGCACAGACTCAGTGCTCTGCACAGGGAATGGGGGTTGTTTCTGTGTCTTTTCTGAGAAATACTCTTCCTTTTTCGGCGCTGAGGTAAGAGCCTTTCATTTTGTTGCGATGAACTTCGGCTCTAAAATGTAATATATATATTATTAATATATTAAATTTCTTCTGCACAGATTACCCATGGCTACGGCGACGAAGAAAAAATGTCGACAATACTCCAGTGAGTATTTAGCTTATGGTTTTATACATTCACCAGACAATATAACACAGCCATTGTGTCTTTTATGTATGGCTACACTTTCTAATGATAGTATGCGACCAAGTAAGCTTAAAATACATTTGGAGAATAAGCACATGGAAAAAAAAAGACAAAACATTACATCATTTAAAAAAGCTGCGGGATGATTTCCAAGCAAGGAGCACTATTAAAGATATATTTATCAAAACAGCGGCAAAACTAGATAAAGGTTTAATTGCATATTATGAGATTTCCAAGCTAATAGCGAACTCGGGAAAACCTCGTAATATTGGCGAAGAATTGATTTTGCCTTCCGTATATGTGGTGCTGGAGATGACAACTCCCATCCATCGGGTCCCCAGGTTGCGGATCGGGGGAAGGCCTCTAGATATAGAGGTTAGTTGCGAATAAACTGAATAAGCAGCCCCGGACAAAATCACGAGTCGCCCTTTGGCAAGGCGTAGCGCTCGGTAGCCACCCTATACCAGGGTTACGGTATGGGCAGGTGGAGCTCATAGTCTTGTGTGACAATCCACCTAGGAGAGGGACAACTCCGAACTCAAACCCGGGCAGGTGGAGCTCGAAGTCTTGGTTGACAATCCGCCTAGGAGAGGGATAACTCTGAATCCAAACCCTCCACTGTCTTGTGGATAGTCACTTCAGTCAAAGGCTAAGGGACCTCCCTGACAGAAAGGTGTTCTCATGCATTGGATTGTGCCATAGCCTCTGTACCATGGTCTTCCACTCTCTTGTGTTTGAGATCCCTGCCTAAGGGTACATTTAGGTATACTTTCCTATTTTTCATTCCTCCTCTTGTTTTACTCAAATGGTGTGTAGGGCAGGCTTAATAGATGAGCAAAGAGGCTCTGATGGCTTTTCAAGAGGTTGCCTTGGTCTATTCTTTTCTTTTCTCTTTTCTTTATTCTTTTTCATTCCAAAGTCATCATTACTGCCCTCCCTCAGTTGTTGTGGCGTCCTGAAGGGAATTTTGCCTTGCATGATGTGTCGGCTCCATCATGTTGACCAGTTTTTTTCCGACATATAATATTCAGTTAATGAAAGTTTTGCTATTGAATAATTTTGTACAAATTGTTGTTGTTGTTGTTGTACAAATTGTTGCTTTTGTTGAAGATCTTGTTGCTGATATTATTTTTTTAATATCGATTTTAATTTTATCAGGAGATATTGAGCTCAACCCTGGACCTGGTCATCCTCGTCGGATAAAATGTCGTCTATTCTATATTAATATTAGGGGCCTACATGCCAATATTAAAGAATTGACTGCTTCATCCAAGTCTCATGACATTTTACTCTGTTCAGAGACCCTGGTTTCAAATATGAGGCATGTCTCTGAACTACTTATACCAGGCTTCAAAAAACCAATTTTACTTAGGCGTGATGCCATTCCTAGGGCTAGAGGAATGGCAGTTTACATCAGGAATGGTTACTCTGCTTCAAAGACCTCCTATGCTTGTTCTTGCCATGAGATGCAAGTTATGAAAGTATGTGGTAAGCAAAATAATTTTTATCTTTTTTCTGTCTATCGCAATCCAGACTAAGATGATACTATTTTTGATTGTCTGCTCCTTGCCATGGCCAAGGTACAGGAAAATGACCGGAAGGCCTGCTTTGTATTTATGGGAGACCTCAATGCTCATCATAGGCAATGGCTGTCTTCTGTCTCCCCTACTGACTGTCATGGTATCAGGGCTTATGATTTTGCGTGTGAGTCGGGTTGTGAGCAAGTCATTAGGGAGCCTACCCATTCATCTGGGAACTGCCTTGACTTGGTTTTCACTGATTCCCCTGGAGTCGTTACAAGTGCTGTTGATCCTCCTGTGGGAACTTCTGACCACTGTGCAATTTCTATAACTATCTGTATTGAGCAATCTATTCCTAATATAGCTCATACAAGCAAAGTATTCATCAAATCTCAAGTAGACTGGTGCAATATATTAAATGATATCTCCCGGATCAACTGGCCACTAATATATAAGGAGGTTGAAGCAGTTCGTATTTTGAATGATAAAATTGTTTCAATTATTGATAGACATGTTCCATTCCGTATGATCAGATATCGCACTAAGGACAAAGCCTGGTTTAATGATGACTGTAAGAGGGCTCATATGCAGAAACAAGAAGCCTACAACCTGTGGAAGGGGAGTAGATCTGCCTTTCTATGGGATAATTATGTGCACTACAGAACAGCAGCTCAGAGGGTATATAATAATGCTGAAGTTGAATTCAATACTACCACAAAGGGAACTCTTCAGCGCACAGCAAATTCCCACAAATTCTGGACCACTCTCAAGTCTGCTCTTTTTGGGAATGATTCATCTATGCCACCCCTTCTTAAACCTGATGGTTCCATTACCCATAGTCCTGAAGAAAAGGCAACACTGTTGGCTGATGTTTTTGATAATAAACAAAGTAATGAGAATCTAACTCTACCTGACACTTGTTTCCCTGAACCAAGGTTAAACAAGATTGCTTTCCGTTCAAGTGAAGTAAAACAGTTACTTCTTGATCTGGATGCTTATGGTGGTACTGACCCAAATGGTATATTCCCTTTATTCTTTAAGAAAACTGCAGAGTATTTGGCTCCCAAGCTTTCCGTTATTCTTCGGAAGCTGGAGGAGTGGTAGTTTTTGCGAATGTTGGAGAATTGGTAACATCATTCCACTATGTAAAAGTGTAAGTGGTAGTTTTAACCCTACTGAATATAGGCCCATTTCTATAACTCCTGTTCTATCTAAGATTTTTGAACGTTTACTAGCTAAACGTTTAAGTACATTTGCCGAGCTTAATCGTCTGTTTCCCTTTTTACAGTTTGGATTTCGTAAGGGTCTGAGCACTTGTGATGCACTTCTCACAGTCTCCACCATTGTCCAAAAATCATTAGACTCTGGTCAAGAAGTTCGCTTAGTTGGCTTGGATTTCAGTGCCGCATTTGACCGTGTCAATCATAAGGCCCTGATATTTAAGTTGAAGCAGTTGGGAGTAGGTGGTGTATTTTTAAATATTATTGAACAATTTTTAACAAATCGACATCAAAAGGTTTATGTTGACAATAATTTTAGTGATGAGAGAGAGGTGCTATCTGGTGTACCACAAGGCAGTGTTCTTGGTCCTCTACTGTTTATATTATATACCCATGATATGTGGTTTGGACTGGAAAATAGACTTATAGCCTATGCTGATGATGCTACTCTAATAGCCCCAGTCCCATCTCCTGAGTTGAGAGCATCGGTTGCAGAGTCTTTAAATAGAGATCTGGCTAAGATAAATGTTTGGTGCACTTCATGGGGCATGAAGTTAAATGCAAAGAAAACCCAGAGTATGATTGTTAGCAGATCCAGAACACTAGATCCTCCCCATCCAGATCTTTTAATAAATAACATTCCCATCTCCATATGTGATTCTTTTAAGTTGCTTGGAGTTATGCTTGACTCTAGGTTTACTTTTGAGAATCACATTCGATCTATTTCCTCCTCTATTGCTCAAAAAATTGGCATTTTGAGGAAATCTTACAAAGTATTTGGAGAGCAGACTGTTCTTAAAAATTGTTTTAATGCTTTTATTCTTCCGTGTTTTGAATATTGCGCCCCTGTTTGGAGTTCGGCAGCCAACTTTTATCTTAATTTATTAGATAAAAATTTGAGAGCAATAAAATTTTTAATTCCTGACCTCAAAGTTGATCTGTGGCACAGGCGAGCAATAAGCTCCTTATGCATCCTATATAAAATTTTTAACAATGCAGATCATCCACTGCATCACGATCTGCCCAATTTATATGCCCCTCAACGAGTTACCAGAGGTGTACTAAATGCCAATAGTAGGGCCTTTACGCCTATGAGATTCAACACAACACAGTTTTCAAGAAGTTTCATTCCTAACACAACTAAACTGTGGAATGAACTTCCTAGTGTTGTTGTTGAGTCCTTGGAACTTCAGAAATTTAAAGTGGGTGCTAATACATTTTTAATTAACACAAACTTATAACTTTAATATTTTATTCATTATCCACACATATATAATATTATAATATTTTTAACTTTATAGCATTTAATTTTTTTTTTTTGATTTTCTATTCATTTATTATGTTTTTCTTAATCTTTGTTTCGTTTTTTCCATACCAGGTTTCTTTCCCCGCTGGGGCCCTTGGGCTTATAGCTATTTGCTCTTCCAGTTGGGGTTGTGGCTTGGAACTTTAATAATAATAATAACTGTCATGCAACAAAATCCCCCCAAATCACTGAAGTCATTCCGCTGAGCAACAATACAGTATCAAGACGTATTGACGAAATGGCAAAGGATGTAGAGAAAAACCTCGTTAAACATTTACAAGTAAAGACCTTTTCATCACAAATTGATGAAACGTTATTACGTGATAACGAAACCCTTCTCATGGCGTATGTTAGGTTTTTGAATAAAGATCAACTCAGAGGAGAAATGTTTTTTTCCCGCAGCCTTGTGACAGATACTACAGGAAAAACAAGTTTCAAAGAAGTAGTGACCTATTTCAAAGAAAATGATATTCCACTTGGGAATATTATGGCTTGTGCAACTGATGGCGCCACTGCTATGGTAGGTAGATATAAGGGATTTATTGCACATTTAAAAGAGGCTGTGCCTAAAGTTTTTTGCATACACTGTGTTTTCCACCGTCAATACCTGATTGCAAAAAACCTAAGAGGACGTCTGAAAGATTCACTTGATAGTGTAATCAAGACAGTCAACCTTATCAAGTCAAATCCACTTCAAGAGCGTCTTTTCCGACAACTCTGTGCTACCAATGAAGAAGGGTTTGAGCGCCTACTTTTGCATACAGAGGTGCGATGGCTTTCTAAGAGCAATTGTCTGAATCGCTTCATTGCACTTTGGGATAGTGTTGTGTTATTTCTGGATGGTAAGCAGCTCGGAGTAAGAATCATTGCTGTCAAATGTGACATATTCTACTTTACAGATATATTTGAAAAGCTAAATATCTTGAAAAAACAGCTACAAGGTAAAAATGCAAATATTTTAACTTGCAAAGAGTCTATTTGTGCATTTATGGGGAAAATTAAGCTGTTCAAGACAAATATGAGGCGAAAAGAGATGATACAGTTTCCAACCCTCCACACTATTGAGAGTGAGCTGAAAGAAGATGATATTTTATAATACATTGATCATTTGGAGAAATTGCATAGTGATATGGAAGTTAGGTTCAGAGATCTTTTACAACTGGACAGTCCAGGTTGGGTGGTAGACCCATTTGGAATTAATGCAGCTAATGTTGATATCAGATTACAAGAAAGCCTCATTGAGTTACAGAGTGATCAAACTTCTCTGGCTAGATTTAAGCATGGTGTCAGGAACTTATGGACAAGTCATGAAATTGCTATGAAATACCCTTTGCTTTGGGACGAAGTAAAATTATATTTTATTGCTTTTCCTACTTCTTATCTGGTTGAGTCGGGTTTTAGTAAAGTGTCACACCTCCTTTCAAAAGCTCGCAGCCGCTTAGAAAAAGTAGGAAGAGGTGATCTTCGTCTGTCTCTAACAACTATAGACCCTGATATGAAAAACTTGTGAAATTGCATCAAGCACAAGGATCGCATTGGATGAATAAAGAGTTGATGATATATTTATTTCATTTTGCTAAGGGATTTTATTTTTTGTAAGACTAATTATTTATTTTAAAAGAGTATTATATTTTTGTTAACCACTGTTTAATTTTGATGTTTATAGTCCTATATATATGACAAATATAATTTTGCCTGAATAAAAATAGCTGTTTTAATATCTTTTATCCTTTAAAATAGAGTTAAACTGCATATTACCTACTGAAAATAATGGCTTGGTCCAACGCATCACTTCTTTTTTAAAAAAGGGTAACAGGAAATACTGAAAGAATTACAAAATAATCGAGTCTCTTATCAAAAACATATAAATTGCAGAAAAATATGTATATTGCCATCTGCATGCTGTTTAATAAGTATTTAGAGAACTAATGAATACGGAACAAGTCCATCATAGCACATGTATATAAAATATGAAATGAAAACCACAATCGATTCAGTATGGTCCCATTCAGTTGTAAAAGCACTGCTGAGAAAGGAAATTAGTAAGATTTGCATCGACATACCTATGTATAAAATCATGCAACATCGTACTTTATGCTGATCTCGGTTAGTAATAAAATACATTGAAAATAAAATTAAGAAAAGGAGACGTTTTATCTTACAGACTATTTATGGTAGTGTGTTAGGAGAATTTTAAGATTGAGTGAGAACGAAAAGGATTCAGAATTTAAGAATTGAACTTCAATCAGTTTCCTACAAAGTGTGTTTGGCGCTATTCAACACCATTAAAAACTACCAGATACTCCATCTCCTTGGTGCCATATTAAGCAGGTCACCTATCATTCTCTTCCACGCCAAAATGGTCCTTCATATCGATGGGGGGAATATGTACTGAATCCTCTCGCCCATGCAGAATTCATCCCTGGGCAGAAGAAGCCATTACGCCCCCTCAAAAATCTCCTACTGCACACCTTTCATGCACACTATCATCCACTTCCTCTTCTGTCAGCCCCTTTTCTTCTCACATCTCCATGTCACCTCAGAATCCTTTCAGTCACACCTCGTTCGCACCCTTCTTTACACCATGAAGATTTCGCTTAATCGTTCCTCATTTTTTCCACCTTTCTCACATCAATCATCACTCTCAAGTTGGCCATTTGCACCGCTCTCACTACAGATCTCTCCTTTTCCCCCCATACCATAGTCTCACCTCTACACACCAACGTTGCCACGAGCATATTCTCATGCAGCTTCAGGGACAATTTTTACTCACACACTGATTGCACAAGAGAATTTCCTACCATTTAAAACGAGGTCGCACCATCACTTACACTGAATCCTAGATACTAAAAACTTCACACTTGTTCAAGGGTGATACCACAGAGGCGGATACTCCAGCCTCACCCCATTCTTGCTCCCAAATACTATTGCCAAGCTCATTTCTGCATTCACACGACCTGTCAAAAGTTTCAGTCATCATTTTCAACTCACGCTCACTCTCCAACACCAGGTCATCGTACATACCAACGTAGACAGAACTCATCCCTCACTATTCCTCATCAATCTCAACTACTTTCCATCATTCTCATTCACACTTTTCTCAGTATTTTATCCATAAAGCTATTGAACATCCTTGGACCCATACATATATCAAACTACTCACTCAGGATTTCATACAAATACAGGCCTTTCAGCAAAAATAATCTTCACACCATTGAATAGTTTACCACTCGCTCCACACCTTTTTACCACCTGCCATAATGCTTCTCTATCTACATGATCATTAGCTTTCTCCAGATCCATCAAGCCATCACACACTTTACCTCGCATATTAAATACTTCAACCACAAAACCCCTTCCCGCTCTAACAGCCCCTCCCATTGTTCATCCCCTTTAAATTCCTTAATTAACTTTCATAGAAGCCTCAGAATTTTCCTATACTCTTTATCATAACACTACTCATTATCCTTATAAAAGGCACTATTAGTGCATTCTTTCAGTTCTCAGTTACTCTTCCACTTTCAAATGCCTTACAACACAGCCAGTAGACACATTCTATAACACATTTGCCAGCACTTTATAGCATCTTAGCGACTATGTCATCTACTCCAGCTGCTTTCCCATTTGTCACACCTCTTAACCTTTTGCATGCTCATCATTTCCACACCCCTTTACAACACCCGATTTACGCCCTCGAAGACAAGAATATTTACATTATCTTCTATACTCACATTATACAATACCAACATACTTTGGAGTACTCATTTTTACACGCGTGCGAGTCAGGTCGCGAGCGACTCACTATGTCGGTCAGTCGATCAGTCGGT
This sequence comes from Ceratothoa steindachneri, assembly GCA_963969495.1. Lineage (NCBI taxonomy): Eukaryota > Metazoa > Arthropoda > Malacostraca > Isopoda > Cymothoidae > Ceratothoa > Ceratothoa steindachneri. The sequence continues at coordinate 131,483,887 of OZ018317.1, read as the reverse complement.
CCCCATTTTGCCTTTTTTTTTGTAATAACATTGTAACTATTCGGCCGATTCTAACAAAATTTGAAACTCCATGTTGTATAGCATTCTCTTTCGAAAGCTATAATTGCCAAAGTCTTCCCAAGCTTAGCCCGGAAATTATTTTATTTTGGCAATAACATCAAAACTTTTCTGCCGATACTCTGCTAGTTTAGCCTAGCCTAAACTTCTGTAACTTACCAGCCTAATTTGCATAGAGGAAGCGACTCCCCCCCCCCCATCTTGTGCCCCACTTCCCTTTTCCTCATTTCGGACTGAAGGAAATAGATGGGGCCGTGGGGGCTTTTAAGTTATTCTGTTGGGAGGATGCTGCCTTGATTGCTCCGCTGAATTGTTCTCGTCACTTACCTTTAACGTTCTTCATTTTTTGGACACTAGTACTGGATTCCTTCGTGCAGCGAGGATTTTTTGCTGTTGATTCCTGCCAGCGTTATCGCTGCCACTCTGTCGGCTGCATCGAATTGTGCTCTTTAAGTTACGTTTGTACGTGTTCTCCTTTGGAAAGCCGTTCACACTGGGCACGTGAAAGCTCTCCCCTAGTCACCTCGCCATCTTCTCTTTGGGAAATTCTGTCATCTCTAATTCCTTCTCTCGGATCGTTGGGCCTTCGAGTCATCGTTTCCCGTGGTCTCAACGCCTTTCGTCCTGATATCGCCTTCTGTGGGTTTCTCCTCGCCGAAGACCGTCATCGTATTCACCCCTGTGGACTTGGGTCGAATTCACTCATCGTCGCCGAGCCTCTTTTGCCTGGGTTTCCGACGTGGGTTATTGCTTCACTGCTCTGGTATCAGGTATTTTGTAGGTTATTCCGGGAACACCTGTCACTATAGTAGCGTAGCCTATTTCATATTCAACGGCCCGTGATGTTTCGGCTTTAAGCCTATTATCCACTGAACCCAATTTTGTATGCGCGAATATCTATTTTTGTTAGAACGATTTGTGGTCGTTAGATAATGATAAGCATTTGCGACTTTTCTTATTATTTGATGTACCCCCGTATAATGTGTTAGCAGTCAATTTATTTAATTTTGATTTGGATGTAAATAATACTGTAAATACTTTTATGTGTGTTCAATTAACCCCCTGGAGATACCTTGTAATTTAGCACCGTCCTGATAAATTCTGGTGAATTTCTGGTAGGCCTTTAGATCCCTAGTCTTCTATAAATTTCTTGTGTGTATTTTATCCGGGCCGTGTGAACCGGGTTCCGCGATAGCCTTCAAATACGTGGCCACCTTGCCAGGATTAGGTTTTGCCAGGATTTAGTTGGCCAGTATTTGTTTTTTCCAGTTTAAGTTGTCTGGTTAGGTTGTGGTGCTTATCCGCTTGGTTGTTTAAGTCGCCTCGAGCGCGCATTCACTGTCTGTGGCCCGGAAGTGAATTCCTACTGGGCATAGGATTTTGTTAGCCCTTGTGCTACTAGGGTTTGCCTTTGCCTCAATTTTCACGTTCTGCTTAGCCGTTGTTTGTATTAATTTATTAATTTTTTGACACTTGCAGGGGTGTCTTCTGAGGTTTGCTATACGTCACGTATTCACGGTTGTTTGTTTTTTCTTGCCGTGTTTATCTTTGTACTACTTACATTTGGCTACTCTGAGAATAATTTTTTAAAGAGGTTTGTTTATTGCCGCCTGTGTGGGATTTCTGTGGTCCCCATCGTGTGTTTAACCTTTTTAAATTATTTTTGCCCCCTTTATTTAGCATTCTTTTGTCTGTTTAGTTAATTCTTGCGTATCATTTCATTTTTTCGTTTGCTATTCATAACGCTCGTGTTTTCTTCTTTGCAGAGTTATCCTGCTCACTTATTTTTGGGTTTGTAATCTATTCATATGACTCTCATTATCGACTTAACTTTAATTTTCTTTTACTGACTCGCGTTTTCTTTCATTATGTCCCACATTAAAGAACTTAAGGACCAGGCAGTGGAGCTGGGCTTCACTGGTAATGAAATTTATTAGTATGTTCTCCAAGAACAGGCGTTTAAACGTGAGGAATGCGAAAAGGACCGCTAAGCAAAAAGGAAAGAACGTCAAGTCCAGAGGGAGCAAAAGGATAAAAAGCTTCAACTTGCTAAGATCGAAGCAGAGAAGGAAATTGAATTAGTTTGAATCTCCACCTCCCAGCAGTCTGCTCCTGTTCAGTTTACTGATCTAGTGGGTTGACCTAAACTTCCTCTATTACGGGATGGAGAGGACATTACTTCTTATCTCGAGAGGGTTGCAGAATTACTCGAAGTAAATCCTGAGAGATACGCCATGGGATTAGGAAGCCTACTCACCGGTAAGGCTGCTGAATTATATATCTCTACCAATGGATGTCACCAGGGACTACAACCTTTTGAAGAGAGCCCTTCTTACCAAAGGTTTCCCCGGGAAAAACCTTTTAGCAATTTTGATTTCACCTAGCCAGATTATTTCAGGCATGACTCGAAGCCTCCAGCGTCGCTAACACTTTTGATGGGTTCAAGGAATTTATGATCTTGGACCAATTTCTTTCTTCCCTCCATTCTGACCTACGCGCCTTCATCAAGGAACGACGACCCTCTACTCTATCGGAAGCAATCCAGCTGGCGGATAATTGGACTTCTGCTCACCCCAGTCTTTCTGGAACTTCTAGCTCTCATCCCAAGAAGTTCATGCATCCGTCCAACCCGTCGTTGAAGGGGAAGACAACTTCGTCCACCGCTAAGAGCACCTCACAGAATTCCTCCACCCTGACGTCTCATGGCTGCGGTGAGGTTGGCCACATTGATCCGCAGTGCCCAAGGAACCCCCGTGCCCTCAATGATGGCTCGTCTTCGTCGAAATCTTTTAAGGTGGGATTCTGTCTTTCCAACCGAAGTGTCCCTCATTTCCAGGCTTCTGGTACTATTAACGGGGCCTGGGTTTCGACCATTATAAGGGACACTGGTTGCTCTTGCGTAGTCGTCTCTGAGGATGTCTTGCCAGACACTAAGGGCATCGCCTGCAAGAAAGTCTTTGTGGCTGACTACTTGGGACGAGTTGACTCATTCTCCCTCGTCTTCTGCTACCTTCGTTGCCCTTACTTCGAAGGATGGACGGACGTCATTAGAGCACCAATTAAATTTGCTAGTGTGCTGGTTGGAAACATTCCAGGAGTTAGAGACCTTGATGCATCTAAAGCTTTACCTTCCCCAGCTCCACCTCCATTATTTGCAACTCTTACTCTACCGAGAACTTCTTCCATTATCACCGGAACTCCCTCAGCATCTAAACTCAACTATGTTCGCGCTGTCCAGACCAGGGCAAGGAAGATGAAACGAATTTACCCCTTAACTCTGCCTGCCCCCCCCCGCCCCTTTCTGTGGCGCTTGACGACTTCTGTCGCTTGAAAATTTCCTGTAGAACCCTCTCTGCTGTTCAAGCTAAAGCTGCCTCAGGAGAGATCGAGCGAGTTAAAAACAGGCTAGTTACCACTTCCTCAAGATTTACGGCCTCCTTTATCGGAAATTCTTAATATCTGACCATCCCTATAAGGTAGGCAAGTTGACTTTGGTTGCCCCCCGTCAGTGTCGCCCGGTCATCCTTTCAGTTGCTAATGAAAGCCCGTTGGATGGCCATTTTTCCCACATGAAGATTGAATTGAAGGTCACAGATCAATTCTATTGGCCTGGAATAGGGTTTTACATTCGAACTTTCTGCCGTTCCTGTGATAAGTGTCAACGCTTCTCGACCAAAGGATGTGTGCGACCGGTGCCTCTTCAGCCCATGTCCATTGTGACTGAGCATTTCGCCCGAATCGCCATTGATTTGGTAGGACCTCTTTCTCCCCCATCTTCTGACGGTCACAGATTCATACTTACCCTAATTGATTTTGGCACAAGGTTTCCAGAGGCTGTGCCCTTGAAGGATATTGATTATGTGTCCGTCGCTGAACCTTACTTACCATCTTTTCTCGAGTTGAAATCCCTCGGGAAATTCTATCCGACCGTGGGACTCAATTTACATCCAACCTTATGAAGGAACTTCACAAGCTGCTGGGTGTCAAACCTATCTTCACCACACCTTTCCATCCCATTGAAAATGGAAGGATCGAGAGACTTCATGCCCTTTTGAAGACTATTCTCTGTAAGTTGTGTTCGGAGAAGCATCGAAAGTGGCACAGGTACCTTATTACAACCCTATTTACCCTCAGGGAACTTCCGAGTGATCGAACTGGGTTTTCGGCCTTTGAGTTATTATATGGCCGCTCAGCCCGTGGCCAACTAATCGTTTCACGAGATCTGTGGGAATATCGAACCCTCCAGGACGACGACCAGGCCAGCTTTCAGTACGTCATCGAGCTGCAGGAAAAGCTGGTTGAATGTTCTAAAATTGCTGCCCAACATGCCGAAGTAAGCAGCTCCTGGTACAAGACTTATTTCGACCTTAAGTCACAAGACCGGCAATTAAAACCGGACGATGAAGTTCTGGTGCTCCTACCCAGTGACACCAGTAAACTTCTCGTAGCCTGGAATAGCCCGTATAAGGTACTTGAGAGGCGGGGTAAGGTAGTTTATCTCATCGGGGTTCCTCGTGGACCCCGATATATCATCGATGGGCCCAGGTGCTGCGAGTGGAAGTTCTAGACGAAACTTCCACCCTGGAGGAACTTATGGCTTCTGGGAGGGAAGGACTAAGCATCGTAGAAGAAGGAGCCTCTGAAAACTTACTTTTACCTTTGATACCCGATGGTAGTATTGATTCTCCTTCGTCTGAACACCCCGAGTTTGGAACACTGCAACAGGATTAGCTATCCAAATGGATACCGAGTTTCACCCTCTTCCATGACATTAATTTGACGACCACCGATCGTGTACAGTCAAAAATGTATCCAGCAAGGGATCATCAAGCGCTCCTCCTCCTCTCATTTTTCTCCTGTTGAAATGCTGAGAAAATCCGATGGTTCCTTTAGGATGGCCATCGACTTTCGTCAGCTTAATTCGGTTACAGTGTTATAGGCCGAATCTACCTGCAGCGTGGAAGAAGATCTCAATAAGTTTTCTGGCGCTAAATACTTAAGCAAACTTGATCTGTGTAAGGCTTACTATCAAGTTCCTCTGTCTGAAAACGCCCGACCTTTAACCGGTTTTTCCACCTATCTAGGCCTCAGGGAGTTCTGTCGAATGCCCTTTGGATTGGTCACAGCTTGTGCGACCTACATCCGACTGATGAGGCTTGCGCTGACTGGTCTCTCGTAGGTATGTTTTTACTTCGATAATATCTTGGTATATTTGACGCGCTGGGAAGTACACGTCGAAGCCCTCACTCGCGTGTTCGAACGTCTAAAGGAACACGGTCTAACCGTCAAACCCTCCAAATGTCGGTTTGGGGCAAGCTCCATCCAGTACATGGGTTTCGTGCTTGATGGAGAATCCCTTATACCACAGCATGATAAGGTACAGAAGAAGAGGGATCGAGGTGAGAAGGTAGAGGTCGGTCAGAAGAAGAAAAAAATTGACCAGGAAGATGAAGCTGAGTATCGATACAAGTTTCACCGCAGAGCAGGCCAAGTCCTCTTTCAAGGATGAACGAATACCCAGGTTAATCAAGGGCGGGTGGTCCACCCAAGTAATGTTGGAATCAGTGGAGCGTAAGCTTACTTTGAACGCGAGATATATCCCGAGCAGCTCTCGTGAAAAGGTACTCGATCTCTTTTGTGAAGGAGTTAAAGATTTTGAGAAAAACTAGAGGGTGTCATGAGTTACCAACCCATTATTTTAAGGTTGCACCTACATGGATGGCTAACGCATCCGAGGCAACGCTTATACGGGCTACTAGGCAAGGATGCGCCAGTTAAATGGCGTAGGCCATAGTCTCTTTGGTGCTATAAAAGGATTCACACGCCTCGGAAAACCATGACAGAGGAGAGTGTAGAGTGGTTGCATGATTTTAGAAACATCAGGGATAAATCTATGGTAAAAGTTAACCATACTGCAGAACCGACGCAGTTGCTTAAGCGAAGATGGTCAGGGAAATTCGCGAATACAGTAACTTTGCCCTCGAGAGGACGAATTCCGTCAGGAGAAACATGATGTCCAAGAAAAGAAACCTGTGCGACACCAAAGAGACACCAAGAAGTGTTGAGTACGATACTATACTCTTCAAGTCGAACGAAAACCTGACGAAGGTGAGATAGATGCTCTTCTAAAGACGAAGATGCTATCAAGAGGTCGTTTATGTAACAAAATACGAAGGAGAGACCTCTCAGAACTTGATCCATGAATTGTTGGAAGGTCTGACCACTGTTACGAAGACCATAGGACATTCGGTGCATGATGAAGGAACTAAATGGCGTGGTGCGAGCTGTATTTGGGATGTCATATGGATCAATAGGGATCTGGTTGAAGGCATGAACCAGATTGAGTCGAGAAAAGATTGAACAACCGAAAAGAGCAGAGTTGAAATCAGACAGATAGGGCAGAGGATATATATCGGGGATAGTACAGGTATTGAGCCGCCTGTAATCAACTGTAGCTCTGTACTCACCGGGAGTAGATTTGGATACTATATGAAGCGGAGAGGCCCAAGGAGAAGTAGAAGGGCTAGCTATGACAGATTCCACCATAAAGACGAACTCCTGCTTGGGTAAAGCGAGTTTATCTGAGGCTAGTCGACGGGACGGGAAAATACAAGCCCTCCAGTCGTCTCTATCCGGTGAACAACACTGTGTTTAGTAGGCCTCTCCTTTGAGGATGGAATGCTAAGGGCAGGAAATTACTGTAGAAGGCGATGAAATTAGGGATTGGTCGAAGGGAACGGACAGAGAGGAGAGAACTATGCGATGGGACAAATGAACCCCAAACTATGAGCGAAGTAGTGCGATCGATAATCTTGCGGTTACGAGAATCGGTCAAAAGATCGTGGGCTGAGAAAATTGAGGCGCAAAATAGGACGTCAACCTCGGCAATAATAAACGTCTATCGAAAAACTCTACGGAGGCTGAATGACAACTGAAAGATACGCATTCAATAGGTCCTTATATCCAAAGAATTAGTGTCTTTAAGGACAAGATAAAGGGAAGGAACAAGCTTTATCGTCCAGAGAGGCTGGAATAACACTACATCGAGCACCAGTGTCAACTAAATATGAAAAACCAGAGAGTGGGTCGTAAATACAAAATGGTGGATCAAGCTGAGAAAGTGAAGGGACGGCAGATGTGATAGACCCATTAATCACTTGCATTTTTAGTTTAAATTAGTTGATGAATTTGAATTATTACAATAATAAGAGTGAGAGTGAATTGGAGCATTAGATTGAGAAGAGTGAATGGATTGTTGAGATCAAATGGGTAAATTAACGTTAGATGAAGGAGCTACTGGTTGTAAATATGTGCAGGGATGTAAGCATTTTACGGATTTTGCACCATATTTGTTGTGGTACCAGCACCAATTAATTGGTTGGAGGAAACTAACATTAGAATGAGAAGGACGAAATTGTGAAAAGCGAGCATAAGTTTAATAATGAGAATAGTATGAGTTGTAATATTGGCAAGGCTGCGTACAGTGTACAGCGCTGCTACCATATTTCTCATGGTACTAGCATAGACTCTTTGTTTGAGAATGATAAAATTTAGGTGCGGTGGGGTGGGCGGAAGAAGAATGATTAAAGGAATGCTGCGTCTCACCTCTTCTGCTGGAATGCCCTCATTGGTTTCTTCTTCGAGAGGACGAACAGTGCCTGTCGCTCCGTACAGCCTTGTGACTGTGCACTTGCGCGTTCCTACATTGGATTTTTAAGTTTTTCAACTCTCTTTCTATCCTCTCCAACGTGGCAGCTAAGTCCAATGATGAAGAGAAAGAGGCATTACAAGGGCCTGGTCTGTTGTCGGAGACTCCGTTGGAACCGAACCTGCGAAATAGATAAATTAGAAGGAGGAATCGGATTTTGTGGGACAGTTCCCCAGCTAACATATGGGTTGAGGTATATAATATCGGCTGCTTGTGCAATCTGGTCCACGTTGTTATGCTCACCAATCAAAATGAGGGGCCTAATGTGGTCAGGGATCTTACGCCTGAAAATTTCTGTCAAGAGGGAGTCGAAAAGCTCAGACTGAGCGCCTTTCGCCCTGATAAATTCCTTAAGATTTTCAAGGAAGCGCGTGGGATGCCTATCCCCATTTGCTGCGTATTTAAAAGTTTTCGCAAGTTCTCGACCTTTGACCTGCCGAACTCAAGCTTAAAAGCCTGCTTTATTTCTCCCCACTCACCTCTTCTCCCACCTTCCAGCAAAATCACCCGGAACAAAGTAAATATACTCATCGGTACTTTTTGCGTAAAGTAGATTATGCGCTCTTGATCAATTATGGCTTGATGTGCCATGAGCACTTCGCATAATTCCAACCACGTGATTGAGTCGACTGCATTAAAAAGGGAAGAATGATAGAAGGGTGATTGGTGCATCGGGCGCTGACACTCTGGTTGAACACAGCTGTACGGTTGATCGCCGCGGCCGAGGTACACGTGGTTGGTGGAATGGAGAATGTTTGGTTTGCACGTGTGGTTGTAATGAGGCGGACGTTATGGTGGCACAATTATTCATGACTATATTATATTGTTTATTAGGGGATGTATGCTATTGAAACTATTACGGTTATTAAAATAAAATTTGAGGAGGATAAATAGGTGAGGGAGTTTGAGATAAAATGAGAAGAAATGTCTTCAAGTTTGATCGAAGTTATAAGAAAACATGCTTTCGTTAGAAAATTTTTCGAAGCGAGTGAAAAAGAGGAGGGCGGGGCGTTCGCCGTGCCGGAGCCAATGAGAGTGAAGTCGGTTGAGTTTAAACCTTCGCGGGCATAAACTAAAACGCGAAAGGAAGTATATAATTTTTGGTATCTAGACGTCAAACTATATAATAATTAATTGAAGCGGGTCTGGGGGCACCAATTAAAGCATGATGGGGTTTGGTTAATGACTAAACTAGCCTAGATAGCAGTCATTAACCTTGCTTAAAATGAAGGAATGGATGAGAACGCGTTAGAACAGAGAAAACGAGGCTGGGCGTGACTAAAGTAACCGGGTAGTTTCAAGGCAAGTAATGGTTGTAATTTTTAACAGGGTTTATTTTTAAAACTTAACAATGAAAGAGCATAAGTATAACAAAGAGTGAGAATGGCAATAGAAACACACAGTTGGAGTAAATGAGTTATGAATGATTATAAATGGATTAATAATTTGAGTGGTTAAAGGGCCTGGGCACCAATTAAAGAATAAGATGCGGTTTGGTTGATGACAAATTAGCCTAGATAGCAGTCATTAACCTTGCTTAAGATGAATGAAACGATGAGAACGCGTTAGAACAGAGAAAACGAGGCAGGGCGTGACTAAAGTAACCGGGTAGTTTCAAGGCAAGTAATGGTTGTAATTTTTAACAGGGTTTATTTTTAAAACTTAACAATGAAAGAGCATAAGTATAACAAAGAGTAAGGATGAAAATAGAAACACACAGTTGGAGTAAATGAGTTATGAATGATTATAAATGGATTAATAATTTGAGGGGTGAAATAAATTATTTGATACAATGGAAATTAATATGATTTGGTTTACATTAATATCAATGGTATAGCAATGTGGAAAATAAATTGTTATATATTTTAGTTGTTAAATTTTATGTTATAGCCACTGAACGTTGCACGAATTATTACCTTAGGAGGAACTGGAAATGTAAAGAAAGGAGGGAATTACATTCAGAACACTTAAAACATTCGATAAAGCTGATTATTACAATTAATAATATTATCAATTGTAATAATCAGCTTTATCGATTATCCAGCGGGAGGAAAAACACAAGTGAAAGAATGAAAGTTCAAGTGAGGCAGGGAAGAGGAGCTCTACACGGATTGGATGGTTTGAAATGCGTCAGACAAGGGTTGTGATTGGTTGGAAGGTACCGTACATCTAATATAGTAATCATATGGGGTAAATATTATCGAATGTCGTACAATTGAATTTTAAGGGGCGAGATGCATAATTTCTTAGACGGGGAAATGCCAACTGCATCTTTACGAACTTTTGTAGGAGCTAGCAAAGATGTCAGCTGTTACACTTGTATAGGTCACGCGCCATTAAGTACTTTAGAATTTCAACATTTGGAACTGATCGGAGTTGGGCAAAGGATTTTTTTAATTGAAAATCATTGAGAGCATTTTTGAGGAGCGGGGGTCGTAAAGAACGTATATATATAGAGGATGGACTAAAAAATACGAACACACCCAGTGATGGCGTTCGTGTTGAAAATGATCAAGAAAAGAGGATACCGGGAATGAGGCAATTCTTAGATTAGTACAGCTGCTGCGCAGTCTCTGTTCCACCATGGTAGAATAAACTGTCTTGTACGAGGAAACTACCTAGATATGACTCGCTCGGCCGCACCACGTATGAATGTTGTTACAAAACCTACAGCTGAGTTAACACTACCAATGACATCCAATGGGGCATCGGTATAAAGTTTTGTGGCGGGCAACGTGAAAACTGACAATTTTTCCATTTCACAACGAGGGCCATAAAAGGGTTCTACGAGCTTTCGGAAGGAACTTTAAAAAGTGTCCTAGTTAGGCTACCGGGGATGTGAGAGCTGGCAACTTGATCCTTTTCGCATTGAGAGATAAAAATGAGTCCAACCTACAGTGGCTGCGAAAAGTATCCGATCACCCTCAAAGTTTGTATAATTTTCAATGATATTCACAGACGCATAATTCCATTTCAATTTGTTCTATCGACATCTGATGGTTTTCATATAACGCTCTGATATGACAGCTTTCCAATGCAATCTTAAGTTACTATTCTGATAGCGTTCGCTGCGTGTGGGCGTCCGTCAAATTTGTCCGATTTCATGTTTTTTGTCTAAATAAAATTTCTTTCTAATGTCTGCTAAGAAACAGCTCCAGAGTGATTGTCGAGGTGCTATTGTTGCTTTTCATAAATGTGGGAAATCTCAGAGACAGATAGCTAATGAATTTAACATAGCCCAAAGTACTGTTAATTTATGGTTTTCACGTGCTAAAAACAATGTTAGCCTATCTATGCCAGTACCTATAAAACGATCTGGCAAACCGAGAAAACGAATTTGGAAACATACATGCTTATGAGACGTTTAGTAGTGAATAATCCAACAATAAGTGCAAAAGAACTAAAATTTAATATGAATAATTTAGTATCTGATATTTCGGAACGAACTATCCAGGAGCGGCTACAAAGAGAACTCCGATTACCATCTCGCCATGCTGCAAAGAAACCATTCATTCATTAAAAAATGAGTAACAAACGCGTTGCATTTTGTAAAAGATACATTTATTGGACTGTTGAGCAGGGGAAAAAGTTTTATTCAGCGATGAGTCAACATTTTTAACATTTAGAAGCTGTCGTTGAAAGGTTCGTTGGCTCTTTAGCTCAAATAGAATAGACCCAAAAAACATTGAAAGACTCTCCAAGTGTGATGATTTGTGGTTGTTTCAGTTTCCAAGGGAGAGGAAGCATATATTTCCTTCTAAGAACACAAATATGAATGGTGCACCGGCTTTAGCAATGTTACAGGAGAATCTTTCAGTGGTAGTAACAATCCATGAGACAAAGATTCATGCATGATGGGGCACCTTGTCACAAGGCTAAAATTATGACAAAGTGGCCTACTGACAATAAATTTAATATTTTGGATTGACCAGGTAATAGTCCAAGTCTTAATACCATAGAAAATGTATGGCTAATAATAGAAAAATAAGGTTGAAGGCCAAGACACTGGTTCCGTCGAAAAATTAAAAGAGGCCATCATAAAAGTTTGGTGCAACGAAATATCAGTGGAAGTTTGTAAAAGCTTGATCAAATCCATGCCGAATCACCTATAACAAGTCATCAAATCCAAAGGAAAGCTGACAAAATACAGATCTGAGGCTAGTAAATATTAAACATGTTCTTTTATGTTAAAAATACAAATTTAGAGGTCGATCGGATACATTTCGCGCGCACTGTAGGTTGCCTGTAAATGGAAGAGATGGCAATTTGCTGTTTTTCACAACGAGAACCAAAAAAGGGTCCTACTTAGGTTGCCGGGCCTGGTGAGATGTGTGAATTTGCTCCATTTCGGAACGATAGCCAAACACGGTTCTACTTAGAAAACTGGGCATCAAAAGAGCTTGCAACTTGCTTCCTTTTCGAAAAGAAACCTAAGTTGCCGGGCAACGTGAATGCTGGCAATTTGCTCCCTTTCATAATGAGAGCCACAGAAGGATCCTATTTAGTTTGCCGTTTAAGGAAAGAGCTGTTAATATATTGCCATTAGCAACGAAAAGCAATAATAGGTCCTCAATATGTTGCCGAGAAACGTGGGAGCTATTAATTTGCTTCCTTTCGCACCCAGAGCCACCTAAATGGTTGCTATTTAGATTGGAGTCAACCTGAAAGCTGTTAATTTATTCCCTTTCGCAAATAGAGCCAAAAAGCTGTAATACTTAGGTTACCCAGCAACGTGAAACCTGGTAATTTTCTCTTGAAATGAGTCATACCTAGGTTGCATTGGTACCTGTCGCAACGAAAGCCAAAAAAAAGTCAGCTTAGGTTACCGGGCTACGGTTGAATGCAAAGTTTGCTCCCTTTCGCCACTGGAGGCCCTATAAAGTCTTACTTAGGTTGCCGGGCAAAGGGAAAGCTGTCAACTTTCTCCCTTTCATAACGACATAAAAAAGTCCTTAGTTTTCCGGGCAACGAGAGAGCTTGGAATTTGCTCCGTTTCGCAAGGATAGCGAAAAAATGGTCCTACTTAGGTTACCGGGCAACGGGAGAACTGGCAATTTTCTCCCTTTAGAACCGAGAGACTAAAAAGGTCCTTTTGTTTGCCTAAAACGGATGGGCTGGGAATTTTCTTCCTTTCGCAACGAGAGCCAAAAAAAGATATGTGTGTGTATTTGTCCGCTATATAGGTAAAACGGAGTCGCAGGGAGATGTATATATAATTAGCAGCTTTAGACGGCCGAGTTAATGGGGAAGTTAAGTTAGGTAGTATAAGAAAAAAACCCTACAAGCATCATACAAAGCAAAATTGATTCCTTCCAAAAAGAGACCCCAAAAGGGTCCTACTTAGGTTGTTGGCTAGCGAGAGAGCTGGCAATTTTTCCCTTCGAAAAGAAAGCCAAAATTGAGGCCTACTTATGTTGTCCAGAAATGGAAAAATCTGGCAATTAGCTCCCTTTGCAACGAGAGCCAAAATTGAGGCCTATTTATGTTGCCCGGAAATGGAAAACATGCCAATTTGCTCCCTTTTGTAAAGAGAGCCAAAAGAGGTTCCTACCTAGGTTGCTGGGCAAACCAGAGCCTAAAAACGTGCTAGTTAGGTAGCCTGGCAACATAAAAGCTGCCAATTTTCTCCCTTTTGCAACAAAAGGTTGCCGAGTAATGTAAGAGCTGGTAAGTTGCTCCTTTTCGCAACGAGAGCCAAAAAGGTCTCCTAATTAGGTTTTCGTTCAAGGGGAAAGCTGTTAATTTACTCATTTTCGCAATTAAACCCCTAAAAGTGCCATACATAGCTTATCTGGCAACGTGAGACCTGGCAATTGCTGCCTTTCAAAACGACAGACAATAAGGGTTCTACCTTAGGTTGCATGTCAACGGTAAAACTGGTAATTTTCTTCCTTTTGCGACAAGAATAAAAAAAAGGTCTTACATAGGATGCTAGAAAATGGATGATTTGAAGATTTGCTCACTTTCGCAACGTGAGCCAGAGGAGGTTCCTACTTAGGTTGCCGGGTAAAGAGAGATCTGGCAATTTGCTCCTTCTTGTAACAAAAGCCTAAAAAGCGTCCTACTTAAGTTGTCTGGCAACAGGAGAACTGGCATTTTTCTTCTTTTTGCAACGAGAGCCAAAGGAATATCATATATAGGGTTACAGGAAGCGGCCGAACTAGCAATTTGTTCCCTTTCACACCTAGAACCAGCATAAAGTCCTAGTTAGGGAGCGGGGCAACGGGTGAGCTGGCAATATGCTCACTTTCGCAATGAGAGTAAAAAAGATTCCTATCTAGGCTACCTGGCAACTCTAGAGCTGACAATTTGCTTCTTTCTGCAACGAGAGCCGAAAAGGTGTCTTACTTAGGATACTGGCCAGTGGGAGAGCTGACACTTTGCTTCCTTTCAGAAGGATAGCCAATAAAGGGTGTTATTAGGCTGCCGAGAAACGGGGAAACTGACAATTTGCTTCCTTTAGTAACGAGAGCCAAAAAGGGGTCCTACATAGGTTGGACGAGAGATCTGAAAATCTTCTCCCTTTGTTAATGGGAGCCAAAAAATAGTTTACTTATCTAGTCGGACAACGTGGGAACTTGCAATTTTTCATTTCACAACGAGAGCAAAAAAAGGGTTCTACTCCCTTTCGCAACGAGCTTTAAAAAGGGTCCTAGTTAGGTCACTGGGAACGTGAGAGCAAACATTTTGCTCCGTTTCGCAACGAGAGCCAAAAATGGGTACTACCTAGGTTATCCGGAAGTAGAAGAGCTGGCAATTTGCCCCCTTTCACATCGATAGCCAAAAGAGGTTCCTACTGAGGTTATCGGGCAACGGGAGATATAACAATTTGTTCCCTTTCGAAACGAGAGCCTAAAAGGCGTCCTACTTAGGTTTCCTGGCAACAGGAGAGCTAGTAATTCGTTTCTTTGAGTAACGAGAGCCAAATAAGGGTCCTACTTAGGTTGCCGACAACGGAAGGGCTGACAATTTTCTCCCTTTGTTATGGGAGCCAAAAAATGTTTTACTTAGGTTGCCGGGCAACGTAAGAACTGGCAATTTTTCCATTTCACAACGAGTGCCAAATAAGGGTTTTTCTCAGCTAATGGTCCCAGGGGGGAGCTTGCAATTTGCTCACTAGTTAGGTTACCGGGAACGTGAGAGCTGACAATTTACTCAGATTCGCAACGAGAGCCAAAAAAAGGATCGTACTTAGGTTGCCGAGTAAAGAGATGTTAGGCAATTTGTCCCCTTTCGCAACGAGAGCCCCAATTAGTCTTACATAGGTTACCAACGGGTGAACAAACAATTCCTCTCTTTCACAATGAGAAGCAAAAAAGGATACTACTTAGGCTACTGTTCAAGGTGAAAGCTGTTAATTTACTCTACTTCGCAAAGAAAGACAATAATAGGTCCCCAAGAGATTGCTAGCTAACGGAATAGCTATTAATTTGCTACCTTTCGCACCCAGAGCAGAAAGAAGGTTCCTATTTAGTTAGGGTGGAGGTGAGTGCTTTTAATTTACTCTTACGCAACGAGATCCAAAAAAGTGTCATACTTAGGTTACCAGGCAACGTGAAAGTTGGCAATTTGCACTCTAAATGGGTCATACCTAGGTTGCTTGGCAACTGGAATCCTGGCAACTTGCTCCCTGTCGTGAAAAAGGGCAAAATAAAGGTCCTATCTAGGTTCCCAGGCTACGGTTGAATTGTCAATTTGTTCCCTTACGCAACTGGAGACTCCATAATGTCCTACTTAGTTTGCCGGGCAACGGCAACGCTATCAATTCACTCCCTTTTCCAGCGAGATAACATAAGAGCTTGGGATTTGCTTCCTTTCGCAAGGATAGCAAAATAATGGTCCTACTTTGGTTGCCGAGCAACGTGAAAGCTGACAATTTGCTCCATTTAGAAATGTGTGCCTAAAACGTCCTGCCTGTTTGCCTAAAACGGAAAAGCTTTGAATTTGCTCCCTTTCGCAACGAGAGCCAAAAAAGGTATGTGTGTGTTTATGTCTGCTATAGAGGGAAAACGGGTTGCAGGGGGATGTATATATTATTATTATCAGTTTTTGACTGGCGAGTTAATGGAGAAAATTAAGTTAGTTTAGGTTTAGTTACGTAATATAAGAAAAAAAACATTATAAGCATCTGTAAGGGAAAAGGGGACGCCAAGAAGAATACCCCCTTCTTTTGTTTCTCGAATTTCTTCCCTACCTATCTCTTCTAACTTTAACTCCACGTGGAGTAAAAAGCTCTGTATTCAAGGAGAAAAATAAAAGAAGAAAGAATTTGAATATCGGTTAAGCTGAGCTCTAAAAGCTTTCACCTCGCCGATGAAATGCTAATCTCTGTAGTAGGGAAAAGGATAGCCGAAAGTTCCCGCCCACATCGTTGGAGACGATCAAGACCGTAGTCGGACGACAAAATCTAATCCCTCTCGGCGCCGGAAGCTTTCTTTCAGACGTCTGTGCCTTGCAGCAAAGGAGCACTATAAAAATGGCCGTCATATAAATTCCCTGGGTTTTTCAAAGATCGGCAGATTGAGTTTGAGATCTCATCTCCTTCGGTTCAGATCATGTATCTGTTTCCCCAAGTCCCTAGTATTCGTGTATACCATCGAGGTTGGATCTCAGCAGGCAGATCCATCTCTTTTGTGAAGGCTTACTCTGTTCAGAGCAAAGCCTTGAATCGTTTTGTCCCCGAAGGACTGGCCGGGATTCTTCTCATCTCATCCGACCCCCCTTCAAGGATCTTCAGTTTCCCGTGTGAGATTTCGCGCCCAACCGCATCAGAGTCTCGATTTTTGGAGGTTGCACTTCTCTGGAGCAGAGGTGCTTTCGTTGGTCTTCAAGGAGGATCGTGAACTCTTCTTCTGCCTCCCTCCCCCCCCCCCCTCCTTCATACTCGTTACCATCAGGATATTCGGCCAAGAATCACGACCATTTTCCATCTCCATGCCCTCGCACCGACTGGCTAAAAGAGTCCTCTTCCTCGAGGACTCCATTTAAGGTAAAACGATTGCATCTCCCGTTAATCGACCCGCTTTCTGACTTTTAAATATTCCTTCTGTATAACTGATTTATAGTATTCCGTTTAAAATCTAAGTAACAAGTAATTAACGTTACCCGATTGCCAAATTTCTATAGTCTGTCAGTATTATCGTTAGTTACATTTCCTATATTTCCCATATATATATATATATATATATATATATATATATATATATATATATATATATATATATATATATATATATATATATATAGACTCATTGCGTTCCATCATTTCCCATTAAATCACTCCCTTCAAATTCCACCAGATACGAACTATAAGTTTCTTTTGCCTGAAATTGTGCAGGTACACCTTTGTATGTCCAGCTTCTTTTGCGTGATATGTCCGAGTATAGACACCATTTTCCATCTGCATTAACCACATTGTTCGCCCATTCAAAGAGTCGTTTCTTGGACAGAATTGTCATGCAAGCCTCTATCCAGCGCTGACGGTCAAAGTCGGTCATTTCACATGAAATTCATACGTCCAGTTGGCTTACTTTGCCCATTTTCTCCAAATGATGCAAAATGGCTGTAAGCTGTTGCTAAACTTTTCAGACAGTTTGCTTTATGTTAGATGTGGATCAGCTTTGAAACAGGCGCACAATGGGTCATTGTCAATAAGTGAGGGTCGACTAGTACTTGTCTGATCTTGGAGATCAAATTTGGCCAGGCTGAAACTTCTTAAACCAATCGTAGGCTGTGCAACGACTTATTGTGTATTCCCCAAATGCTTGCTTGATATGACATTAGCCCTAACTTGTAATCATACAGTAAAAGAGTACGTTGCTGTTCACGAGAAAGAGTCATTTGATGGGAAATTTTGGAAACCCTAATTATTGTTTAGTGGCCTAGGCTTTCAAGGAAGGCCTAGGAAAAACAAGTCCATTACACATTAACTAGTCGTCACCTTGTATAAATCTATAAATAAATAAATTTGTAAATAAAAATCTACATATAAATAAACTTTAAAACAGTTGTGCGAGAACTTTGTTTCCAACCCAATAAATTCCAGCTACTCTGAATTGAGAAAAACATCTCCGTATTTCGGAATATTTTCGATTCATGGTTTTATTCATTACGCGAGACGTTTCCAAGTTTCCATCTCTTTTCTTAGGCAAAGGACTGCTCGGACCCATTACCCTTTGGGGGTTTCGTGGGGGTTAATTACCTCCCTCAGTTTTTCAATTTCCTGATCTTAAATTTCTTTGCTGACCTAATTTAAAAACTTTCTTTGGGGAGGGGGGGGGGGATACCGAGAGGGTATTCAGCCTTTATATTATAATTTACATATATATAAAATTTAAAGACTTCGTGCATGTGTATGGGTGTGTTCGTCCACTATAGACGGAAAACGGGGTCGCGGGGAGATACAAAGATGAATTTATCGCAGCTTTTGAAGGGCAAGTTAATGGGTCAAGTTAAGTTAGGTTAGGTTAGGTAATATAAGAAAAAAAACAACATTTTAAGCATCATAAAAAGCCAATAAACTTGAGCAATCTAACTCATGAATCATGGAACAGAACAAACATAATATACTCGTCTAATAAAATCAAAAAACCTAAACAACTTTACCTAACCATCGTAATACAACATAAAAAAGTTAAAACCATCAAATAAAACCAACAATCCAAATAGCTTGATCTAACCTACCTAATGCATCGAACCCCTTATAACCATTAAATTAAACCTACTAACCTAATTAACCTTACCTAACCTCCCCTAAAAGCCAGGAAATTTCCTCTGACTCTTTGGTATATTTTAGAACGTTTAACGCCCTCTTTCACCCGTTTTTGGGTCTATCCAGGCGTTGAGAAGATACTCGGAGATTTAAATGCCTGGGTCTCGCTCATGAAAACACTGGTATTCCAAATGTCATTCCAAAAGTCATTCCCTGAGGACTTAAATAGTATTTTGGGGAATATCAAAATGACCAGCCGGAATTTAGAATATAATATTGACTTCCAGGTTTTTCGAGTATTATTATATTGACTTCCCAGTTTTTAGAATATTATTATACTGACTTCCCGGTTTTTAGAATATTATATTGACTTACCGGTTCTTAGAATATTATATTGACTTCCCGGTTTTTAGAATATTATATTGACTTACCGGTTTTTAGAATATTATATTGACTTCCCAGTTTTTAGAATATTATATTGACTTACCGATTTTTATAATATTATATTGATTTCTCGATTTATAAAATATTATATTGACATCCCAGCTTTTAGAATATTACATTGCTTCCCGGATTTTAGAATCTATAATAGACTATCCGGTATTTAGAATATCAAATTGATTATGCGGGTTTTAGAATATTTCATTCACTCCCCGTTGTTTAGAATCACAAAATGACTTCCCAGTTTTTAGAATATCAAATAGACTTCCAGGTTTTTAGAATATTATATTAACTATCCGTTTTTTAGAATATTATATTGACTTTCCTTTTTTTGAATATCAAATTGATTACCACGTGATTAGAATATCAGTCTCTATCTGGGTTTTAGAACATTATAATGACTTTGCACATTTTAGAATATTATAATGACTTCCCAGTTTTAGGAATATCAAATTGACTATCTGTTTTTTAAAATATCAAATTGGCTTCCCGGTTTTTAGAATATTATATTGACCTCCCAATTTTTAGAATATTATATTGAATTTCCGATTTTTAGAATATCAAATTGACTTCCCGGGATTTTGAGTATTATATTAATTTCACAGCTTTTAGAATCTATAATTAAAAACATAGTTTGTAGAATATCAAATTGTCTATCTTGGTTTTAGAATATTTTATTGACTTCCCGGTTTTTAGAACATTAATTAGATTTTCAGTTTTTAGAATATTATATTGACTTTCCAGTTTTTAGAATATTATATTGACTTCCCAGTTCTTATAATATTATATTGACTTCCCCGTTTTTAGAATATCAAATTAACTACAAGTTTATTAGAATATCAAATTCTATATCCGGGTTTTACAATATTATTTTGACATTCCGTTTTTTAGAATATTATATTGACTTCCAGGTATTTAGAATATTATATTGAGTTGCCGGGTTTAGAATATTTATTGACTTTCTGGTTTTTAGAATATTTATTGAGTTCTCGGTTTTTAGAATTTATATTGACTTCCCAGTTTTTCGAATATCAAATTGACTTCCCGTTTTTCAGAATATCATATTAACTTCCCGGTTTTTTTAATCTATAAAGGACGAACCTATATTTAGAATATAAAATTGACTATCCGGGTTTACAATATTTTATTCACTTCCCTGTTTTTTAAAAATTATATTGATTTTCTGTTTTTTAGAATATTCCTTTGATTTCCCAGTTTTTAGAGTAGTATATTGACTTTTTCGTTTTTAGAATATCAAATAGACTAGCAGGTTATTAGAGTATCAAATTCTCTATCCGGGTTTTAGAATATTATATTGACTTCCCGTTCATTAGAATATCATATTGACTTCCAGGTTTTTAGAATATCCAATTGACTACCCGGTTTTTAAAATATCAAATTGACTGCCAAGGTTTAGGAATATTATATTGATTCCCCAGTCTTTAGAATCTATAATTGACTACCCTATTTTAAAATATTAAATTGACGATTTGAGATTTATAATATTATATTGACTCTGCTTCTTAGAACGATAACTTGATTTTCCATTTTTAGAATATTATATTGCTTTCCTAGTTTTTAGAATATTATATTGACTTCTCAGTTTTTAGAATATCAATTTGACTACCAGGTTATTAGAATATTGACTTTCCAGTCTTTAAAATATTATATTGAGTTTCCGTTTTTTAGAGTATCATATTGAATTCCCGAGCTTTCGAATATTATATTGATTACCTGTTTTTTATAATATTTGTTGACCCCTCAGTTGTTATAATATTTATTGACTTCCTGCTTTTTAGAATATTATATTGACTTCCCAGGTTTTAGAATATTATATTGACTTCTCAGGTTTTAGAATATTATATTGACTTCCCGGATGTTAGAATACTTTATTGACTTCCCGATTTTTAGAATATCAAGTTGACTACCCGTTTTTTTAAAATATCAAATTGACTTACCGGTTTTTAGAACATTATAGTGAGTTTCCTGGTTTTAAAATATTACTGTATATTGACTTGATCTTTTTAGAATATCAATGTGACTACCAGGTTATTTGAATATCAAATTCTTTATCTGCTTTTTAGAATAATATATTGACTACCTGTTTAAAAAAAAATAATAATATTGTCTTCCAGGTTTTAAGAATATTGAATGACTTCTAAATATTTTGAATATTATATTGACTTCCCAGTTTTTAGAATATAATTTACTACCAGGTTTGTACAATATCAAATTGGCTATTCAGGTTTTAGAATATTTTATTGACTTCACTGTTTTTAAAATATTATATTGATTTTCCATTTTAGAATATGATACTGACATTCCAGTTTTACAATATTATATTGACTTCCCCGTTTATAGAATATCAATTTAACTACCGGGTTATTAGAATTTCAAATTCTCTATTCGGGCTTTAGAATATTATATTCTCTTCCTGGTTTTTAGAATATTATATTGAATTCCCGGTTTTTAGAATCTCAAATTGACTTCCTTTTTTAGAATATCAATTGATTATCCGAGATTTAGAATTTTATATTGATTTTCTGGTTTTCAGAATATTATATTAACCTTTTGGTTTTTAGATTATTATATTAACTTCCCTGTTTTTAGAATATTATATTGACTTCCTGGTTTTCACAATATCAAAATAACTTTCCGGTTTCTATAATAACTAATTTACTATACGAGTTTTAGAATATTATATTGACTTCCCAGTTTTTAGAATAATATATTGACACGCCAGTTTTAAAATCTTATATTGTCCCGGTTTTAAAAATATTACATTGACTTCCCAGATTTTAGAACCTGTAATTTACTATCCAGTTTTTAGCAGGTGAACTTCATTTTGTGGGTTTTAGAATATTTTATTCACTTCACGCTGTTTATCATATCAAATTGACTGCCCGGTTTTTAGAAAATTATATTGACCTACTGGTCTTTACAATATTATATTCACTTCTCGGTTTTTAGAATATCAAATTGAATACCAGGTTTTATAATATCAAATTTACTATCCGGGATTTAGAATATTTTATTGTATTCACTCTTTTTGTAATATTATATTGACTTCCTGGTTTTAGAATATTAAATTGCCTACAAGGTTTTTATAATAACAAATTGACTATACCGTTTAGAATATTATATTTACTTCCCGGGTTTTAAGATATTATATTGTTGTCCTAGGTTTAGAATATTATATTGAGTACCCGGGTCTAGAATATCAAATTGACAAACGATTTTAAAATATCAAATTGACAACCTGGTTTTTACACTATCTAGGTGACTACCCAGTTTTTAAAATACTATATTGACTTCTAGGTTTTTAGAATATCAAATTAACTAACCGCTTTTAGAACATCAATTTGACTACTATGTCTTTAGAGCATCAATTTGACTACCCGGTTTTTAGAATATTATATTGACTCCCTAGTTTTTAGAATATCAAATTGGCTACCCGGTTTATAGAACACCAAATTGACTACCCAGTTTTAAGAATATTAACTTGAATACATAGTATTTATAAATCAAATTGAATACCCCATTTTCTAGAATATCAAATTAACTACCAAGTTTCATAATATTTTAATGACTTCCCGGTTTTGAAAGCTCTAATTGACTATCCGGTTTTTGAATATCAAGTGACTACCCAATTTTTAGAATATCAAATTAACTATCCCGTTTTTTGAATATCCAAATTGACTACCCGGTTGTAGAATATCACTTTGACTATACGGATTTTAGGATATAAAATTGGCTATACAGCTTTAAGAATATCAAATTGACTACCTGGTTTTATAATATCAATTTGATTACTCGATAACTTTAATCGGTTTTTATAATATGAAATAATATGTGCTGGTTAATAAGGTTTTTGGTTTTACCTCTGAACGTGTTGCTGGTATCTTCTAAAAATATTGTAGCAAAGGCGTCTTTAGCCTCCATAATAAAGATGGTATACTAAGTTTTGTCCGATAAATAACATTTACAAAAGAAAACTAAACACAATTAATCTTCATTCATAGAAAGGTGCTGAAAATAAGTTCCAAGGACTCTTAACAGGAGTGTCCAATAGAATTAAGAACTGTAGTATGCTAGAAGAGTTTTCCCCTCTTTGGGGGAATTTCCTGGTGCCATCCGAAAAAAGTAGCTATGGATTAGTCATAATCCAGGCATCTAGAGAGTGCGAATTTTTCCTCCATTGTGAAACTCTTACCATGAGGTGAAAAGGTAAAATCGCACGGCTATAGGTCTAGTAAATATGATGGATGTGGTAGTACTGTAAAACCGATATAACGCAAGTGTTTTAATTCTGTATGATGGACTACCGTTATCAGGAATTCATTGAAGTTTGTGGTATACCCCAGTAAGTAGTCGCCGAAGCTTCTGCCGAATCTCTAACTTCAAGGGATCTAATTGTTAATAAATATCAGTATACATTGATTGCCCACGTGGCGAATAAATACCCTTGCAGTCCCAGTATACCGAGGAGATGTTCAGGACTGGTCAACGTCCGGTGAACTTCCACATATGGGATATCACCATCTCTTCTCCAACCCAAATGGTAATCGCTTCTGGCATTGTTCACTAGTTAAATACAAGAAGATCTACGTCTATTCAACGGATAAACCTTTGTATAGAATCATATTTTAAAAACGGATTTTTTTACCTCTCAAAGGCCTTTTTCAGAATGAAAACGTGTACTCTGTTATATCGGTTAAGTAACTTATAGGACATGTTGGTAAAAACCGAGAATATTTACTTCTCTGGCGACGAATAGGACTTTTGTGGCATGATAAGGGCACGTAAATAAACATCTCTTGGGACATCCTAGGTAAATGAGATCGCGTGACTGCAGTCTTTAAATAATTAGCTTCAGTGGAAAAATGCAAAGTGAACAAGGACGACGAAAAATCATAAATTCCATGAGAGTTGAAGTAAAGAACATATTCCTACACGACCATAGGTCATTGTGCCCATAAAAATTAATATTATAACATTATAATTATTATAAGATCTATTTGACGTTGATGGATAATTTAGCCAAAATTACCCTTTAATGCGCTTGGTGGACGATTTTTGGTACATATTTTCAGTTTTATTTCTTTAGATGTAATCGTTGTAGAGCTCGTCTCTACTTTCATAAATTTTAAGCGATTTAAGATATAAGATAAGAATTCTGAATTATATCAGTTTTATAGGTTGATTAGGCCATAAAATCTAAGCAACTGGAAGTCTCACATCAGCTAATTTATAAGACCTTTACGTACATGTGTATAGGTCTTAGAAATCACAAGAGACTGGAGACTTCACGGGGAATTTCAAAAAAACGCCTTGGATTCTGTGCGTTTCAACTTTTCCTTAAGATATTAAGACCATACTTTCAAATTTACTTTCACCTGAAAAAGGAATTTGGACCACCTAACACCAACCAGCCCATTTCATTTTCTTCTTAGCCCTGGTAAGACGCTTCGGACGTTTCTTGTCCAGGAATGGCTTCATCTTCGGAATGCAGCAGTTGTAGCCCATTTCCCGAGGACGTTTGTGCGTGGTTGCTCTCCCTACCAGTCTCAGTTCTACCCTTGTGAAGCTCTTCCAAGTTCTTAAATCGACTTTCCTTGACAATCTTCACAAAGATGCGGTCATCTCTGTTTTTTTCCTACCGCACTTTTCCCTTCCAGTCAACTCTCCATTAATAGGCTTCGATACAGCACTCTGTGGACAGCCAGCCTTTTCAACAATGACTTTCTGTGGCCTACCCTCCTGATGGAGGGTGTCGATGATCGTCTTCGGAACAATTGTTAAGTTAACAGTCTTCCCAATCCCCCACAAAGGGGCTAGTGTAGGAGGGGCAATGCCCCTGATACAACAGAATGCTGGAGAAGCAGCGGCGCGCCCTCCTGACCCCAGTCCCCCAAGAGAAACTGTCTCTCGGGTCGTCTTTTCACCTCTTTTAAATCTCCCTTTATCATCTCCACGCTTAGAATAGACCAGGCAAAGGATGAAGGAGGGTGTTAAAAGTTCTAAAATAAATAAATCTTCCCTATGATTTTTGTTGTGTTTAGTAGTAGTGGTATGCCAACCTACCTTTATCCAGGCGGATTCCGACCGGATAATGAAATAGATATAAAAGTCAGTATGACAGTCGCTGGAGAGCCCGAAGGCACCAGGTGCCAGGAAATATGTTTTGACACCAAACAGTGTTTAGGTAGAACCTTCGTCGCACAGGGAAAAAGGTAAGTGGATATAAATACCCATCGGCAGGATTCCTTGGAACAGTGTGTGTGTTGTGCTGCGAAGAAGGGAGAGGAAAGAAAGTGGTGTTGTAAATGGCTATGTATGTGATGAGAATTTTAAGATCTTCCTACCCAATAAACGGCTCCTTAGCACAGCGCGTCCATTGTAGTGAAAAAGATCAATATTAAAGCATAAAAAGTCTTGAAATATTTCAATTTACTTTTTTAATCAAATTACTTTAGTTTTAATTAAATCACGTTAGCTTTTTTAAGTAAATTTAGGCAATGGCTTGTTGAAAAGGCTGGCTGTCCACAGAGTGCTGTATCGAAGCCTATTAATGGAGAGTTGACTGGAAGGGAAAAGTGCGGTAGGAAAAAAACAGAGATGACCGCATCTTTGTGAAGATTGCCAAGGAAAGTCGATTTAAGAACTTAGAAGAGCTTCACAAGGAGAGAACTGAGACTTTGGCTTTTGGCTTTGGGAAGTCCATCGAGGTCGATGATGACGGATGCCATCAGTTGAGGGCATCAAACCTGCACTAGGTTGAAACGGGTAGGAATGTGTGCAGTCTTCCGACTCGTATCTTGACCGAGAGGAGAACGACCCTGGTGGCAGGAGAGGCTCAAGACGACCAGGCTTCATCCTCGGCTGCAGGGAGCTGCCGAGACAGCGGTCTGTTGGTGCTCGTCTATAGTCACTCCCGATCCTGGTTTATGATCGAGTTATCCTTCCTCTAGCCTTTGCCTAAAAAGGCAGAACCCACAAGGCAGGGAGGAGGTGTAGTGGTTGATAGGCGCCAGGGCGTGTCCACCAACCGGTGGACTTGCACTTTAGGGTTAAATGCCTGCTTTGCTTGCTTCGCTTTGCAGCTTCGCCAGCCCTTGTGGCGAAAAGGGAAGCCGAACGCGTAAGAAGCCTTCCCCTGTCAGTACACAGCCTTTCCATTACCAAGACTCCTGCAGTGCCTCCTCGTGGCCACACACGGTAGTTGCGGTTCCAGATTTTGGAGGAACCTCTAGAATCTCGTCTCGTCTCATCTCTATAGATTAACAAGAGGAACGGCTTCGCAACCCATCCTCAAAGGAAAATCGGTTTCAAGTGGATTGTTCATGGTAGGAAGAGTAACCACGCAGAAACGTTGTTAAATTTTTATCAATTTTCTGAACTTCGCCAACTATAATAATTTTAAAAAGGAACTCTAAACTATTTCCCCCCCCGTTCAAAAAATCACGTTGCTAAAATATATAGTTATAGAAGAGAAGATATATAAAAATAAATTTTCTGAACTTCACCATTTCTAATTCTTTGGGTTTTAAAAAATTCCCCCAAATTTCCATATTTATATTTATTTCTGAACTTCACCATTTTGATTTTTGATATTATAAAAGAATTATTAGAAATAACTTTGATAAAAAAACATAAGTCATTTGTGAAAAAAATCATTTATTAATTTTTCAACCCTCTTCAAAAATCCCGTTATACAATTACAAAGTTAGTGATGATGATTACCATAAGTTAATTTTTCCTTAAATTACCACAGTTTACCTTTTTAATTCAGTGACGATGCTTTACGTTTTTAATTAAATTATGACATTAAATGAACCTTTTTGTTAAGGACATTCTATTTTTTTTAGCTCTACTAGTAGATATTCAATAATTGTTAGCACTTGTCTCGATTTGGTATGCATTGGTCTTTGAAGCTATCATACTTGCTTGTGATTTTCATTTTGATCTTTATGTTAATTTTATTATCCGTCAGAGGACTTCTCTTGCTGTTGAAAAGTAAGGGGTAGCGCAGTTATCTAATTCAATCAGTGCTCATGGATTTTATTGGGTTTGAATGTTTTGTCTCTTTTATGGCGACGTTAAGCTATTTATTTCCTTCTGAAAATTTACTCGTACAAGATTTTTTTAATTCAAAACCACTCTATTTGCGACCATCACTGAGGGCATGGTTGCTGAGACTACTTCAATTAATTGGATTGAGGATGTGAGGATGATATGTTATTAAAACTAGTTTTCTTCAATAAACTTCTTCAGTTACGGCCGGTGGGTTTTTTATTCATTAACCACTTAAAAGATGTCGGCATAAACTCAAGAATTCAATTTTCTACTCTAAATAGTTTACCCAAGTATTTACGGGTCCATCAAAGACTAGGCAATTTTTTAGAATTTTCCTGAGATATTACGTTTGTTGACACTCATCATAGAGATGACCATCAGAAAAAAACAGCAGTATAAACATTTTTTTGTGAACCTTGTTACTACTAAACAGTTAGTTAAAATTTCAAAAATATAATTTTATTATTACAGTACCAGAATTTTTTTAGGTGGTCTCCATACACGCGAAGGGACATTGTAATATAATGAGAAATTAATCCCTTAAATAAGAAATAGATCATACGAAAAAAGACTAGGATACCTCGATTTACTACCATTAGAAGGTGGGCATCTGCATGATCATCTTATTGAAGTCTTTAAAATACTAAACGGGTTCGATAATATAAATAATTATTAAATTTTTGAACTAGATAACCGATTGCCGACTAGAAATATCGTTTACAAACTAGCAAAAGATTTAAAAGTGCAATACTACAGAATTTCTTTTTTTATAAAATAACACAAACTTGGAATAACTTGCCGAAGAATGTCGTTGAAGGCACTACTGTAAATATGTTTAAGAATAGAATCAATAATTATTACTTGTGAAAGTAATTCTTTCTCCTTATCCTTTCTTCCTTTTACCAGTTTTTTTATCACTGATTTCCACCCTTTCCTTTCTTTCTTGAACTATATTTGAATGGATATTAGGGTCTTTTCTGGTTTGTAATTCTGTCATTATTTCTGTGGTTTCTATTTATGTATTCTTTTCATGTTTCTCATCCTAATTTTTCTGTACATAAGCCTTTGTTGGTTATTCCCCTTTATTCTTTAAATCAATACGAGGTTTTCTCATGTCTACTAAACTATTAAAATACTGGTCGTGGTTTGGAAAAGGCAGTTTACTATGGCATATGTTCCGGATGCACACGTATGGGTGATTGGCACGTTCGCTCCCAAGATGAAATGAGGCCAACTCTTATGCACTGCAACATTTCATTATATAAATTCGAATTTAGACCTGAAGAAGACTCACATGGGCGTCTAGAGCGTAGGGATCTGACGCCTATGTGAGTCAGGTGGCACTTGACAAGTTAAACGCCACACAAACGCTCCCCCCCCCGACCAACGGTGATCTTTTAAAGGAATTTTTGAGCTGCCAATTTGCCATTCTAAGATCATTCATAGTATGGAAAAAGGAAAAACTTGGTCTATTTCGGTTTATTTATTCAGATCAAGCAATGGAACCGAAAGAGAACGCGGAGTTAAGCTGAGATCGCTGGAAGTTTGCCAAATTTCTTAAGAGAAAATTGCAAGAATTGGCTCATGTCGGAGCTCTTGAACGAGAGAAAGCACAAATCGCGCTTCTTTAATGATATTAAATTTACCTATAAATTCGTAAATGAAAATTAATATATTTGGATTTAGTTCATCATAAACTACTAATAAAAGGTTAAAGTTCATGGCATTGGTGATAATTTACTTAAACCAATAGAATCTTGGCTTGATGGATTAACAAGATTAATGACAATGAAAGATAAAATGAGTGTCTTACCACTAGGCTCTCTGTTTTGTGTTCCCGTTTTATTTGTAATTTACATAAGCGGAAACGAAATTGTGCCCCGATACAACATACACAGATAATGACAATCTCCCCTAAATCAAATGAGACTCAAGGTCTTTTTCATCAAACTAGGGTTTACTATATAAAAGGAAAGCACTTGTAATCGCATAATTTCTTTTCTCAGGTAATTTACGCATTGATGATATGGAGCTTCAAAGAAAAAAAATAGACATTGGTTAAAAAAATACTACTGATAGACCAATGTTACTAAAAATAAAAATGAGAAATATAGGGGCAATAGTTGACATTTATTTAAAATTTATAAAGAAGTATCATCACCCGTGAAAAAGAAGATAACATCTTTTATTTCTATCACGAAAAATACCCGAAACAAATCTCGGTAAATCTCGAAACAGTCATCGGCAAAGTTTTGACAGAGGAAACTTACAGTGCATTCTGCTTCACAGACCGTCTATATGATGCTATACCACATGTTCTACTAGGTTGAGGAATAAGTTCTTGCGTTTTTTTAATGTGGTGGTGATTTAAGTTTTATTGACGTGATTTGTGCTCATATTAAGAAACAATAATAAATAATGAGAGCAAAATTTGCAAAGGTTAGGCTACGTCTCTTAACAGCGTAGACTATTAGGCTTTTGCTTAAGCTACGTCTTGAAGTTGAGTAATAAGTCGTTGCGGTTTATTTCAAAATTGTTTTAATTTAATTTTTGTTCTGCACCCTCAAAGTGGAATGTCAAGTTGAAAGAAACGCGCATTTTCGACACTTGTTGTTGTTATTCATTTTCAATCGAGACGGGAACAATGCAAACGCAGCCAAAGCTCGTCGCGATATTTGTGCTGTGTACCGAGAAAATGTTTTATCAGAAAGGACAGCTCAATAGTGGTTTTCACGTTTCAAAAACGGTCATTTCATTCTTAATGACGAATAACGTTCTGGTCGCCCCATTAAGTTGGATGAAGATCGATTGAACGACCTTCTTCATGGAAATCCTCGTCAAATGACTAGGGAATTGGCTGTACAATTGGCGTGTGATCAGAAAACTGTAGTGAATCACCTTCATTCGATGAAGGAAGTTAAAAAACTCGATGCATGGGTTCCGCACGCTTTGAGCGAAATCAACAAACTTCAACGCTCCACGATTGCCGTAGGTTTGCTTGCTCGTCCCAAGGCTACTCATGGATATAAGGACAGATTTCTTCACCGCATCATCACTGGCGACGAAAAGTGATGTGTTTATGTCAACATGAACCATCGAAAAAAATGGCTTAGCCCTAATAAAAAAAACACTTCCGCGATTAAAGCAAGGACTTCATCAACGAAAGACGATGCTGTGTGTGTGGTGGGATCGTGAAGGCATCATCCTTTATGAACCCCTTGCGAACAACGAGATTGTTAATGCAGAACTCTACGTTCAACAAATGTATCGACTCGCTGAAGCTATTCGTGAAAAGCGACCTCATCGACGTTATGGAGTCCTTTTGCAACACGACAATGCTCAACTTCACATTGCAAATATTACAAAAGACGCCATCCAAACGCTTAATTGGCAAATCCTCCTGCATCCTCCATATTCGCCAGACTTGGTTTCATCGGATTTCCATCTGTTATGATCGCTCTCCAACAACTTGTGCGGCGTTTAGTTCAATGCTGATGTGGAATTAAGAACCTGGTTAGACGAATTCTTCGAGTCAAAATCCAGAGATTTTTATTGCACGGGCATCGAAAATCCAGTTAAACGTTGAGAAGAAGTCATAAATAACAACGGACAATACATTATTGATTAAATTGCATATTGTTATCAATTAAAAATGAAGTTTTTCTAAAATTGTTAATGGTAATGAATAAATTTGATAAAACCGCAAGAACTTATTCCTCAACCCAATATATCTCTTGTAAGTTGATTTCGTCAAACCGATTGGTTTTAATCATATGTTGAATGCTCGTCTTCGTTGCTAAATGGTGACGACTTTGGAAATACTCGGTCGTCTGTGATCGTTTTCATGGAAAATAGTTTTGTTTATATTTAACGTTTCCTAGGAAGAGTAGTCGCTTGTGTTAAAGCGTAGCATTTAATGGCTCCATCTTGTCCATAAGCTAGAAGCGGCGTGACATGGTTGTGGAAGTCATTCCAATGGACGACGACGTGCAGTGCCCGCAGTCACCAATATTACAGGTATATTCGTACATAAGGTTAGCCTCCTTGAAAGGTCCCATCGGGTGAAGACAACTGTCATTGAAGACAAGAGTATGAGTTTCTTTGATCTGTAGTATACTACGTTAATCTTGTTGGCTGGGTCAATTAGAGTAACGATGGGGGATGAAAGTTTCAAGGATTATCTCATGCTCTTTCTATCCCTTCCACATAAGAGCTTGGTAGTATAATTCCTTGTCATTTACCTTGCCTTCTTGATCTATTTTGCTCTTCTCTTATTTACTTCTTATTTAGTTGTAAATAATAGAAGAAAGTGGTAGGAAGAGTGTAAAGAATTATTCAGTGTCCAATGTAAGAGGAAAATAGTCAGTGATTAGAAAATTTACCTGGTGACCGGACATCCCCCTCGCATTTCTTGTCATTTTTATTCTCTATCAAAGACTTGATTAGCTTCGAGATTTTGTTTTTTGTTGTTGCTATTAACCTTAATTAGTCATTTTTGCCGTAGTTGATCTTTTTTGACGAATCAGATAATAAAATTAATATAACTAATCAAACGTTGCATTTTGTTTTAATTTTTGTATCATAATTTGAAGGTGAAGTATGCATAAATTTAGAGACCAAACCCTTTTTATTAATAAATACATGCAATTGATGCGTACAGTCAATGTTTAAAATGATGTCCCATGAACTTAAGGCCTGCTTAAATTCGTCTTGGTATCCTGGATACTAAATATGTAATAATATCTTAACTAATATTGCTCCATTTTTGTTCAATAAGCACCCGATGACGTCTCTTTGTCAATCGCCAGTTTGATCATCCCCCACAAATTTCCTATTAGGTTTAAACCAGGTGAATTCCCTGGCTATGGTCTGAAAGGTTTTATGTTATTTCCAACCAAGAAATTGGTTACTGCTTTTCCTTTGTGACAAGGTAGGCCAACATGCTGAAAAATACAGTTATCATCCACAAATTGGTACTGAACATTTGGAAAAAGGTGCAGACGAAGCACGTTTTGGTACCATTTTGTGTTCATGGCAGTGTTTTTGAGCAAATGTTGGACTGCTCCAGTTCCCTTAGATGAGAAGCAGCACCAGGCAGGGAGAGTGTCCAGATGCTTTACCGTGGGCACGGCACAGGACTCATTAAAGCGCTCCACTTTGCCTCACTATTCAACAATCGATTATTTACATTTCTTACAAAAGTAGAGTCTAGCCATAAGGTTCTTCTTGGCGAGATTAGGCTTCTTCGAGGTCCTTCTCAAATTGAGGCCTTTGTCGAAGGCTCTTCGCCTCACTGTGCCCGTTACAGTCTTCACACCTGTTTTTTTTTCAATCGTGAGCAAGCTTGGCATTAGAGGCAACCTGATCCTTGAGCTGGGACCTTACCAGGAGGCGATCTTGGCGTTCATTTGAAATGCTTGGGGCTCAGAAAACTTCATTACATCAGTATAGCCATTTTTTTAAAGTGATTTATGATCTTAAATATGTTACTCCATAATGCAATACCTTTAGTTACTATCTCCTTGCATTTCGGCCTACTTTTGGTGCAGAGTATTATGGCTGCACGCTTTTCTTTGGTAAAAATCATTTCTGAAATTGAAAAAGATTCGATCATTTACTTTTACTCTCCTTAAATAAGAAATAAATTATAATTGCATAACATCATTCAGTTAAGCCATATTTGTCATCATTTTACCCTTTAGATCGACTAGCAAAGCTCTAGGAACTGAAACAAAATTGTTCTTCGTAGTTACATTCTATCACTGTTTTACAAAAAAAGAAATCTTTGTAAGTCGTCCAGGTTTTTTTCATTGGTTTAAGACAATTTTGCGCAGCTGAATCCGAAAACGGCATCCGTTTCCTCAGATCAAGTCAGGTTTTTGTGATAAGGCGATTTTTAAAAAATCCGCTCCTCCGAGGAGCGGTCAATAAGTTTTGCAATTCGGATATAAGGAAACGAGATATGAGGAAAATTGTTTTATTATTTTTCAATATAACTACCCTCGACTTCAATCCACTTGCGCCACTTGTCCCTGAAGCTTCGAATTCCCGACAACCATAAATCTCCCGCCTGCTGTTCAATTCACTCCTGGACGGCGAGATGGACATCTTCATCGTCGTCAAACCGGCATTCACGCAGTGCAGCCTTGAGCTGGCGGAATAAAAAGTAGTCGCTAGGGGCCAAATCTGGACTGTAGGGGAGATGGTTGAGCTCCTCGAATCCGCACTCGCGCAGGGCAGCTTGTGCAACTCTGGCCTTGTGCTTTGCCCTATCGATTCGCAAAACCTATTGACCGCCCCTCGTATAATTAAATCGATTACATTTTCGTGACATTGTCGGTTGAAGTTTGTTATTATTTCTTATGCGAAATAGCGTTTTAGGATATAAACATTGTTTTCTAACACAATTTATTAATTAAGTGTTGCAAAATTTATTAGTGTATATTGATTAATAGACATTGATAAAGGTAAGTACAAGTAAATGGGATGTTAGGTCATGAAAGTTGAGAATTCAGGCCATGAACTTCTGTTTCTTCGAACTCCTAGAATGCTCAGCCGTATGAATGTCTCTCTTCAGAGTCCAACAGTAATTAGCCATCATTACAACTTAGTGTAAGTGTGTGTGGCTGTTTAGAAGGGAACAAAGCATATGTGGTATAGATAGAACGAAATAAAAGTTGAGAAAAGAGAAGGTAGTATAGGAGACTTGCAAGGAGATGCAAGACACCTGATGATCAGGCTTATTGCTTTCATCGTTTTGTTGTTCGTATATATCTTCTGCTGTTTTTCTTGTTTTATACGGCGTTCAAGACCTTTGTCTTAAAAAATTAAATGTTTTATTATTTTATGGTATGATTGCTTTATTACTATTGTAATACTTAGTATTTTGTATTTAATGTATTCTGTGGTGTATGTCGTTTTTTTGTGTTTTCGTCGTTCCCTTTTTTCTCTTTTCTCTCTTTTTTTGGTCAAAAACGGTGTTTTTATGAGTCGTAGTCGGTAGGTTTTTTCTTAATGGAGTAATTTTTCCATTTGGTTGATATTTACATTAGTCGGTAATAGTTTTTTTTTACCAGGTGTTTTTTACACATTCCATCATGCGTAGAACGGCACTTCGTCTCCGTTAGCCAAAAGGGTAGCGAAACTTGTGAATCTTGGATCGCTTCTGGCTCCTCTGTGCTGATTCATCATTTTGATGATTTCTGTATCCATCTCTTGATTAACCATATTCTGCATATTCCTAGTCCTTTCTTCGATGATTATGTTAATGGAACTTATCCCCGTCTCCCTGTGCAGTTCTGCTTGGCATCTTTTTTCTCTCCTGCGTGAACCCGTATTTAAGTAGACGCATTTGTTCTGCACGACCTGTAGTCTCTTTTTTCGTGTCCTCGAGGCACAGGAGGTGGCGGAAGCAGGGTAGAGCAGCGTAGATCTTACAAGTGCAACGTAGATCTTCTTATTGTTTTGTCGGAGGTTTCTGAACATGAATAGAATTTTGACTGCAGCCGAGGCTTTCGAAATTCTATCAGAGACGTGCTTCCTGTGCCAAGATGAAGTAATCTTCATCCCAGTACATTGCAGTCTGTGGTGTAGGGATATAGCCTATTCATCACCCTGACATCCAATAGCAGTCTTCTTCCAATGGGGCCCACCGTGAATTTCTCTTGGGTTGTTTTTATTTCCCATTTGGCCTCCTGGATGTTTAAATCTTTCGATTTCTGCCGCCGTCCTACGAGCTTGCATGGGTGCGTTCCGCGCTATCATTCATAATGACTGAATCCCAGCGTCCTTAACCAGGTCTCCATCTCTTTCTTGTCCTGATGAAATCTTTCCCACTTCTGGTCGCTCATTGATCCTAGATCCTCGGTAAACCGATTCATATGTTAAAATAAGTAATGCATTTTGATGGTCATATCGTATTAAAAGCAGTCAGCATATTAGTGGCATTTTCTTTGTAGTACATGGCCTTCTAGTTGGCAAGAAAGTTATTCACGACCATAACAAGAGCATTCCACGCTTCCAGTTCCACTTCGTTTATTGAGTTTTAAATTTTAGATCTCTGATAAGTTAATGAAGTTGAAGATCGTCGAAAATTTCAGCTTTCAACTTCTCCATGGTCAATCTTGGAAAATCGTGGCACAACTAAGTAAAGCAGCCAATATCTTTATCCAGAGCCTGATTAAGCGGTATTAATGTGCAACAGTGGAAAGGGTATCCTGTTTCTGTCCACTAGAGCGTTGTTTATGACGTTCTTTGCCCGTAAGGCACCAATTTCTCTCATACAGGCCAGACCTTCTTCGTGTAATGCTGAGTTCATTCCGTACTATCATACATGCACATAAAACATAGCTAGTTGATGAACCCGTACTGTTATCCCTAATAAAAGTTCACCATCTTCAAGGCAACACAAATCAACCACTCATGCCGATCATAGCAAATTTTCTCCAGCACATACTTCACCGATTCATATCCTTCAGTGTAGTCGAGTGTGCGAGGTTACAAAGGCAAACTGGTTGCCGTTGTGCAGTCGAACACATTTCGGCAATCGTTTGCTGCTGTCAATAAACAGTTCATTCTTCGGGTTGGTATCGTGGCACAAAGCTTGTGCAGAATATGCGCAATATCTATATAGTATATCAATTCCTTCTATTCAGAGATAGAAACTGATGTACTCTTGATGTCTCTTGCGGTAAAAGGTGATGCGAGCACTGCCAGAGTAGGGTTTTTTTCTGTCAATCGGGATGCAAACAGTTCGACAGAGGACTTTGACAAGCTGAGATCGCGAACTTGATCTCTCTTTTGGAAAACAGGATGTGGAGCATCATCGTCCACAAACACTTGAGTTATATTTTCTTCAACATCAGAGGGATCTTCGTCACTAAGGTCAGAAAGTTCTCCAAAGAGAACTACTCGAATTTCATTACCTTGAGCTAAAGGATTACGTGCTGATTGAAGATCAAGATACTTGAGGCTGCTTCGATCAAATAAATAAGAAAAAAAGATGCAACTTAAGAGTATGTAACCGTCACAGCCCTGTCCAGCGCTCTAGTTTGCTTCATTACCTTTGCAATGATCGTTGTAGTATAATGCCCCTTTTGATCACCCCACACCGGACACCACTTTTGTCGTGGTATACTTTGTGAAAAGTGATGTACTTCTTTGATGAAGTAGGCTTTGATCTAAGAGTGCTAATTTATGTGTGCTAAGGAAGAGCCGCTTCAAACACGTAAGGATATAAAGAAACGCACAGGAATTCCCAAAGTAAACTTATATTTTAAATTTAACAATTTAATACACAAAAACAAAACATGAACCACAGAAATACTACGAATTTTAAAATGCACTAACAAGACTTCAATAATTTCACCGTATGGCTTTCTAACTTGACCTACTTGACATTATAGTGATGGTTGACCCACCACTCACTTCAATTTAAAAAAAAAAAATGCTAACGGCCATTACTGGCCGCAACTACCTTTATGGATACCCCTTGGAACGGGTTGGCATCTAACCTTAAACTCAATGAGCACTTCACCTCGAGAATGTTATTGTCTCCAAGACGCGTGCCGACCGGAAAGATGGAGGTTACGGACGAATAACTTGAAAGCCACCACTGACTTTGGCGAGTGTGGCAGCTGGGGTACACACGGTATTCAATGTGGTAGAGTCTTCAAGGGCGAGAACAATCACGGTGCTTTAGGAGGCACCAGGGTAGGTGGAGTCTCTCTGGCGGGAGTAAGTTGAACTTGGTTGTTAAACCAAGTTAACTTAGAGTTCGGTGTAACCACTGGGTAAAGGGCTCGAAAGGGAGATTTTCTCCTTCGTTACGTAATTCCTCATGGGCGAAGACTGTACTCGGGGGAGGGGGTTTCTTCAGGGGCGAGGGTAGAGGAAGAGGGTTTCTCTGACAAGAATAAGTTGAACTTGAACAAGTTAACTTAGCGTTCGGTTTGATAACTAGGGACTAACTCGATGACGCGCTGCTTCTTTAGCTCCCTTGGTAGTCCTGCCTGTCTTGTAGGAGACTTCGTAGTCTGGCGACTCACGTATTCTACCTGTCCAGCCCTGGTAGCCCGGCCTCAATCCGGGACTTCGTAGCCTGGAGACTCACGTATTCTACCACGTTTTTCCCAAGTGCCTGTTATTTATGTATACCTCGTCACCCCACTGGGCTAGGGTTAGGAGGGAGGGGGGCGCAGGAGGGTTCTTATTCTAACGGTTTTTCTCAGCAAGTCTTACCTCGGCTCCCGCTGAACTTTGAGCTTGAGAGAAATGCGTCTCGAATTTCTTACTTGAGGTGAAATTGAATATACTATCGTAGGGGAGATCTTGCAGTTTAAAACCGTTCGGCTTTTCACAGAGACGAGTGGCGAGGGGCTGTGGCTACGAGTTTACCCCACGGTGCCGGGCCCGGATGTTCTTGCGATCTCTGTCCCGTGTCTCCACTGAGAGATAACGAGGAAGTGACGATTCCCCTACACACCTCCCTTCGAAGAACTTAATGGGGGGAGGGAGAAGGGGACTCCAGGAAACTCAAAACAACTAACTCAACCTAGTCGAGTACAGCAAAGTTGCATATCTTTGAGCCCTCTCTTACTTTAAGTTTCTTTAAACTTGAGCGCACATGCGCGCGCGTACACAGGCATTGGGTCAAAATAGACCTAACGAGCCTACTGGGGGGTATGTTACACAGGCAACTTAACATACTCGCAATACAATTTAACTTTCAAATAACAAAAACCTAATTCATCAATTACACGCAACAAAACAAAAACAAGCTACTTCCTTACATTCCTAAGCTTTTAAGAACTTAAATCCTACCGATAACTACTAACTAACACGAAAAATAAATGAAAACATGGTTTTACGCTTATTAGGTACTGACATAACCCTCAATGGTATTTCATCTCAGCTTATAGAGCGGCTGTAATTTATCGGCTCCTTTGATGTAGCTAATATTAAAATGGTGCTCTGTGACCATTACCTTACCTCGCCTGAGTCGGCCATTCGATTTATGGGGTCTACCTAAGTAAGTCCCAAAATGACAGTGGTACTCCAACTTATGCGAACTACCCGTATTATGGTACTGGGATACTTTTAAACTAACCCTCATGGCTAGAGCGGCCTGTTGCAGTGGGGCATAAATGCTGGGAGCGAGGGTCCCATAATCCTCCTTTAACAAGGTATCTTTGGAGATTGAGTTTGGGTTCAATCTAATTTGTTCGTAAACCATTTTCCTTAACGAGGCCTGTTGCAGTTGTGCATAATTGATGGGAGCGTGGGTCCCATAGTTCTCCTTTAACCAATTACACGGGGAGATCGTGTCTGGGTTCGATCTTTGGGGGTCGAATAAAATTTTCCTTGCGGGGTAGCTAATGGGCGTGGAGCTCACTACGACTTGGAGTTTTAGTGGTAACTCCGTGGATGCTTCGTTCTGGGGGAAAACTACTGGGGCTAGGGGATATTATTATTCTCGTCTAACAACTGAATTGGTTTACCTGGATGTACCACATTAATACTTCTTTCCTTCTTTCTTGTCAACCCATTTGACTCGGTTCTCTTCGTAGGTAATTCCTCAGGTACACCTGCTTGTACCTCTTCCCTAATTACTACTTCGTCCATCATTACTCCATTTGACTGGGTTCTCCTCGTAGGTTCTACCTTAGGTACTCCTGTTGGTACCTCATCCCTACTTACTCCTTCTTCCATCGTTACCCCATTTGGCTGGGCTTCCATTCATGGTCCCTTCCTAGGTCCCGGCTGAGCTAAAACTTCCTCGACCTCTATCTGATTCTCGATAGATGCACTTTCGAGTGCGAGCATTTGTTTCTTTTTCTTCTCTCTCTTCTCTTTCAGCTTGAGCAAATCTTTTTTCTCTGTATTCTTCTTTAATCTACTTCTTTTGTTCTTTATTCTTCTCTCTTTTGACTATTTATCCCTCTTCATTCTTCTTTCCCGGGCTTCTTTTTTCGCTTTCGCTACTTCGATTTCCCGTTGGGTTCTTCTTTCTTCATCTTCTATCTTTATTCTTCTTTCTTCATCTTTCCTTTTTATCCTTATTCTGAATTCTTTTGCTTCTCTTTTCAACTGTATTATTTTATCGTTTGTTTTACTTCCGTTCGGGTATTTTCTTTCCTCTATTTCTATTTTCCAATGTATTTGGTCTTCTTCTCTTTTTTTGTCCATCCGTATTTCATTGCTTCGTATTCTCTTTTCCCCTCTCTTCTTATATTTTCCATTTCTCTGTCAAACTTTATTATTTCTTGTTCTTCTTCTGTATCCAAATCTCTTCTTTCTTATTCGCATTCTATTCTCAGTTCTGCCATGACGTAGCCATACATCTCTTTGCCTTCATGTCCCAGACTTTGGGCTTGTTGGTAAAATATTTCGACCCGATCCATTTTGTGTTTGTCCGTTGATTTTTCCTTGCTGTACTCTCAGGTACTTATGCCGCCACTCACCAGGTAGTGCGCAGCCTAACTTACTCTTAGTCCTACTACTATGCTGATTGTAGTACCACTCCGACAACAAATTTACCACTTAGCCTAACTATTACCTTAAGATTGTTTCCACCATTACTTTACCAATTATCCTCTTATTCCTGGCCTTCCTTTACTTGTTGGCTCTCCCTTAATTCGAGGTTGCTGGGTTCCTTCTAATAAAAACCCTACAGACCTGATGCCACTTTTTGTAGTATAATGCCCCTTTTAATCACCCCACACCGGACACCACTTTTGTCGTGGTATACCTTGTGGAACGTGATGTACTTCTTTGATGAAGTAGGCTTTGATCTAAGAGTGCTAATTTCTGTTGTGTTAAGGAAGAGCCGTTTCAAACACGTAAGGATATAAAGAAACGCACAGAAATTCACAAAATAAACTTATATTTTAAATTTAATAATTTACTACACAGAAACAAAACATGAACCACAGAAATACTACGAATTTTAAAATACACTAACAAGACTTCAATAATTTCACCGTATGGCTTTCTAACTTGACCTACTTGACATTATAGTGATGGTTGATCCACCACTCACTTCAATTTAAAAAAAACAAATGTTAACGGCCTTTACTGGCCGCAACTACCTTTATGGATACCCCCTGGAACGGGTTGGCGTCTGACCTTAAACTCAATAAGCACTTTACCTCCGGAATGTTATTGTCTCCAAGACGCGTGCCGACCGGCAAGATGGAGGTTGTGGACGAATAACTTGAAAGCCACCACTGACTTTGGCGAGTGTGGTAGCTGGGGTCCACACGGTATTCAATGGGTGGGTGGTCTTCAAGGGCGAGAACAATCACGGTGCTTTAGGAAGCACCGTAAGTTGAACTTGGTTCTTAAACCAAGTTAACTTAGAGTTCGGTGTGAGCACCGGGTAACGGGCTCAAGGGGGAGATTTTATCCTTCGTTACGTAATTCCTCATGGGCGAGGACTGTACTCGGGGGGGGGGTCTTCTTCAAGGGCGAGGATAGAGGAGGGGCGTTTCTCTAACGAGAATAAGTTGAACTGGAACAAGTTAACTTAGCGTTCGGTTTGATAACCAGGGACTAACTCAAGGATGAGCTGCTTCTTTAGCCCCCTTGGTAGCCCTGCCTCTCTTGCAGGGAACTTCGTAGTCTGGCGACTCAGGTATTCTACCTGTCTAGTCTTGGTAGCCCGGCCTCAATCCGGGGACTTCGTAGCCTGGAGACTTACGTATTCTACCACGTTTTTCCCAAGTGCCTGTTATTTATACCTCGTCACCCCACTGGGGTAGGGTTAGGAGGGGGGATAGCAGGAGGGTTCTTATTCTAACGGTTTTTCTCAGCAAGTCTTACCTCAGCTCCCGCTGACCTTCGAGCTTGAGAGAAATGCATCTCCAATTTCTTTCTTGAGGTGAAATTGAATATACTCTCGTAGGGGAGATCTTGCAGTTTAAAACCGTTCGGCTTTTCATAGAGACGAGTGGCAAGGGGCTGTGGTTACGAGTTTCCCCCACTGTACCGGGCTCGAATGTTCTTACGGTTACCGTCCCGTGTCTCCACTGAGAGAGAACGGGGGAGTGACGATTCCCCTACAATCGTATTACATTTCATTTCCTACGGTGCCAGTGTCACGTCGCCAGGTAGCGGATAGGGTGTCAGTCAGCATAGATAATGGGTTTGAAAACTTGACCGAGTTCCGTTTACACGACCATTTTCCTTTTTAATTTCTGTCTTTATCACTTTCCTTTTCTCCACTGAAACCTTATGTTCCTTTGTGGCTTAGAGTTTTTTCTCTCGTTTGCTCCCCTAAACGATTGTCTTTGTTCGTCGATACGTTTTAATGACGTCAAATTTCTTTGTTTATTAACTGTTTTTCTATTTAATTGTTCTTCTGCCCCTGATGACGTAAACACTAAAGCGCTTCTGTGTATTATTTTCCTTTGGGATATTTCAGTCATCTTAGATCACGTGTTTTTTGGTGATTATTTTTGCATATATATATATATATATATATATATATATATATATATATATATATATATATATATATATATATAAAGAAAATAGAAGTTCTGCGTATGGTAACAACCACCACAGGTCTCTCGCCATATTTATTTTCTGCCCTTCCAAACCATTTTAAAGACAGAAAGAAAGATGCAGAAACCTTGTATTGCAGATTATATAATAATATAGTACAATAGAAAGAGAAAATTGGACGCGAATGAGCAATAAGACAAGAAACCGGAGTTTTTTTAATGTAAGAGAAAGGGACATTAGAAGAACACTAGGATCAAAGAGAGCAGAGGGCGGCACAATGAACGCTATCCTTTACCGAGAAGAGAGAAATAAGGCCAGGGAAAAGAAGTTTGAAATTTCCGGCCGGGCCTCAAACCCGGGTCTGCTGATTGCCGGTCAGATGCTCTACCGTTAAGCTACCAGGTTTTATGACTTTACTTCGCCCAAAGCGTTACCTATCAAACCCAGTATCTCCCTAAGCTAGGAACCTTCAAGGGATTTGTATGCCATATCTTCTTACCCGCTCACAATTTAAACGCTCAGTAGCCATTTTACATACAAGGAAAGAGCAATTAAATGAACGAACAAAGCAGAGGAGAAGGGATAAGAAGAAAAGTAAAAGGAGAAAGAGAAAGATGAAGGCGGCAGGGTATGAAGAGGAGGGAGAGTCGGAGTAGCAGGTAGGGAGATGAGAAGTCTTTGGAGACCCAGGTCGTGCTTACATCACATCTGCCTTTGATGCCCCAGAGATCGCTAATATTAAAAAAAAAATACAACTGATGTTTTGTGAGTTGTAAGTAGCAGCGTCGCAGAGGGGGTGGGGGTTATTTGGCCAATCCCAGAAGGAGAGTAAGTTTAAAACTAGGTATTAAATAGCAAATAAATAGAATAATTAAAATCAGTTGATTCATTTTCTCCATTGGAGCTAAAAAGGAGCCAGAAATGTCTCACGCGTCTTGAAACTGAATTGACCAATTACTGATCACAATTGGGCTTAATTCCGAGCTTCTGAACAGTGACTTCATGAACTGAAACCGATTTGGGCGCTTATAATTAGGAGTGCAATAGCAAGGATATTTCGATTTTATTTTATAATAACACGAAAACAAACGAGGGCCTCTCTTCCAGAAAGACTTTTTAAAAGTAATTAAAGGGAGAGATTATAGTAAAGTAAAATCTGAGTGTTTCGCAGGAAGCAACCCAGTAACGCTTTCTTTTATATTTTATTTAATAAAAAATAAACAGATGAGGGTCTCTCCGAATCTCTTTGAAAAGAGGTCCGTAACAAAAGCGGTGATCTCAAGTGAAATGATAAACGTAGGGGAGGTACATATCTTGAGTAGAAGAAGCAACTACTTGGCGCATGCAGTTTGTCAGGTCGCGGAATTTCTTTAACTCTGGATGACTTTATTTTTCCAAGGGTAATTTTTTATCCAAACTGACATCAATATAATAATCTCAGGAGTATTAAGATGCTAAATAGTAAATATTTATTTCTTACAGTATACATCTGTATACATGCCTCGACCGTAAATTTTATATATTTTTTTCTGTAAAATACGTTTACATGGAAGGTGATAACCACGATTAAACCTACATGTGCGTTGAAATGAAGGAGAGTCGGGAGGGTCTCCTTGTCTAGCCAATAAGTAGGCCAAT
Source organism: Ceratothoa steindachneri (assembly GCA_963969495.1). Classification (NCBI taxonomy): domain Eukaryota; kingdom Metazoa; phylum Arthropoda; class Malacostraca; order Isopoda; family Cymothoidae; genus Ceratothoa; species Ceratothoa steindachneri. Next base: position 131,440,751 of record OZ018317.1, on the reverse strand, counting down.
AACGTGAGCTGAGGGAATGGCAAGGATTTTGGTCCCACTGATTTGAGTAGCAGATTGTTCCGAGTTAGCAGAAGTCGAGTAACAGTAGAAGGAGGAACCGGGGAGGGGGGTTAGAATTGGGTGAAGGAGGGGGGGGGGTAAGAGGAGGAGGTAGAGAAGAGATGTAAAACGGAGAAGGAATAGTGAGAAGGATGAAAAAGAAGGGAATGGAGGCTGGGAATTGGAGGGAGTAAGAGGTCGAAAAGAAGATAAAGGAAGAGGAAGAGGAAAGGAGATGAAAAAGTAAGAAGGGTAAGAAAAAGGGAGAAGGAGGTATGGAAGAGATGTAAGATGGAGAAGAAATAGGGAGAGAGATGAAAAGGAGGGGATGGAGGATGGGAGTTGGAGAGAGTAAGAGGTCGAAAAGAAGATAAAGAAAAAGGGAGTAGAAGAGGAAGGGGGGGAGAAGAGGAGGAGGTGGAAAGAGATGTAAAAAGGAGAAAGAATTTGGAGAAAGATAAAAAGGAGGGGGATGGGGAATGGGAGTTAGAGGGAGTTGGAGAGAGTAAGAGGTCCAAAAGAAGATAAAGGAAAAGGGGGTAGAAGAGGAAGGGGGAAGAAGAGGAGGAGGTAGGGAAGGGATGTAAAACGGAGAAGAAATAGGGAGAGAGATGAAAAGGAGAACGATGGAGGATGGGAGTTGGAGGGTGTTGGAAAGAGTAATAGGTCGAAAAGAAGATAAAGGAAGAGGAGCTAGAAGAGGAAGTGGGGGAGAAGAGGAGGAGGTAGGGAAGAGATGTAAAAAGAGAAGGAATAGGGAGAGAGATGAAAAGGAGCGGGATGAGATGCTAGGAGATGGGGGGGGGGAGTAAGAGGTCAAAAAACAGATACAGGAAGAGGAGGCGGAAGAGAAAAGGGGATGGAAAAGTAAGAAGGATGAGAAAATGGGAGGAGGAGGTAGGGAAGAGATGTAAAACGGAGAAGGAATAAGAAGAGAGATAAAAAGGAGGGGGATGGAGGATGGGAGTTAGAGGGAGTTGGAAAGAGTAATAGGTCGAAAAGAAGATAAAGGAAGAGGAGCTAGAAGAGGAAGGGGGGAGAAGAGGAAGAGGTAGGGAAGAGATGTAAAACGGAGAAGGAATAGGGAGAGAGATGAAAAGTAGGGGGATGGATGATGGGAGTTGGAGGGAGTAAGAGGTCGAAAAGAAGATAAAGGAAGAGGAGGAGGAAGCGGAAATGGAATGAAAAAGTCAGAAGGATGAGAAAATGGGAGGAGGAGGTTGGGAAGAGATGTAAAAATGAGGAGAAATTGGAAGGCGACAGAGAGATGAAAATGAGGGGATTTGTAGCGAGCAATATGTCGAAAAGGAGAAAGAGAAGGAAGTTCAAGGGGAATATAGAGTAGGAAGAAAGCGGAAGAAATGGGGGTAAAAGAGATATGAAAGGAGGAAGGGGGATAGAAAGAGGAAAAGGAGAAGGTATGAAAGAGAGGGAAGGAGGAGGAGGGTGATAATAGGAGGGAGAGAGATTTCAAAAGGGAGGAAGAGGAAGAAGAGAAAGGGACATGTAGGGGTAAGAAGGAGGAAGGAGAAGTGCAAAAGGAGTGAAGGGCACTAATGTGCTAGGAAAGACGTGGAAAAAGAGAAGGAATAGGAAGGACACAAAGAGATGAAAGGGATCTTAGTAGGAGGGAGGAAAAGGTGAAAGAGGAGAATGAGAAAGGAGAGGAAGGGGAATGGAGGTTTTGGAACGAAGAGGAGAAAGAGGTACAGATTGAGAGAGAGAAAGGTGTAGGAAAGAGATGGACAAAATAGAAGGAATAAGAAGGGGACAAGGAGATGTAAGGGAGGGAAAGGCAAAGAGGTAGAAAAAGAGGAAGGGGGCAGCGGAGTAGTAGGAAGGAGGAGGAGAAAAGGAGAGTAGAAGAGGAGGAAGGGGCACAGAAGGAAGGAGATGAGGAGGTAGGGAATGGATGGAACAAGAGAAGAAACAGGAAGGAGACGGAGAGATAAAAAGGAGGGGGACGGATTGAAGGTTCGAGTACGAGGGAGTAAGAGGTAGGAAATGAAGAAGGGGCACTGGGGAGTAGGAATGAGGGGGAGTTGCTTCTGTAGACGGGTCGAGTTTGCCTCGCCGTTGCCTCTCGTCCCAAGGACAGCGACGACCATCTTTGCCCTCGAACCCAACCCTTTGAAATCGATGCCTCCCTCCTTCAACATTTCTCGATCGCCGCTGCAACTACTCACATCCTTCCCTCCTCAAATAACGTACACGCCAGCTTCATACGTACAAGCATGATCTTAAAGCTCGTCACGTTGGTATTCTTAATTTTATTGGTTATTTTTAATTGTTCTTTTCATTTCTCCTATTCACCTCCCTATTCGTTTACGCTCAGTAGATATGCTGGATTACACACACTTTAATTCTTAATAGTCATGTGTACATCTAAATATATACTCATGTAAATGCACACCTTCTCGATTGGCCGGCGGTATGGTTGCTATCGAATATTTACGAGGGTACATATGCATAATTAAGTCTGTTATATCTATTTGGGGCGATCTGAACGGAATTATCAGCTGGAACCGCCGAGGCGCCTCGGGGTTTCGGCAGTGGAAAGCGGCGGTCAGGAATGAAGCTTTCACTCGGCTCGCGGAGATAGCGAACGGGATTCCCTATTCGCCCCGTCTCACCTGTTTCTGTCCTTATTTAGGACAATAACAACTTTAAGGATGCCAAAAGCCAGGTCATGCTAGGCAGCATACCCATGTCATGACAGTGTTGAGAGAACTAGTGACACATGAGTACGATCTCAGAAGGAAAAGAAGAGAGGAGGCCAAGATAATAATATAATAGGACAAAAAAAAATCGAGAGTGGGTCATGCTTGGATATGAGAAGGAAAATGATAATAAAAGAACGAGTTTAAAGTTGTTCTACTTTGGTTTATGGGCGATCAGTTTTATAGGGGGATTCCGAGTTCATCATTGGAGGTGGGCGGATTTGGGAAAGAGGGACGGTCGCTCTCTCGCTCTCAATCCCAAAGTAATCTACTCTTTAGGATACTCAGGGAATGTATCCCGCAGATTTTCCCTACACCTAACTTTACCACATTATTGCTAAACTGTTTAAATGTTTCTAGAGCTATGCACCCCGTGGTTTTAATTTGTTGGTAGCTATAATCCTAAAAGCAATAATTAACAATAATAATATTACTGATAATAATTAAAATAGTAAAAGATCATATTGTCATCAATAGTTCTATCATTACTAATGCCTCTAGTAATAAGGAAAATAATGATATTAACGAAAGAATTATAATAACGATAGTAATAATGATAAGAATACATGTAAGTATTTAAGCCTTTGTCCTAAAGTGTGTGTACCTGAGTAATGAATATTTAGCATCTCCTCTTTCTATTGAAGAATTTAGATTGGGCTTCTTTTTGTTTTCTTGTTTTTCCTAACTTCAGTTCTCCCATTTTTTTTGTTTTAGTTTTCCCTAGCTTCATTTCTCCCATTTTTTTGTCCTACTTTCTATTGTGCCATTTCTATTCCTTTTTTTTTAGTTTTATTTCTCTCATTTTTGTTTTTTTGTTTTTCAATCTTCAGTTCTCTCGTTTTTGCTTCCATGTGTTTCCCTATCTTCAGTTCTTCCATTTTTATTTTCTATTTTTTTCTAACTTCAGTTCTGACATTTTTATTTTCTCTTTTTGGCTAGCTTTGTTTCCCTCATTTTTGTTTTCTTATTTTTACAACCTTCGGTTCACTCATTTTGGGTTTCTTGTCTTCCTAACTTTAGTTGAGCTATTTTTACTTTCTTCTTTTTCCTAACTTCAGTTCTCCCATTTTTTCTGTTTTTTCATCCCCTAAGTTCTCACATTTTAGTTTTCTTCTTTTTACTACCTTCAGTACAATTTTTCGTTGTTTTGCTATTTTTCAAACCTTCACTTCACCCTTCTTTGTTTTCTTGTTGCTTCATTAAGTTCCCACTTTTTCTTCTTTTCCTATCTTCAGTTAGGCCGTTTTTATTTTCATTTTTTTCCTACTTTCAGTTTTGCCATTTTTTTCTTTTTACTATCTTCATTTATACCATTTATATCATCGCTTTCTTTGTTTTTCTTACCTTTAGTTGGGCCATTTTTAGTTTCTTGTTTTTCATAGCTTCCGTTATACCATTTTGTTTTTTCGTTTTTCCTTCCTTCAGTTCTTCGATTTTTGTTTCTGTTTTTTCCTACCTTCAGTTCTCCTATTTATTTGACCTTCTTTTTGATAGTTCAGTTCTTGCATTTTTCTTTTCTTTTCACCTACCTTCGCTACTCCCATCTTTTTTATTGTTTTTCCTACCTTCATTTCTCCAATTTTTCTTTTCTTTACTTTCCTATTATAAGTTGGGCTATTTTCATTTTGTTGTATTTCCTACTTTCACTTGTGCTTTCGTTTACTTGTTTTTCCTAACTTCAGTCTCCCATTTTTGTTTTCATATTTTTCCTAACTTCAATTTCCCATTTTTGTTTTCTTATTTGTACTAACTTCAGTTCTGCCATTTTGTTTTCATTTACTGGCTTCATTTCCCTCATCTTTGTTTTCATGTTTTTTCCTATTTTGTGTTCTCCAATTTTCTTTTCTTGTTTTTCACACTTCCCCTTCTACTCTTTTATTGCTTTTTTACTTTCAGTCATGCCATTTCTATTATATTGTTTTCCTACCATCACTTCTCCCATCCTTTTCTTGTTTTTCCTACCTTCGGTTCTCCCATTCTCATTTTCCTCTATTTTCTACTTTCAGTTGTCCATATCTATTTTCTTTTTTCCTAGCTTTAGTTCTCCCATTTTTCTTTCTTGTTTGTTCTAGCTTCAGTTGTGCCATTTTTTATCTTGTTTTTCCTATTTTCAGTCTTATCATTTCTACTTTCTTGTTTTCCTACTTTAGGTTGTGCCATTATTGTGTTTTGCCTTTACTGCTTTAGATTGTGCCATTTTTGTCCTGTTTTTCAAACTTTCAGTTCACCCATTTTTCTTTGCTTATTTGTCTTACTTTTAGTTCTCCCATTTTTGTTTCTGGCTTTTCTTGCCTTCAGTTCTCCGATTTTCTTTTTATCTTTTCCTAAATTTAGTTAAATTTTTGTTTCTGTTTTTTTCACACCTTCAGTTCTCCCATTTTTGTTTTTTCTTGTTTTTCCTTGCCTTAGATTTTATATTTTTATTCTCTTTTTTCCTACCTTCACTTCTCACATTTTTGTTTTCTTGTTTGTCCTATGTTCAGTTATCCAATTTTATTTTCTTGCTTTTCCTACTTTCAACTGTGGCATTTCTATTTACCTGCTTTTCTTAGCTTTAATTCTCACATTTTTTTTGTTCCCTAGCTTGAGTTATTCTATTTTTGCTTTCTAGTTTTGCTAACTTAATTTTTCTCATTTTTGTTTTCTTGTTTTTCTTACCTTTAGTTGTGCTATTTTTATTTTCTTTTTTCCAACTTTATGTCTTTTTTGTCTTTGTTTTCTCGTTTTCCATTCTGCTCTTCTCTCATGTTTTTTTATCTTTTTCCTACCTTCAATTCTCACACTTTTCTTTTTTTCATCACTTCAGTTTTACCATGTTTGTTTTCTTCTTTGTACCACCTCCTGTTTAATTTTTTTTCTTACCCTCACTTCTATCTTTGTTTCCTTTTCCTACCTTTAACTATTTTATGTTTATTTTCTTTTTTCCTACCTTCAATTCTTCCATATTTGTTTTCCTTGTTTTTCCCTTTTCCTAGCCTCACTTCTTTCATTTTTCCTACCTTCAATTTTCTCATCTTTTTTTCTTCTTTTTCTACCTTCAGTTCTCATTTTTTCTTTTATTGTTTTTCTTACTTTACTTCTATTTTTCTTTTATTGTTTTTCTACTTTCAGTTGGGCCATTTCTATTTTTTTGTTTTCTTATCTTCAGTTTTCCCATTTGTGTTTTTTGTTTGTCCTACCTTCGCTTCTCCCATTTTTAATTCCCTCTTTTTCCTACTTTGAGTTGTGCCATTTCTTTTTAGTTCTTTATCCTAGATTCAGTTCTTTCCTATTTGTTTTCTTGTTTTCAAACCTTACATTCTCCTATTTTTATTCCTGGTCTTTCCTACACTCACTTCTCCTATTTTTGTTCTCTTGTTTTTCCTAACCTGTTCAATTTTTGCTCTTGTTTTTTCATACCTTTATTTCTCACATTTCACTTTTCTTGTTTATCCGAAATTCACTTCTCTCACTTTTGTTTCTGGTTTTAATACCTTCAGCAGTTCTCCCATTTTTGTTTTCTTCTCTTTACTACCTTCATTCCAATTTTTATTTTTATTTTTTTTCCTACTTTTGGTTCTCCCATCTTTGTTTTCTGTTTTTTTTATCTTCATTTATTCCATTTTCTTCCTTTAATTCTTACCTTCAATCCTCCCATATTTGGTTTCTTGTTTTACTATCAACAGTTCTTTTACTTGTGCATTCTTGTTTTTCCTTTCTTCAGTTATCCCATTTTGTTTACTTCTTTTCTACCTTCACTTCTCCCATCTTGTTTTCTTGCTTTTCCTACCTTCAGTTCTTCTATCATTGTTTTGTAAATGCGCTAATTAAAATGGCTTTAGCAACACTTGGCAATATTATTAGATCAAGGTACTGGGTTAATGCCATCTTTCCGTCCTTGGCCAATCGATCCAGAGATAGAAATGAATAAATCGAGGATAGCCAAAGTAAGATAAAAAAAGGTGAGGAAATTTGAGTAAAAATAAGAATTTAAAAAAGAAAATTGTAATGAAAGACATTGAACCATTATGGTGCTCCTACGCTAGCGTTTCTAACTCAAACAAAAGTTAATTCGTTTTTATATGCGTCATTCCTGATATCAAAGAATGAAAATTAATATCTTCCATTCTGGTCGACCTAGTAAATTTTTCGTTAGAAACCCTGGCATTTGAATTAGTCTCCTGATTTTAAATGAGGTGCTTCTTGCCGATGTTAATCGAATAAAGATTTTTGTATTAAACGATATGAATTTTAAGCCTATAACTGGTCCTTTAAAATAATTTTGTGCACATTTGCATCAGGCGTCAGGTTTTTGGCCAGCGGAAACACAGCTTAAAATGGCCGTTGCTGGACATATCTTCCCGTATGGGTTCCCCATATACCTCTTGTGGGTTATGCCATTCATCCATTCAAAAGGTTGATTAATTAGGGTAACCAGGCGTTCATCTCCGTGTCCACAGTTCATCCTGGCGCGTTTGGGCACTGAGTGCACTTTTATTATATTAATCGTCTCCAGTCGTATTGATCAGTCCGTCAAATGGACATTATTTTTATGCGTTTATTTTGCATTTTATTACCGTTGTTGTTTCTACTTTATTTACTGAGTTTATTCTCCAGTTATCAAATAAACCTATTCCCAAAATTTTGATAGAGGATGATCAGCAGTCCGATTCTAATGTTACTTGGCTGAAAAGGGGATGGGGGGGGGGGGGGGGGGGGGGTAGTAGAGTCACCAGTTTATGGAGAGTTTTATTCGCAAAGTAGTGTTACCCGAAAAGGGGGGTCAGACGAAGGCGTTTGAGGTCTCACCGTCGAGTTTGCTCTGAATCCCAAAGTTCTTACAGGGAATCCGTTTTTAGGCTGGGTTCGAAAGGTAACTTGTTTATCATTGGGTTAAAGGAAGGACTCGAAAGGAAAATGGTGTTTTGTAGGCTTTATTCTTGGCTTAGGTCTACCTTAATTGGGGAAAGCGAGATAGTCGAGTCTTACGCGGCTTTGTTGTAAATTTCCCTCTACGTTAGATAGTTGAGGCTAGGACGGCTCTACTTAAGGACGAGGAACGGAGTCATGACGCTAATAATAAGCCAATCAGAATAAGAATAATGACAAATGAATAATAATAAGAATGTTTCAACCTGTCTATTTATACCACCTCTAATTAAGAAGGCGATACTTCTTTTCTCCTTATCTGGACGTGGGGCAGAGCTTATAGGGTCAAAAGTATGTTCGTTTGTTCCTTTGTTGAGACTGCTGGGCGGAGTCAAAGGGTGTGTGTTTCAATGTGGACACATTTATCTGTATCGGGGCTGGCAATGATAGCAAGGTGATAGCGACTTAGATTTTGTTTTTTCGCTGGTCCACGCCAACTTTAGCTGATCAAATTCGATACCGTTCCGGCTGCCTCATTATCTTACATTGAGACCTTTCAGCTCGCAGCTGTTTCCTCGCGTGTGTATGTTTGTGAATTCCCGTGGGAAACTCCAACTATTTGCTTGCTTTCTTACGCTCATGTGTTTCTTAATACACATACAATTATTTCGCTTTATTCTACATTAGTTCATTGCTACTACATGGTATATTTTTTCAGTAGTTAATATGTGTGCCTAATTTTAAGATTTCATAGGTCCAACAGGGTGCTCATTTGTGAGGTTCCTCGTTGAGCCTACTTCAGTTTGCAATTCGGGCGTAACTACAAAACTCACCCTCGAGCCACGGGGTAATATAAATGAAGAACTAATATACATCGACTCAGAGCACACAGTTTGTTTCATCTCTAATGGGACACATATACATTACTTCGATACCCATATACATATTTTTAATATTTCGGCTCAACTTTTTTAGACATGTGCACGCGCACCACAACAATAAATCTACTTTCTTATATCATTTTGTTATGCTTGGTTGCAAAGTATGATTTTTTAAATGACAACAATCCTGCGATTCTTTGTTTAACTCATGTAATGACAAGCATGTAAACATTTAGGGGGTCCGGATATCCTAATTTGGGACCAAAACCTATTTCTCTTTTTTTTCTTTTATATACATTAATTTGTGAACGCTCCATGCTACTTTTATTTTAATCAGACTGAACTAAGAATACGGGATTAACTATACTTTAATATCTACACAGACTTATTACATTTAATATGCATTTATTTTTAAATTAATAATTTGATAGACTTTCTACTGTTAATACTGGGTTATTAATAATTTTTTAGACTTTATACACTCGATTCTTTCTACTACAATTAATGTTATTCTTCACACCACTGGACATTGGATTTCCATTATTTTGACATTTTAAGCTAAATAAGCACTAAATATTATATTGTTAAACTAGTCTGCCCTGGAATTTTTATGCACATTATTCTTATTCGAAACCCTTTGACGATTGCTATTATTAATTTTGAAAAACTTTACCCGAACGTATGGCCTGTGTACGTCCGTTGGTTTCCTCTTGATTCAGTGTTGTCATTTTTGAGCGGCGATGATGGGCACTCTGTTCGTAATTTGAGACTGGACAAACTTTTGCCGAGTTAGGTGTTCACCTACGTCCACCTATAGCGTTTCCTCTTAGCTCATCCCGCTGTTTGCATTGGTCTTGTGTGAAGAAAAGAGATGAGCTTTTTACCATTTTAACGGTCGCTGAGAGTAGGCTTGGGGTTGAAGAATTTTGCTTCCCGTTGCTCTGCGCGTTGTTAGTCCGACGAGTTCATGTTTTGGTTACCTTTTTGTTCGGTCGGTTAAAGGGGTCACCAGTTTATAGGGGGTGATGAAGGAGGAACTCGCCAAGCTTCTTCTTCTCCACCCTTCAAGGGCTCGCTGGTCATAGAGTCAATCTACCTCCATGGAAAAGGAGCACTTCATAACCGATGACAAGGCTTTCTTCTTCAGGCCTACTAACCTTCTGACTGGCTAATACTAATTATGATGAATAAATAATAATAATGAGAATGTTTCAACCCGTCTATTTATACCACCTCTAAATAAGGGGGCGTAACTTCTTTTCTCCTAATCTGGACACGGGGCGGAGCTTATTTAGTCAGAAGTATATTCGTTTGTTCGTTTGTTAAGAATGCTGGGCGATGTCAAAGGGCGTGTGTGTTTCAATGTAGACAAATTTGGCTGCATCTAGGCCAGCAGCGATAGCAAGGTGATAGCAAAGTTAATTTTGTCGTTTTGCAGGTCCATGTCAACTTTAGCTAGTCAAACCCGACTCCGTTCCGGCTGCCTTGTTATCTTGTATCGAGATATTTTGGCTCCCATCTGTTTCCTCGCGTGTGTATGTTAGTGCATTCGCGTGGGAAACTTAAACTATTCGCTTGCCTTCTTGCACTCATGTTTTTCTTAATACATATAAAATTGTGATTTAACATTATTATATATATATATATATATATATATATATATATATATATATATATATATATATATATATATAAATATATATATATATATATATATATATATATATATATATATATATATATATATATATATATATATATATATATATATATATATATATATATATATATGGTACCGTTAATGTAGTGGCATTATTAGAAAACTGCTCTACTTCAGGTTCAGCGTGAAATCCTTTCGTCCTCGAAATGGAAGACTACATTTATAGGATAGCTAATCCACCAGTGCAAAAAAACTAGTCGAGATAACACAAGTAATTTTAGAATTTGGAGATGCGTGGGAACATTAGCTCGACTCTGACTGGCTAATTTTAACTGTGCAAGACAAGGGTTATGATTGTTTGGAAACAACTGTGGTGTGACGTAGGGTTAGGGTAAGGTATTATGATGTCGTACACTGATAAATTAAATGCGAGATGGGTAAGCGCTTAAATGAGGAAAAATGCCAAAGGCATTTTAAGGGCATTTGGAATATCAGATTCTTTCTAAATGTTGGAAATCAGATTCATTCTAAATGTGGGAATCATATTATTTCTAATTATAGGAATCAGCTTATTTTTAAATGTGAGAATCTAATTATTTCTAAATGTGAGAATCAGATTATTTCTAAATGTAGGAAATCAGATATTTTATAAATGTGGAAGATCAGCTTATTTATAAATGTAGGGCAGAGGAGAGGGGGAGTGTGAAACTTATTGTTAGGAAGAGCAATCTCTTCCCAATTCCTCTCGTTCTTCACACTCAGGAGTTTCTACGCATGCAAGGCTTTCACTGACTGGGGAGACTGATTTTTTTTTTACAAAATTTACGCTTTTTCACTCTCCTAACACCTTCTAACTCACTGGAATTATTTCACTTTAGGATTTCATAGAAATATACCATCACATTGTCATTAAAAATGTTCGCTGATCGCACAGTCATTGCATCATTAGGGTAATATTTTTCGTCAAAACCTTGCAATTGTTTCCAAGTGAAATTTAGCAAGTTCGTAAGTCAAAGCAACTTACGTATCTCAAAGCAGAATTTGAACGAAAGTTTATTCCTATCTGCAAATATTCGCATGCCAAGGTATTTGTAAGTCGAGGTATCATTGTAATTCTCAATGTGGGAAATCAAATTTTTTCTAATTGTGTGAAATCAGATTATTTCTAGATTTGGGAAATCAGATTAATTCTAAATGTGAGAATCAGATTTTTCTAAATGTCGGAAATAAGATAATTTCTAGAAGTAGAGAATCATATTATTTCTAAATGTGTGAAATCAGATAATTTCTAGAAGTGGGGAATCATATTATTTATAAATGTGTGAAATCAGATAATTTCTAGAAGTGGGGAATCATATTACTCGTATTTCTAACTGTGATGTAGGGAATCATATTTTCCTTAATGCGGGAAATCAGATTATTTCTAAGTGTAGGGAATCATTATTTCTAAATATGATAAATTAGATTATTTATAAATGTGGGAAATCGATTTATTTATAAATGTGGGAGATAAAATATGTGAAATTAGATTATCTCTAGATGTGAAAAATCAGATTAATTCTAAATGTGAGAATCAAATTTTCTAAATGTGTCAAATCAGA
>OZ018317.1:130714002-130826502 GCA_963969495.1 Ceratothoa steindachneri | reverse complement strand
CACTATTCATATACTGGCACTATTCATCTGACTAGATAACGAATTTCCAGTCTAGCACGGTCCTCTGTTTTGTCTTCTCGCCCATGTGGCCGGGTAACTTTTAAGAGAGAAGTGAGCGAAAGCCTCTTGTCCGTCGTTCTGTTCCACATGTTCATGCTATGAAGTTTTTCGCAAAGTTTTATTTCAGTAATGGGTGCCGATGAATCGGCGGAGATTTCTTGAAGCAATCCCCTGCCATAAAGTAAAGCACTTTCTAACCACAATCCGTCAAACATTCCGGCGGTCTCAGTCCAGCAATATTGTCTTTCCTGTAGACGTGAATTTATGCGGTTAAAGGTAGACCTGTATGACCGAAAGGGTAGATTCCTTGCAATAAGTTCGTAGAACTACGAAATTAGGATTAGGGAACAGGTAAATCTCATAAATCTATCCCCCAGTGTAATTCGTAGATGCTAGGCTCTTTTAATCTCTGCGAAAAACGATCATTAATACCTTCTTTTCTTTAATTTCAGGTCTGAACAAATATTTTCAAAATGATTTCTAAAATACCACTACTTGGGAGGGAATCAAGAAGAAGCTAAAGACTTTGCACAAGAATGTGAGTCATATAATGTTATATTGAACAAATTTAACTAAATTACATCTTTTATTGGATAAATATAAACTAAATTTAGATTTTTTGTTAAAAATAATTTATCTTTCTATTGTAGCAAGCTTAAAAACATGCTTTAGTGCCCTATATTATACATTGATCACCGGTGATTATCGAAAGTGAATCTGTGATCGTTTTAGTTTTTCTTAAAAAAAGCAATATGGCTTACTGTTGATGAAAAAATATTCATAATATTTACTCATTGAAAACATTCTAAAAATTCAATAACATGCCTGCAAGAAGAGGACTTTTAGCACCGCAAAATACGTTTCTTGATACCATAGCAACAAGATTTGATGGCACACGTAAGTAAATTGAATGCTCTTTTTCTCAACTGTTCTCTTTGCCTTTAAGTCTGTGTTCACAACCATCCAATTACAGGAAGATTATTATTTTATCTGAATTGCTTTTACTGACTTATTTATGGCAAAATTGATTTTTTTTGCTTAACATCGGCATTTGGCACTATGCGGTATATATAGGGATCGAAGGATTTATACAGGCTTAGAACAGTTGAATCATGCCTCACTTATGCAAAATTGACAAGGAAGGAACGTATTTGAAACGAGTAAGGAAGAAATAATTGCAACTGAACTGTGCAGTTAAGCCAATTGAAAATGTGAGGAAAGGTGAAACTCGAGTCGTTCGAGTAGATGGTACTATGAGGATAAATGACAGATTCAATAGTTTAAAAATTAACAATTTATGTGAGCAGATTTTGGATTAAATCAAGAAAATTCCTCCCAACTCAAAAGGAAGTTGTCCTTACTAAATCACTTTTAGGAGGCATTGGCTTTACTAGTAGCTACTGACGAATTTACTTCTAATATTATTTATTAACGTAATGCCATTAGAATTATATTAGTAAATGACCTCAAGAATTTAGTTTATTTCTTTAAAATAGGTTCAGTATTTAACGAAATCATTAAACCTTTGCTTATTGATGATCCTCTTCCAGCTATTAATTTTATGAAATAAAAATTTCTTCTAAAAAATAAATTAATTAATTTGTAGCCAATGAAATATTTTAATGCAGAGGATTGAAAGGCTAAAAGTCCAAGAAGAGTATGGATAGCAATGTCAAAATAAAGACTATAAAGTACAAGGATTCATTCCATCCCTAAACTAGCATAACCTTATATGAGAGTGTTTGCGCAATTTTTGACCAAGGATATCTTTGCCACTAGGCACTGGAAGGGATTGCTTCTACTTTGACCAAGGTTTTAATCAAATATAATTTCGGATATAAAATATTTTCAGTGTACATATGGTCTAAATTCAAACGAATCCACTCAAAAAAATACCCATATTTTATTTAAATGAATTAATAACCATCTTCCAAATTATACATCACAAAATATTTTTAAAATTCCCCTAGAAATATATGAATGAACCTAAGAAAATTGAGAACTCTTGACAGTATTTACTGACCTGACATCGCAACGGACGTGACCTCATTTTATTCCACCGTTCTTGCCTAAAATAGCTCTAACTACATCTCTTGAGAGTAATGGAACTGATGAAAGGATATTCTTCGAGAGGAAATGGAGAAACTGGGTAAAGAATCCAGGGACATGATTCAAAATCATTATTAGCTTTTTTGCAAGCATAAAATTCAAACGACCGACACAAGCGAAACGGAATTATCTTCTTTAAAAAAGAGGACAGCTACAACACAACTCCTTTACCTCGATAAAATTAGTCGGTGATTGCAAAAGAAATTGAGCACCTAACAACGGACTTTAGGGGGGGGAGGGGGTATTCACCCAATGTTTTGCTTCGAACGCCATATCTAGAAGTAATCCGCAATATTCGAATTTGAATAAATTACCCAAGGATTTTTTTTTCGAAACTAAATTTAATTTATTTAAAAGACAGAAATTTTGAAATATTTCTTTCCTCCTAATTTGACGATAGAATTCAACGGATTCCAATTTAATATGAGAGTGGAAGAAGTAAAAAGCTTGACAGAATATTATATATGTTTAATACGTAGTGAGTATCTTATTCCTGCCCGAGTTCAGCCTCTATGACGATGTAGGTATTGCTAATTCCTTTTTTCTCTAGTGCTCTTAAAGGCGAATAGATTAGTTCAATGTTGTATTAACAATAATTGTTGAACACCGTACAGATGATCACAAATATTATAGTTAGTACTAAAACCCTGCTTTTCTGGGAAATGATTTCAGTCCTGTATTTGTGTTATTTTGTTGTTTAAGGACGAGTCAAAGGAAATTTGATAGGAGAAAATTCTCACCACAAACCGGCTGGCGTTAATGTAAATCCTAAATTCAAATCGGACACTAGAGGAAGGTAGGAAAGGTTTGTATTGATTTATACCAAAACATAGCACAAAACTTAGTTTGTTAGTTATGTAATAGAAATGGTTATATAATGAAGTATCTTCCATTAGGTAAGACGATAAGGAGTATTAGATAAGAATAAGAGAGAGAGAGAAAATGCTAATTATTTGATCAGGAGAAGTCTTATAAGGTATTAAATCAGGTTGGAGTAGCTCAAGGAACCCCTCCTAATGATGACTGATAAATAGCATTCCGGCTTACAGAGATTAATCCTCTACCATTTATAATCTTGAGGAATACAGGAACCAAAGCTAATTTAAATTCCAAACGGTCTTTGGGAACCAAGGGGTTTGCAACGGAACTTCGAGTGGAAAAATCGGCAAAGCCCACGTAAATTCATGTCTGTGGAGGTACCGAGTTGATGCTGTTTCCCATCGGAATGGAAGAGAGGATTTAGCTTTCAAGAACCTGCTTTAGACGAAGAAGAATCTTCGAGGGCAGCTGATGAAAGAGAGGAAAGTCCTTTTTCCTTTTTTTGTGAGTTATAATTGGAAAATAGAGAAAATAAATAAAATATAGAGGAAAAGAAATGTTAAGGTGAGGACCATAATGAATTAGAACTTCAGGCTGGTGTAAAAAATATATTTAAAGAACCTTTTTCTCATCCTGATAAGAATGGTGGCATTTAGAAGGAGAAATTTGAAAGTGAGATCTGGTGGCAAATCTTAATCTTAATCTTTTGCCACGAGCGGATGACTTCCTCTCCCTCCGCTTGGGAGATTGAGAAGGAAAAACCTCCACGATCCTACAGCCTCTGTGCTCTAAGCCCCGGAAACATGACCATAATTGAGTTGGGACGCGCCCTCTGTGAGACTCTCCTAAGGGACCGGAGTTAGAGTGGAGAAAGTCCATTGCTTGCTATGCGGATTATAGGGCACTTCCTTGTGCCGCCGATGCAACAGGAATGGGAATTCAATTGCAACTTGAACACTCCTCCTGCCGGCTACATCCGAGTGGAGGGGTCACACTCAAGGATTACATCCAGGTGTGTTGGTCTTTTCATTTCCACTTGCAAATGGTCCACGACTTTAAAACTATTTGTTTTTGCCCTTCAGGGTGACTAGAGTTTATATATATATATATATATATATATATATATATATATATATATATATATATATATATATATATATATATAGATATATATATATATATATATATATATATATATATATATTATATATATATATATATATATATATATATATATATATATATATATATATATATATATATATATATATATATATATATATATATATATATATATATATATATATGCCAAAAATCCCACAGGAAAATGGAAGGCAGATTCCAAGTACTTGCGAACTTGTTTAGTTCATTATCAAGGAATAACGAAAAGCAATGTCACACCCATGTACAACGAAAGGACCCACAACTTCTGCCATCGGATTTGACCTGAACTTCTCCATTCCGTCCAGATCTTCAAGTGTTGCAATTGCTAAAGCCACTCCGACCCATTATAATTACCGCTTGCGTTTCCGTAATGTTTTATCCTTGAACTAGAAAAAAATGGTGTCCTCCCGTTCTTAGATCTACCTATTTATAGGACTCCATCTGGATTTAATTTTCCGTCTATCGTAAGCCTACCAACGCCTGTTCTTATATTCATTTTTACTCAGGTCATAATGATAAAATGAAACGGTCGGTATTTATTTCAATGTTTCTCCGTGGGTTGCGGGTCACTAGACAGGAATTCTTGGATCGTAAGATTTCTAAGATCTTTGATATTGGTACCAATCTTTTCTACCCTCATAAATTTCTTGCAGGATGCCGAGATTTGGCCAAAAAATCTTTTGATAGAACGGAAGTCTCTACCGCATACAATTTTAAGGACTCCCTTGTTTTACTGTTTTCTGAGTCCTTTTCCTTGCTTCCCCGCCTTTTGATTAAGTTAAATATTTCCATTATATTCAAATATAAGTCGACCATGTATAAAATATTGATTCATAAAAATAACAATAGTATAGGGGTGGAGGGGGGGGGTATTCTGTTGATTGTTCAGTTTGCCCTAAGCAATACCTTGGCCAAACTGGCAAATCTTTAAGTGTACGCTTGGCGCAACATAAACAATATTAGGAGGGGGGAATGCAGCAGCGCTTTCTTTGTCCATTTATCGGAAAACAGTCACCCTATCAATTAAAATTCGGCTAAATTTATTTCCAATTTAATGCCTTCATTAAAAGAAATATTGTTGAATGCTCATTCATTAATTTTTCACCTAATTTTAATATATCCCTTGGTCTTTTTAAACTAGACCCTGTTATTAAAATGCTTATTTATAACGAAATTGTCTATTTAAAATCTTAGCCCTTTGATTTATTAATTTAGTCATGTCTCTCTTGTTTATTTTATGCATTCACAATCGGTATGTATGTGTTTAGTTTAGTCACATAAATGTCTACATTATTTGCCTACAGGTAGGAATTTTTCGGAAGTAGATCTAATCTATTTGGTTTTATGCTTCACATCTGTCTTTGATAATATTTTTCTATCTTAGGTCCTTTCGTTGGACATGGGCAGGGCATTTTTATTTTGTTTCACATATATATATATATACCACCTTTGTAAAAAAAATTCGTTATTCCTTGAAAATGAACTAAACAAGTTCGAAAGTACTTGGAATCAGCCTTTCAATTTTCGGGGGGATGTTTTGCATTTATTGCTCTACCCACGCGCTACTTTGTGAGTTTCTCATATATATATATATATATATATATATATATATATATATATATATATATATATATTATATACGAGGGGCGGTCAATAAGTTTTGCAATTCGGATATAAGGAAACGAGATATGAGGAAAAGTGTTTTATTATTTTTCAATATAATTACCCTCGATTTCAATGCACTTGCGCCACTTGTCCCTGAGGCTTCGAATTCCTGACAACCAGATATCTCCCGACTGCTGTTCAATCCACTCCTGGACGGCGAGCTGGACATCTTCATCGTCCCCAAACCGGCGTCCACCCAGTGGAACCTGGAAGGTAGGGGGGATGATTGAGCTCCTCGAATCCGCACTCTCGCAATGCAGCTTGTGCAACTCTGGCCTTGTGGACTTTGGCGACGTTGAAGTCGATCATGGGGCGTGAGATTTCTAGGGACCTAACGGGCAGAGACCTTAGTCATGGCCAAATTGTCGTGGATGATGTTGATAACACTTCCATGTGATATTTCAAGTTCTCGCTCGATTTCTTCGACCTTCACCCGTCGATTTTCGGGGATCATCCTCTCCACACAGGATACATTATCCTGGTTGGTCACGTCTGAAGGGCGTCCTGGACGGGGGTCATCTTCAAGGGAATCACGACCATGGCGGAACTCCCTATTTCAGCGCGCAATGGTTGCATAGGAAGGGGCGGTGTCGGTGTACACTGCAACCATGCGTTCATGGATCTCTTTTGCATTTTTTGCCTTCCTTGGTAAAAAGTTTGATCACTGCGCGGTGCTCAACCTTCTCCATTGTTGACAAATTTGTGACTGAAGATCTGCGATCAGCTACTGCTTCTTAAATAGACGGGGCAGGAGCGTGCAGCTGCATGTTCTGACCTGTCATAACTTGTCCTAACACGCCTACAAACAGCCATCCTCCTTCCTCTGTTTTGCCCTACCGATTCGCAAAACTTATTGACCGCCCCTCGTATATGGTACGGTTAATGTAGTGGCATTATTAGACAACTGATCTACTTCAGGTCAAGCGTGACATCCTTCGTCCTCGAACTCGAAGACAACAATTTAGGATAGCTCATCCATCAGCCTCCCGAAACTAGTTTCAACTGCCTCATCATTGAACAAACTATTTGAGATTTGAGATAAAGAATTTCAGTATTCATCATTGCGAATGAAAGATATGTATAATGAACTACACATTTCACACTTTCATAATTAACATATGGAATTCAGGTTAGGGTTTACGTATCTTGTAAAAGCCAAAATTAACCTTAGAAATTGTATAATAGACAGAGCTGAGAGATAAAAAAAGCCCTGCGTCTGTTTACTTTGCTAAGGGAATATTTTAATCGACGTCATATCATAATGTTAATTAATGGAAGCAGTGCATCGGGGAATCTAGGAAATAAATTAGTTCTACAGCGAGAAGTGTAGTACATGAAGAGTTGTAAAATTGACAAGAGAAAGAGTTCGAGTTAGTTGCAAGCATATTTTATCAAGAATGGTCTGGACAGTCGAACCCAAGGGGCCGCCTCAAGAATGTCGCGCGGCCGTGTGATCTGTTTTGTGTTCCCCTTCTCCCCAGTTGCATCACCTGATCGGAACCAGACCTGGGGCGTCGAGGACTTTCGCGCGAGCCTGTGATGCTCGACGAGAATATTCCCTTCCCCCCCTGGCGCACCAGGTCTAATGAGATCCCCGTCCCCATTTTGACGGCCTCTGGCAACCCGCTTCCGCCGAGGCAGTATAAGTACTTCGGAAAAAGCTTTGAGAAATTAATACCATACTGCCCCGTCCTGGTTAGCAACCACATAAAAACTCGTACGCCTTGCTCCGTCTCCCAACGGCTTCCAGCTACGAACGCAACGCGTCACCCCTCTACCCGGCCTCTCTACCCGCTCGACAGACGATAGACACGGACAAGCATCTCTCACTCGGGTATCGTCTAGGGTACTGCCTCGTTTATTTCTCAGCGAGGTTGAAGAAAAAGGAATTTTGCAAGCGTAACTTTGCAGCGCCCGGCTTTTTCGTTGTCTCCCAATTCTCCGGTCAATTAGGATTTACCTGAGTCTTCCCTTTATTTGCACTATTTTGCTTTACCTGGAAGCAATCACAGTACATCCTCTCTCGGACTCTCGTCCCCGTCGAGTCATTTGTACCCGCCCCCCTCCATTTGGTATCCAGGGTTTCATCTTATTTATTGTCATTTATTTGCTTTGGCTAATAATATCTTTTTTGTATATAGTAAAGTTGTTTTGCTACAATCAGTTTCTCTAAACTCATTTAGGCCAACCGCACTCGATTTTGATTAATTAACCCACGTACTGAGATCCATATCTTCCCCACCATTTCTGGCGTGCTCCCTTCTCGCTTCACCCCAGATTCAATCCTAGGCTAGCATCGATGTTCGACTCTACGATAAACTTTATATTATTCTGGTGTCAGGCCTTTTAGGGTCACTCGCAGTATCTCATCTCATTTCTTTTCGACCTGTAGCAGATTCTAAAGGGTGCTATTCTTGTATATTAAAAGTTCTGGTTTTAGAAACTGTAGAAAAGACCTTACCCATTTCCTATTTTCCCTTTTGTGTGCGTATTTTGTATTTAATTTTGTGACCGTGTGAATTTCTAACCCTTTTCACGACTCATAAAATGTGGGCCGTATTGTAAAGGAATTAATCTTATTTCTTTTTTTTTGTACATATTGTGTTTGTCCTTTTCTTCGTTGCGTATTCGGCAACACAGGCTCTCGCTAAATTACGGAGTGAATATTTCAAGTATAATTAAGAATTCGTGCCGTACGAAATAATTATCGCCGTGTTTGTTTGTTTTTTTGGTGAAGAATTGTAGGTCCACCAAAGCCTACCAGTACTCCCGCTGTGCGTCTGAATAAGTCCCCTCGTTTTTCTGGTGCTTTTCTTGAAAGTTCGTCTAACGCTATAAAATTTCCTTATTAATTAAGACGTTTAAGTTGGATGGAGAGTCGTTTGGGCTCAGTGGTAAGGACCTTTAAGTTTATATTCAAGAGGGGTAAAGGACCGAAAGATAAAAGATAAGACAAAGAGAAAGAGAAGAGGAAGAACTAGAAGAAAAAAGATAAAGAGAATAACTAGAAGAAAGTAGAAAAAGAAAAGAGAAAGAACGAGAAGAAAAAAGAGAAAGAGAAGAGAAAGAAGAATAAAGAGAAAGAGAAGAAGGAGAAGAGAGGGAAAGAATTTGCCTTCATAAACTTGAAATAGGTAAGACCAGGAACGAGACCCTGTCCATTAGCTCGAGGTCCGAAGGTCTTCCAACCGCGTCTGTTAAGATGGATTGGCTCAATTGTTGCCCTTGCTAAATTCCCAACTCCGATATATATTTGGAGGCAACAATTAATTATTCGGCCTTAAAATCGTAGTTACTGGCGGCATATAACATGAGCCCAGACTTTTACTAATCCAAATTTAGACATGCCCGCATTCAGGTAGGGCAAACATACCGTAAGTTTGGGTCCACCCTTCAGCCTCACTTGAACCTTGGGCTCGATACTTCTAAAATCCCCTATAATTACGATGCCCTCGTTGACTTCTTCCTGAAAGATCAGTTGTTGGCTGCACTTCCGGCTGAAATCAGATCTTACGTAAAAGACCGGCGGTGCCTCACAATCAATGAGTGCACAGAAGAGGCCGATATTTATTCAGCAATCTTTATCCGAAAGATGGGAAGAAAAATGCCCCCCTTTTCTTCAAACATAAGTCAAATAAAGGTAAATTCATCCTGCAAAATTAAAGCAAGTTTGCCAAGGTAACTGGGGCGTCGAAGCAGAAACCACTCTTTTCCTCTTAACACAGGGATGTAAAACCGTTCTCTTCAGCCCTCCCTACGTCATCTTTCCCCAGGAGACCCATCATTTGTTTTTTCTGTAGTGTGGAGGGCCACGTGAAAACGACCAGCCCCCATAACTCTCTGTTTAGGAATAACTCTTCTCACCAGGTACACCAGATATGTGCCACGTCTGCGCCTCCGTCAACACCTTCGGAATCTTTTATTACTCCGAGCACCTCAAGTCCCGGCGACCACCAAGTAAACTTCTTGTTTGATAAGAATACCCCTGAAGGCCTTAAGTTGGAATCCGGAACGATTAATAGCTGCTGTGTCTTCACTCTTATGAGAAATACCGGATTCACCTGCATAGTGTAAGAGGAAAAGCTGCTTTCACCAGTATACCGAACGATAATAAATTCGCCAAAAGACTCCCGCCAAAAGGCAAGTTAAGCCCGCACTGTTGCAGAGAGGACCCCTAATCTCACAGCCGTTTTCCCTTGTCGCATTTGATCTCATCTGTCTGATACACCCCAGGTCGAGTGAAGGTCACAGTCACCTGCTATCTTTAATGGATTTTGCTACCCAGTTCTCCAAGGCCATGCCGTTGAACAATATAGACAGCATCTCCTGTGCGGAACCACTAATCTCCATCTTCTCCCGCGTTGGATTACCAAGGAAATCCTGGTTGATCGTGGCCGCTAATTCACGTAGAAACTGATGGAGTACGTCGGCAAGCTCCTGATGATAAACCCCTTTATACCACGCATTTTTACTCAGCTGGTAGAAGGGATGTGTGAGAGGCTCAACGGTTGCCTCAAATCCAATCCCCAAGAAACTGTGCGCGGAACAACTCCGATAATGTCACCGTTTTTTGCCGGTAGCCCTTTTCGAATACCGGGACATTCCACACCGCACCTTAGATTTTGCACCATTTGAGCCTCTGTATGGACGTAATTAGACCAGGAGATTCAATCCTCTTACCCTTACCTCCTAGGCCTAAGGCAAAGGTCAGAGAAGTGCGCAGAAATCGCGCATCAGAAGGCCGAGACAAAATGGGCAAGTATAAAACCTCCCAAGAACGAAAATTTTAACCCGTTGACGAAGTCATTTGAATACTCCCCACGGAGAACAACACACTTTTTGAGCCAATGGAAAGGCCCCTTTTCAGTGATCAAGAGACGCGGTCCCGTTGACTACTTGATCCAAACCCCATCTGACTCTAAACCCTTCTACGTGAAAATGCTTAAAAAGTACAATCGGCGCGCTTGTGCCAACCAACTTGTGGCCCTGGATCAAGAATTCGCCTTTACCCCTTGGTCGTAGTACAAGTCGCCTGCGTGGAGCAATACGCGGAATATTCACATCTTGCCAGATTACCCAAATTCTTCATCGAGCGAGTTGAGTATACACTTTCAGCTTCCAATCTACTAGAAGGCATAGTTACAAGCGCTACTCACCCAATTGACCGATGTAATCTCGGATACCCCTGGTTGGGCTGTCCAGTTCGAGCACAATATTCGGCTCACCACCCAGGAACCTGTCCTTTCAGAGCTTTACCCCCTCCCCATTCACTTAAGAAAAGCGTTCAATGAGGAGGTAGACAAGCTATTGAATATGAGTATTGTAGAGCCCTCGGAGACGAGGTATTGTTCCACGGTCGTTATGGTGAAAAACTCGCACAATTTTTACTGGATGTTCATCGACTTCCGGAAGTTATACTCCTTCACTGTGTTCGACGCCGAACCTTTTCGCCTCATCAATCAGAATTTGCACACGGTCTGGAAGGCCAAATTCATTACATAATTAGATCTGTGTAAAGTCTATTACCGATTCCCTGAAGGAAAGAGGTAAAGAGGTACACCGACAAGGACTTTATGCAATTCTGGTAACTTCCCTTTGGGTTGGTGACGGCGTGCAGCAGCTACAACCGAATGATGAGGCGGATATTAGACTGGTTGCAACACATTACCTTCTACTTTGATACCATCTACGTTACAATCAAGGAATGGGACTCCCATCTGGCTGCCATTCACGCCCTTCTGTGTCGGCTCAGTGTATACAACCTGACGATTGGCCCCAGCAAGTGCCACTTTGCCATTGGTACTATTGACTATTTGGGTTTCCACATAATAACGATTCCTTGGCGCCCCAAGCTGAAAAAATCCAGGCAATTATCGAAATGCCACTGCTTGCAACAAAGAAGCAGTTCAAGTTATTCATGGGGTCCGCCTCCTTCCCCTGACGTTTTAGTATGAACTTCGCCTCCATCGCCGTGCCCCTTTCTGAGCTCCTCAAAAAAAAGGCTCCCCGAGTGCCTCGTCTGGCGATCCCGTTCAATCGCTAGCTTTGACTAGCTCAAAGGGGAGTTAGCTTTATCACCGATCCTCTGCTTACCGGACCCCCTTAAACCTTTTCTCTCCTCTTCACCGGGGAGAGCTCTGAACAAATTCGCAGGATTGGGGGATAATTCACCAATACGCCCAAGAGTCCAAAATTCTCGAATGATCTCGTACAGCAAGTGACGTTTTCCATGGCGGGATACAATCGCACGTGGTCTCCAAATAACGTGCGGAGGTCAGAAGTTATTCTTTTACACCCTTCCCTTCCATACGATGGAACTTTTCTGAGAAAGAGGGAAGAAAAAGGGACATCACAAATTTGGATGGGAGGAATTATTAAGGTGTCAGCCTGATCACAAAAAACGGGTCCCCTGACCTGTGTTCTATAGGCTTAAAAAGGCTAAGATATTGAACTGGGATAAAAATTTTAAGTTAAATGGGTCGACCACCCAAAAATCACATTCAAATTAGGGAAACAAATTAGAATTTCCTCTCAAAAGGTAGTAGAAACAAAACCCATGATATTAAATATGTAACTACAGATCCCATAGATATATGTACACAAAGCATAAAATGAAGAGAAAAAATCTTATATAAATAATTAACTTACGGGTTTACAAACGACCTATAAGTTAGTGGATTAGGCGGCATTGTCGGCCAATGTATCCAGCTATACAATTCTTGGTGCTGCGTATATACCAAACTTTGAACTGATACTGTTGGAGTATCAAAAGCCATCGCATTATACGTCCGTTCTGGCTCTTAGTATTTTGGAGATATGACAAAGGGCGATTGTCAGTTTCGACAACAAATTCTTTTCCTATCAAATACATGCTAAATTTGGTAATAGTCTATACTATATCTAGGGCTTCCCGTTCTATTACCGAGTACTAACGTTCACGGGGCAATAACATTCGGCTCGCGTGAGCCACCGGGTGGCTTTCACCTTCGTTGGAGTATTGGAGCAACACGCATCCAATTCCTCCATCACTCGCATCTGTCCTGAAGCCGAAGGGTTTAGAGGCATTAGGGAACCTCTAAATGCGGGCGGACGCTAGCTTGTCAGTGAGCTGCTGGAACCTGGCAGTGGCTTCGGGATTCCATGAAAGGGGATCTGAGGATCTTTTCTGAAGGAGGGCACTTAAAGGAGTGGAAATAGACGCGAAGTTGGGTATAAATCTACGGTAAAAGGAAGACGATCCCATGAATTCCCTCAGCTGTTTATTCGTGTGGGTAGAGGGCATCTCGATAATGGCTCAAACCATTTAGTCTTGGGGGCCCATCTGATTTTTTACCACATTGAAGCCCAGATACTTACTAATATTGTACGCAAAGTGGCAATTACTAGGGCCAAAGGTGAGTCCGTGCTTACGAATAAGTAGGGCGCGAAGAACTATCAACTGCTGGTCCCACGTAGAGGTATCAACATAAAGGTTATAGAATTCAAAAGAGACGTGCGGCAAATCATCCACAATCCTACGCATCATCCTGTTTTAGTTGCTACATTTAGTGACTAACCCGAAGGGGAGTTGTTAAACTGCATACGACCCTTGTAGGTGTGGAAAGCAGTATATTGGCGCGCATTTTTACAGGGGGAATTTGGAAGTATGCTTTGCAGAGGTTCAACTCAGAAATGAATTTAGCTTCCTAAAAATGATGGAGCTTTTCGTCTATAAGGGGGATAGTCTATGCATCAAACGCAGTTACTAAATTTAATTTTCGGAAATCGACGCACATCTGGAAGGTTTGGTCCGGCTTGCGAACAATGACTATGGGGGAGCAGTATTCTAACTTCGAGGGGTCGATTATATTTACTGCTAAAAGATTGTCCACTTCTTCGTTAAATGCTTTCCTAAGGTGGAGGGGAAGAGGGTAGAGATTCGATATAACAGGTTCTTGAGTGCTAAGGACGATGTCATGCTCAAATTCATTAGAGCAATTGGGGGTCTAAATCCATTTAGAAACTGCTGCAGCTGACTCTTGTGAAGAGGCGCTAGCGTGGGGGAGACATCCAACACAGGGGTTGAGGATTCTGGGTGTCCAGGTATAGATGGAATAGGATAATCACCATCTTGTTCAATGCATACTACTTGCACGACGTTGAGAGGGTCAGCGAGAAACACCGCTTCCAAAGGTGACTCTTCATCGAGGGCCACATTATTGTTGATGCACTCACGGTGGTGAAATTTATTTAACATATTGATGTGTAATGCCTTATCTCCTGAGGAGGGTGCGAATCAGGTAATTCACTTCTCCTTTTACCTCTAAAACGAAAAAGGGGATCTTCTACTTGCTCAATAGTTTGTTACTCTCCGTGTGAAGTAGCAACAGCACCTACTATCCAGGCTTAAAACTTATTTCCTTCGCTTTTAACTCAAAATAAGTTCGATACTTTTCCAAATTTACATCAACATTTTGGTACGCGATTCCGGAGGTCCATTAGGTAGGAATAGGAGGATTGGATTTCGTTATCCAGACGGGGATTGGCAAAATGCTCATCTAAAATGGTAAGGGGGCCTCTAACATTATGGCTATACAGTAATTCAAAGGGGGCGAATTCTATGGTCCTATTGGGAATTTCACGACAAGCCAACAGTTCCACAGATAAATAGCGGTGCCATTCTGAGGATTGATTTCAAGGTACAATTTAGCTTTTCGCAAACTTCGTTTGCGGCTGGGTGGCAGGGGTGGTAAACAGAAGTTTTACTCTATGGAGCCTACCGACATATTCTATAAGCTCGGAGGTAAATTGTCTTCCTCGATCTGAAAATACCTCTTTCGGAATTCCTACCAGACAAAAAATGGAAATAAGTGCTTCGGCGCGAAAAAATCTATCAATGCGCCTAAGAAGAATTGCCTCCGGGAAACAGGTAGCTAGGTGTACGAAAGGGAGGACGAAACTGTGTCCTTCACTAGACGGGAGGTGAATAGGGCCAATTAGGTCAATGGCCACACGAGGTAAAGGTTCCGAGATGATCTGGATTTTCTGGAGGAGGGCTAGCTTGACGCGCACTCTTGCTGGTGTCCTTTGGCAGGCATCGCATAATTTGCACTAATCTGCAATTTCTCTGGCCGCACGTGGCCAATAAAATACTTAAAACCATCTGAGCAGTTTTATTATGACCTAAATGACCGGAGAATATACTATCGTGAGAGATCTGTAGGACTGTGAGGGCTGAGAGTGGGGAACACACAAGGAGTGTGATTCAGGTTCGGTCCCACCGGAATCTTTACAATATTAAAGCTCATCCTTGACAAGATAGGAGATACTTTTTCCACCACAGAAAGACTCTTGCTCATGAGTCCTGGTTTTCTTCCAAAGGGGAGGGGAGTTGTGCACCCCCTCGGGGCGCGGGCAAATCTTCGTTTCGGAAGGCCTCCACTTCCGGATCGACGAGGTTTTCCAAAGGAACGGGGTTCCTGGTAAGCCTTGGCAGCCTGGGTACGGTTTGTTACGGGTTGTGCTAACGGGTTACTTGTAACCTGGGAGCTCTGAACAATCAATACAGAGCAAAACCTGATTGGGGCTGCTACCACTTGGACCCAACCAATCAAATACTCACATTCGATGTGGCATTTTACGATAGGAAAACGATTGCCTCGTCAGGACCGACCGGGAGAAGTAAATACTCTGACAGCACGATGCTTTTCCACCCAGTGTCACGTACAAGGGTGGGCACACGGCATCTGTTTACGGCTCCATTTTTAAATTTCAGACCACCGGAGGAGCTCTTTTTGAAGAGAAAATTTATTTGGTGTCCGTGGTTGTTGGTAGACGAGAGAGACGTAGGCGATCCTAGAGAGACGGGGGAGGAGCAAGAGCGGCACTAACTTGATGTACCTGAAGAGAGAAAACGCTTCTAATTTAAGAATTTTGAGGTCAGTTCCTGCGTACGTGACCTTCTATTCCACACGTAAAACAGATTATCTGCCTTCTGGGGAATAACGACGCGTTGGGAGTGGTAATTATAGGCTTAATATCTCTTGGTTCCAAAGGAGGGAGATTCCTGAGTTTCGAGGGACCTTAAACCTTTACAAATTTAGGGGTATTTCTTCGAGTGGGCCTGGAGTTATTAACCTTAAACTTGGGATGAGAAGGGGGAGTCTTCTTCTTAACATTGGGGTAGAAGTTATGGTAACTTGCGTAAACATCAACCTCTTCTAGGCATTCGTTAAACGATGAGCATTGCTTGTCCTTAACGAAGGCACGGATTTCGAGGACCAAGGAAGCTAAAAGTTGATCCAATAAGATAAAGTCCAGAAGCGACTCGTACTCTTGGGGGAATTTACACGCAGCAAGCCAAAGTTGAAGGAGTTTCTGGAGGGTGTACCCTAAATGGCGAAAAGTCTGAGCGGGGTGGATCTTTTCGTGATGGAAACGAGCACGATAGAAGTTTGGGGTTATATTCACGACTGCTAAGAGTTCAGACTTGAGGGTAGAGTAGTTGACTGTGAGGGAAGGGAAGTGAATATGTCCTTCAACTGGGAGTTTATGAGGGGGAAGCAATTTTTTGATTTTGAAGATCTTCTCGAAATGAATAAGATATGATCCAGAATTTTCTCCTTATTTAAAGAAGGAATTTCGGTCCGGAAGTTAACTGACATTGTCTTTAATGGATTACGTATGATTCCAATTCATGCTGCCTTATTCTCTCACGCTCTTTCATTTCTGCTCTGTTCTTTTCCATCTCTCGTTGTTCTTTTCTCTTTTGAGCTTTTCTTAGTTCTTGTTCCTTCGCGCTTCTATCTTCTTCCTGGATATAAATTAATAATTCTCGGCCCGAGAGGCTCAACGATTCTCCTTTACTCTTAAAACGGTCAAACGAAGAAGACATCTTGTTGGCTTACTTGGGGAACGTAACACGGTTAGGGAGGGTTACTCAAAGATTCTGGTAAATGGAATACACACACAGACAAACAACGGGTCCCACCTAATAATTTAAATTTTTAAATAGTTAAATAAACTAATATTCCACTGATATAAAACTAACTTGAACGTACTTCGGCCAAAAGAGAAAAATAAATAAACTTCAATAATCAGAGGGAACTACTAAAACTCGAAGAGGAAGTAAATCAACTATAACTAATTTACTATGTAATATACCCCACACCTGACACCAGTTTTTATAATATAGAAGTAATATATATATATATATATATATATATATATATATATATATATATATATATATATATATATATAAATATTTACCGTCGTACGCCACTTTATACCATACACTTCTCCTATATTATATTGGAGTAACTTAATCACCTATTGCCACGCGAACCGTTTAAGCACTGTTCACAGGGATTAACGATCGACCAGGAGGTCAAACTGGAAGGGTTGAGTTTCAAATCCTTAACAAATCCGGCAGTGTGCAAAAATGGTTGGCGAGATTTACTTGAATAGGACGAGAGTATCGTTCAAGGTTAGTTAAAGATGAAAAAAAAAAAAAATTATTTACAAATATCAAAAAAAGAATAAAAAAAGGCCAAAGGGAATTATCTAAAAATGAAATAGTCTCTTGATAATTTTAATAAGGATGGATCCTCAAATAAAATTAATTAATAAGCGTTACTCTGTTCAGATCAAAAGGGGGAATTTGACAGTACTAATAATTGAGGAGGTTTCAATCTTACGGGTCGGTGGCTTCGAGGAAGGTCCTGCTTGTGATGAGGCAAGTGGGGCATGATCCTGATGAGGCAAGTGGGGCACGATCATGATGAGGCAAGTGGGGCACAATCCGAATAAGGCAAGTGGGGCACGATCTGGTTGAGGCAAGTGGGGCACGATTCAAGCCAACTTTGCTAGGAATGGTGATGCAGATAGCCAATCTTCAAGGATGACGTTCGACGGGGAAATATGGGATTACTTGTAATTCCACTGGAAGAGGAAACTTCTTTTCCTCAAAGGTAATCGATGAAGGTTTTCTTCGGATCGATTAAATGAAGGGAGACTGTCGCGCAACTTAAAAATATTGCCGATCACAGAAACTACCATTTGACTGGGGTAAAATCACGGCTTAGAAAGTTTTGCTGACTGATCAACGCTCACGGGACTTCGACTCGAGACAATGAGGACTACTTTGGAAGGCATGTGGGACTCTTCGATCTCTAGTCAAAACTGGGTATGTGTACGAGTAATCCGGAAGGGGGAAAGGGGGGGGAATTAGGAGCAAGGGAAGAAAAAGCTCCAGACATCTTAATCTGTCAGGCGGATGAAAATTCAGCCTTTAGCGGCAAGGCGCCGCTCTTCACAAATTCGCAGGATTGGGGGATAATTCCCGAATACGCCCAGGAGTCGAAACTTTTCGAATGATTTCGAACAGGAAGTAATGTTTTCCAAGGTGGCATACAATTGAACGTGGTCTCCAAATAACGTGATGAAGTCAGAGGTTGTTCTTTTACAACACGTATTATTTCATCTTTATTTTATTGATATTAATCAGAGAATAAATATTATTAATGATTAAAAAAAAATTATATATAAAGAGCTAATAATAGCTTGCAGAGATTCAATGTATAGTGACTTTTTAAATTTCATGTAAGGTCCCTTTGAAACCGAAAGGTATATTTCGATAACTCCTTGGTAGTTCAATGCGTTTACCAAAGCTTTTTCTCAAAATCTCTTCCCCTCTCACCTTTTTCTCTACACTGTGTTCCTCGCTCTGAAACTCTGAAACTCATAAATGGTACAGGGATGTGACTATCATCACCTACTTCAACTAGGTGTTTTATAGTATCGTGTGTTATTATATCCTTCCTCTGAGTGTTAATGGTTAATACTTTAGCACGAAGTATATACTTCACCCTACTCGTCTTTTGTATATGTACCTAATAGGATTTAGACCTCGTTGAGCAAAATGAATCTCATACGCCTCGGCACCGTACACATCCTTGGTCTCATCAGTGAGATTACCTATGAATTCTTCAAGTCGAGGTTATAGGTCATATTTCCTAGCAATGAAGATAGCACTGTCTGTGTCACAGTACAACAACCATTCACCCAACGAGTCTAAGAAGCCATAGAGCTTGATTCGACCATAGGCGGTTGTGAATGCTGCAATTGGAAGATTCGTTACATCGTACTCAAATTCTACATGTTCAGCATTATCCCTTTTCGCGATGTATGCATTGCTAACTACATCCAACAAGTTTAAAATCAGCTTAATTACATCATGATCCGAAGTACAAATGACCGTTTTCATAGCGCGAATGCTCTGAGCGAATTTTCTCCATAGACTGCAAAAGGAAGAAAATATGGTCAGGATTATTTTATTTTGTATTATTTTTTATTATTATCATTATCGCCTTCTAGTTTTAGAAATTATTAACTTCATATTAGTTGTATAATGTGATAATATTTATAAAAATTATATTTTGAATTTAATATATTAATGAAGAAAAAACTAATCGAAGAAATAATTTCTTACCTGTTTAGACAGAGCTTTACTCTAAAACGCTTTCCCGGATTAATTTTGATGTCTATTTGTATTTTAATCCCCTCAACCTGATTCACCCTCTTCACATTTTCCATTTTCTCCTTCTCTTCAACCACTCCTCTCGCGGGATCCAAAAGCTTCTATTTTTTCTTCTAGAAATGTTTTTATATACTCTGCAAACAAACCATCTCTTTTTTCAAACTCTCAAAACTCGTAAATTTTCTTGATCTTATATTTCTTTTCCAGGGCAAGTTTTAGTTCCGGGATGGTGTACACTCCGCAAATCTTACGTTGCTTTTCAGAGTAATGGCACTCGCATGAGTTTTGCTAAGCACATGTGGTACATAGTGTGAAGGTGAGTTTACCACCTATGGATCGAGGAAGAACAGGAATATACAGATCATTAGGAGGGAGAACATAAACTTTTACGATACCGAAATATGTCTCATTTATACCATCGGTGAATTCTTGAATAGACGGAATTTCTCGCACAGATACCCAAAGACCAGGTGATCTTACTGGGTATGTATTGTTTTTGATGCAGTACGGATATAAGGAGCAAAAATCGACATGATGTATTTTCACACCTTCGGCTGGTGGGTAGTATAATATAAATGGGTCATATCTGCCACCAAAAAGTGCAATTCATGAACATTCAAATAGTGTCCAAGAAACCCTATCCTATGGGACTTTGTATCAGTAGCTTTCTAGATATCCTCGAATACTCAACCGTAAGAAGCTATGTTCCGACTCCAGGTAAGAGAAATTATACAAAAAAAATATAAAATTATTATATTCAGCCTTTTGAAGGTTACTAGAACAAAATCCGGTTATGTTAGAGTGATCTTTGAAAACACCTACGGAAGAACTCCTTATAACGATAAACTATTCCTTAGTGAGGATGAGCTTTGGCTTGTGTTCGTGGCGATACACAGGCTAAAATACGAAAATTTCCTCTATATAAATCGACTAGTGAAGGACGACGGTGTAAAACAGCTAAAGTGTGTAGTAAGGGCAAAGATAAACAGTCTATTTCCAAGTATACATTTCGGTATTTACTGGAAAAGAGATGAAGTGTTCATTCCTACACGATTTAAAACCGCGTTTTACAATAAGTATGAAGTCAATACTTTTCTAAAACTTGAAGATTAATTCCATCAAATTTTTGTCAAATAAGGTGTTTACAGAATGCGGTTGATGCTTGTTATCTTTCATTCAACGATGGATTCAATGAATGTCGAAATTTCAACCTACCATCACAGAAAATGAGTTTATATAAATGTATCGTTTGATGAGTTCCATTGTTTTGTCAACAAGAGAGGGACCACTATCGAACTTGTGAAAGAATTTAGCCTCGGGGATTTTTATGACTACGTCACAATTACGTGTAAAGAAAATTTAATAGAATATCTATCTATAAATCAGTCTCTCCATGGAAGTCCAGAGGATGGAATGTCCCTATTCTGCGTCATCAAGACTTGTAAGAAGAAAATTTAAGTTCACCGCAGAGAAAAGTAATTTTTTTATTAGAGCATAATTCCTTAACCAATATGTTTATTAAAAATCTAGACTATATAAAAAAAATTATAATATTAATTTTCAAAAATATACAGCTGGATTAAAAATACATATTGATAATTTTTATCCGTTGCATATCAAATACCATTTTCCTGACCGGATTAACTCAGCTCTTTTGATTCAGAGAATCAGTAAATGTGTTCAAAGTAGTAAGGTTGCGGACATCCACGAAATTCTAATTGAAATTATGTATTTTAACATAGATGTAAAATAAAATTGAGTTTCTTTTTTCAAGTTAAGCTATCTTTTATTGAGTAGTTATATAATAGTGTTAAACTGACCAGATATTCAGTTAAAAATAAACCGCAGATTGTTACGCTTATATACATCCCCGAGTCTGCCAATATCTTTTACTGGGGTAAATCGGCTATTCCAATTTATATAAAAGAACACTAAAAGTTCTGATGTGGAAAACTTTCTGTCAGGTTGGATAGCTATACACTGCATTAACCTGTGAGAAAATGATTCAAGACAAAACATGTAAAAGCAAATTGTCCAAACGAGATTTGGCAGGTAGATTTTACTGTGATGTCTAAGTTTGAAAGTTTTAATAATGGTGTACGTTACATACTATTTGTAATTGGCATATATTCTAGATACCTCTGGCTACTTCCTTTATAGGAGAAGACGGATAAGATGGTGTCAAATGCTATACGAAATCTCAATGAGGAAACCTGGTGGATTCCAGGTTATATATGTTCTGATGATGTAGGAGAGTTTGAAGGAAAGAAGATGAAAGGCGTATTGAGCGAATATAATATCGGCGTATATCATGTTCACTCACTAAACAAAGCTAGTCTTTTGGAGCGTGTACAAAGAACAATAAAGAAAAGACTTTTCAGATATTTTACTTTTAATAACACATGGAAATACATCGGCGTGTTAGATGATTTTACAAGGGCTTATAATAATTCTAGACATAGAATAATTGGGAAGACAGCTTTTAAAGTTTTTCATGATGTTGTTAAACCGAATCAAAGAGCTAAAGTTAAAAAAAGAGATTTCTATATCAGATTGGCAATTATGTTCGAATCTTACGCGTTTCCAGTAATTCGAAAAAAAGATAAGAGGCAGGGTGGAGTGAGGAAATCTACAACATATATAGGAGTTCAAATCTATTAAACCTGTATTATATTGAAAATTTAAATGGAGAACATATTGAAGGTGGGGTTTATGAAGAAGAACTACAGAAATTAAAGTTGGACTCCTGTAAGAAATATGTAGTGGAGAAGATAGTTAAAGTGAAAGGGCATGAAAAAAACAGGCATTATTTAGTAAAATGGCGATAGTTCCAAAATTAGTTTAACTTATATGTCAAGGCATGTGATATCACCTACTAACCTTGAACAAATGCATTCGTGAAATTATATAAAGTTTAGAGATGAGGAAGGATTTTATCAGTTGTCAAGATGGAGTCAAAGAGTTATTATTTTACCCTTCCTTCCTAATCCTCCTGGATGTTTTGTAGGGCACACATCTATTCACCTGAAGGGTGTACATGTAGATATCTTACACAACGGAACCAGAGGAAAGGAAGAGAGGGCGAGTCTAGAATGTCGAGGTAAAGGCTCAATTTTCTGACTGTAATAAAGTGGTAGTCTCTGTATCTGAGCTTATGTTAGACAGGTGCCAGTGAGTAAACATTAGAAAACTGTGAATGTCTAGAGGTAATAAAAGGGCGTGTAATAAAAGCATTTCATCATTCTGTAACAAAGATAGCCAGAAGTTAAACAAATGTATGTATAATGATAAAGCTCTGCCTTCTAGAAATATTGGCCAATAACGAGGTACGGCAGTTTAGACGCAATCCAATCCAAATTAAATAAAAGATTAATTTAATTCAATCAGGAGGCGAGATAATGGAATGCGCAGCCAATCACGTGCGCCAACGTTATTTGTATGTGGGGCGTGAAGCTGACTTGATGAATGTTTTCCTCCTTTATAAATGGCTGCAGAGAGATTAAAAGAGAGAGTCTTTCATTATCATTATTACTATCTTAATTGTTACGCGTTCTTTAATTGAATAAGTCAATTATTATAATCGCCTGGTAGCTCTACCATATTCCCGCATTACTTTGTTGTAAAATCGAATTGTGAAGTTATACTCAGAGTACTTCTTATTTTGGTGCAAGGTAAAATAAATAGACGGAGACTCTTTTACATCTATAAACAGATTCTTTTATTCATCCAAGCTGATACTCTCTTTCTCGGTCAAGTAAAAGGCTACCTAAATGGATATTTTCGTTGCGCATTCAAATAACTTGTTACCATTGCCGGTGGCAAGCGTTATCCCAATCCTACTAAGCTCATCTTTTTTAGTGGCAACGTTACCACTAACCGGGAAACCAAACCCCCTATTGGTATGAAGGATTACCACTCAAGAGGCAAGCCCCATTAACATACAGGGGATGACAACAATAACTGAAAACAAGCGAGTAAAATCACCCCCCTCCCATAGTTTACCCTCAAAATACCATGTCTTACTATAGAATTGAATTGCACAAATCCATTATAACAGACCACAGTCAGTATGAATTAGCACTTTGTGAGTTTAAATTTACAAGGAATATCTATAATATTACTATAATGCATCGAATAATATATTGGCAAGAGTAAAGGAAACAAAAATGAAAGGTAGTGACTATGCTTATGATGAGATATGGAGAGACGCCGGATATTATAAAAATGAGAAAGCACTCATAGAGAAAATGAATCTAAAAATGAGACAGAAATTATCATCTCAAGATTTACTGTTTCAATCTGACAAAAGGCAACGGAAAATGTCTACTGACTATGTGTTGATGCTCACTTCACGTTCATTGCTCAATGTGATAAGGAAAGAAAATCTATTAGTTCATCTGTCAGAAGAATTTCCCAGTATAATGAAAAGATCCATCAGTGATGATATCCCCCAATTAAATAATTGGATAAAGTGTATTATAGATTTTCCTGCTCTTGTATCTTATCCAAATTCCTGTTACATTTACTCTAACCTTGTAGACTATCAGTTAGTAGGCGGGACTGGGTCGAGGTTGCTGAGGATTCAGTATATCTTTTGATAATCCACATTATCTGAATCTATGCTCTGGGGACTTGAGATCAATTTATATCTATATGAAAACGGTTGAAGGGGAAAATTTTCCATTCTTTCTTAGTCATTTGATGATAATACTAGACAATAGAAGAAGACATTTAAAATAATTAAAAGTGTTGAAAGGCCCACGCGTGCCTAAAGGGTTAAGAGTTCAGAGAGGACATGGTTTTGGATCTCTATTCGGAAATGTGGCGCCATATCTAAAGAGTGGTGCTCGCTATCTAGGAAAGAAGGCCATTTCTGCCGGTTTCGATACCGTTCAGGATATTAAGCATGGGAAGACCGCAAAGCGTGCTTTGAAAGATCAGCTGAGAAGGACGAAAAATACTATTACTAAAGATACTAGACGATATATTAGAAGAAAGTTAAAATCTGAAAGTGATAATGAGAGGAGATTCGAAAAATAAGCTGTAATAAATAGGCGAAAATGGATGAAGAAGTTGAAGGAGAGAAAATAGTTGAATATAGATGATGAAGAGGATAGCGATGTTTTTTCTCATAATTTAAACAAGCACACATTTGATAGATTTTCTCATAAATTTATCCTTGGCTGTAAATCATACACGTGTAAAAAATGAATGCCCTTAATCCAGAAAGTTATATCTGTTCGAAGACATAACTTGATCTGTTTACCGTTCCACCGAACCAAACTTCCATCGTTGAGAGCAATTATCAGTCTTACTCTCCACTTAGCAATATTTCTTTAGATCTTACCCCAGTTGAATATTATATATCTGGTAGCGGACAGTATTATATTGACCAGAGTGAGGTTTATCTTTATATTAAAGCAAAAATTGTGAAAGCAGATGGAAGAGAATATTTTTCCGGAAAATAATATTCTTCACTCTTTGTTCAGCAATTTTGATATTTATTTAATCTGTAAATTCTATTAGAAATAATTACACCTATCGTGCATATTTGGATATCTTGTTGAACTATACTCAAGAAAAAAATGATACATTTCTTTCCACTGCAGGATATTACTCTAGTAAAGAACGTATAGAAAAGAAATATAGAAGATCGAAGGTAAAGCTAATAAACGTATATGGATAACTACACATCGATTTATTCTCGCAACATAAGCTGTTGATGAATAGTCTCACTAAAGATAAAGTTATACAGAGCACTACATTCATTTACACTATTTAGAAACCAGACAGGTTTAGAAGTTAAAATAGAATTATTAGAGTTTCCTTTACCTAAGAAAATTCCGACTTTCGGCTTCAACTGATCTGGAGCTGTAAAATAGGTTGCTTATATCAAACGCTAAGTACCATATAACACAAGTTTGTATGCGAAATTTTACAATTGTGAGTGGAATATCAATGAAGAGTGTTGATAATATTTTCATTGGGAGAATACCTACGAGGCTGTAGTAATTGTTATGCTTGACCATTCGGCATTTTCTGGTAGCTATGATGCATCACCATTTGAATTTAAATCTTATAATGTGAATCGTGTCACTATCTATATAAACGGGAATGAAGTTGAAAGATCATTTGAATTTGATTATTCAGACAATGTAGATCCAGTTGCTTCCTTGGCTTTTTACTTGTTATAACCGGAATAGGGTGTAGTGGAGGTGGGCAAAGTATTGGACTTACGTATGAACAATTTCTAAAAAATAAAAATATTTATTGTATTAACCTAAATCAGAATAAGAGTAATACTTTTCTTGGAGAATGCTCTAATCCTATACAACAGGGAACATTATCAATACAGTTACAGTTTAGATCTCCATTAATAGACCCGGCTTCCCTTGTTATATCTGCAGAGTTTCAGTCTTTCATTGAGATAGATAAGTCTAGAAACGTACTTGTTTATTCTTAATAAAATGAATGCAATAGAAATAGAAGAACTGTTCTATTGAAATAAAACTAGAAAAAGAGTTTTTCATCGCTCTTTTGAGGGAGACACACCTCAGTCAACATTTAATATTGCCAGCAGCTTATATCATTATTCTGGACAGCAGCCATCGACCTGCATCGCATTGGATAGCCTCTTTTCTTGATGAATCTTTTTTGTATTACTTTGACCTTATGTCTGGAGTTCCAGAATGATGTTTATATTCGTTTAAACTTAGTAAAAATAAATAAAATTATTATCGCCAATCGATTTAGAGTTCAGAGTTACTTTTCAGACTCATGCGGCTTGTTTTGTGACTTTGCATTCATCAGATAGCAATCGGTAAATCATATCGAACTTTTAATAAACAATTTGATTCTTATAATGATCAAAGAAACAAAGAAATCGTAGTGAGTAATAATTGTAGTAGAATGTAAAGAAATTGATATTGTACACTCAATAAATATTAATTGTTAGTTTGAAAATATGTAATTATGTATCTTATCTACATAATTGTATATATTATGTTATTATGTAAGCTGGTTAGTATAAATTAAATGTTATTTTTCGATTTATTAATCTGTAGAGAAATGTGTGCATATTTTAATTTAAATGTAAAATAAATCATTATAACAACCTTGAATTTTTAAAACAAGTTACAAAAAGAAAATGACTTACTCTGTGAACAACGCTTTCAACTGACAAACGGTAAAATGTGAATAAAGTCACATATCTCACCATATGAAACCCATTCATCTTCTGTTAATGGCTCCATATTCTTACACTTAATTCAAAACTTTAATTTTCGGTCATCTAAACAAATACAAAAAAGGCTTCTTCCCAGCAAGATATGAATTATAATGATAAATGAAGAAGGTTTGGAATTGGCTTTTATCTCTCTACAGATGGAGGAGAGGAGGGGGACAGGGTTGGGAAACATTAAGTGACAAGCAAATTAAGGTTGGAGGGTAAAGGATCCATTAGAAACAGCTGAAGGGTGTGATGGTGTTGATCGTGAGAGACGGAGTTTTGGACTTTAACTTTTTATGTATAGAATTTTTAATCATTAATAATATTCTCTGATTAATATAAATAAAATAAATATGAAATAATACGTGTTACATGTACTACCAATGTTTGATTTTGTCGACAAAATAAGGAGAATTCTTTCATTATTGCATCTTAAATCTTGGTTTTCGATATATTAGTGAGTTGATGGGAATATCACGAGAGAAAGCGAAATAACATGTTTTTAGTGTCAAATTTAGCGATGTTGAGTACTTTATTGCCTCCATTCAGCAGTTTAGAATGTAATATGCAGAAAAATTTATTCACCCAAGTATTGTTAAGATCGGATAGGCCTCCTACAAAGAAAAACTGATCCTTAAGCTCGGTTTTGAAATTTTCACCGATGATTAAATCTTCTAAATCCATAAAATTGAGACGTTCAAGTACTTCTTTTCAGTTATTATAGTTGAAAGAGGGTTGGACTGACCCACTTTACAGAAATTAAATCCGATCAATTGGGTGTTCATGAATAGGTCGACGAAGATAATCGAAGAATCAACCGGAGATGAATAGTTTGGGCTAAATTTATAATCCGATTCACACACATGTTTAGTTTCAAAATATTTACTAAGTCTGGATGTGATACAGTGTGGATGGAGGATCCTCTTAGAACGTGTAGCCCACAGAGAGGTTTAGCGACAAATAATTTAAAAGATGTTAATTAGACAGGCCAATTAAGGGATTGTAAAAGGTTAAGCGGCACCTCCACTGTTATGCGGGTACAAGAAAATGCTTGATAATTCAAAGTCGCCCAACCTATTTACTCCCATGTGTGTGGTGTGTGTGTGTGTGTGGAGACCAAGGTTCCTTTAAAAAGGTAACTGACCAAGGCTTGGAGTTGGAGGGGGATGACTCAGATTCCCCCACAATCCCGTAAGGAGAGGGGAGGGAAGAGTCGGACTGCACCCAGCAATATCCGGTAAGGGGGGGTAGGTAGGGTGACTCGGACCTGACCCAGCAATACTACTCACTTATCAATATACGAACTTTATAAACTGATCAACTCTTTAACTAATAATTGATTAAAACGAATGTCTACGAGCTTTGTAATGAAATACTGCTCCCCCTTTTTCTTAACTAGCCAATTCATGTTTTGCTTCCATAATAAGCATCTTTCCTTCAATTTTTGGTTGATTTGTTGCCATTTCCATTATTTCCATATATATTTAACTATGTTTAAAGTAGTTATAATGATTAAGAATTATCCCTTCACTCATTCAGCATTTATTGATCATTTTATAGTCACGTTTAGCCTTAATTCTCAGTTTAACTAAGACATAAGGAATCTTAATTGCTATTGTTTGTTAAAATTTATGAGGGTAAATAAATTCAAGAATCTATTTTTTAATAAAACAATAAAATAGAGAAGAAGCCGCGAACTCTAGATTTTTTTAACAGTAAGTGTTCTCGTATAATAGAAGTTTGATACCTAAGGAAAAGACGCTGTCTTTCATCTTTTATGATAATATAGCTTGAGAATATTAGAAGATGAAAGTCATTAATCAGTTACTCACTGCTTTCTGCACATTTACTGCTAATTTTACTAGTGCTGATATACTGAGAAACAATTCAATAATCTGACCCGCTTTCCAATTCCATAGGAGTGGGATAGCATAGAAATTGGTTTAGCAGATTGAATACTTGAAAAAGTAAATGAAATTTGGAAGTGTCTAACGTTGATATCGGTTTTTTCTTCACGGAATCATCTACAGGGGCAATAATGTGCTTTGGATGGGCTTCTGAACATTTGCTCTGTATGCAAGGAATCTTTGGCTTTTTTACCTCGAGTGTGATTATTCCATAAAAAATAACAGTGTAGCTGATTCTTCCGAAATATACGAAAAATGCCGAGATTACTTTGGATCCAATTGTCGAAATTTCTCAGTCATCATAAACCACAAGTTGCTTGTATAAATTAATGTCATTAGGTGATGCATAGCGAAGAAATGGAGCTTCCTACAAAGTAGTTGTCTATATATATATATATATATATATATATATATATATATATATATATACATATATATAACGAAACATTGAAGTCTTTCTGTTCTTGTCAAGTAAGTTGGAATTGCTTACGAAAGAGGAAATTTTGTAATAATAATACTAGATCTTCGCGACGGTCTAAACCCAGCCTACGGCCCCTGGGTATCCAAACCACGAGAAAAAAAAAAGTTCGGCTGACCAAAAAGTCGTGTGCTCTCACTTATTCTGATTTATGACCTTGCAGCCTTTAAAACTTTAAATAATTCCCGGACTAAATCGGCCTAATATTTACAATGTTATTACTAAAACAAACATAAGCAAAACGGGAAGCGACGGACTGACCGACATAATGATATCTAGCGTTGCACTCGACTAAATATGCCAGTTCCTAAAATATAGTTATTGAAGATTATTATTATTATTATTATTGCGGTTATTATTATTATTGCGATTATTATTATTATTATTTTTGGTGTTATTATTATTGATATTATTTAATTTTAGTGTATTTATGTATATTCGTTCTTTTTAAGAGATTAAGATGGGTGTTTAAATAAATATTTAACACCCTTATGAAAAGGGGTAGAAAAAAGCAATTTGAAAGGCAATAATTTAAAGCATTTTAAAAACTGTCTAATTAAATACCTTATAATACCGATTATTTATTAGGAGCTACATAATTAAAAATCTCTTGAACTTTAAAAAAAAATCGCATTTATGTATCTTCTTCATTTTTAGGGATATAAAAGGGGTGCTTAAACAAATGATTAAAACCCTTATGAAAGGAGGTTAAAAAGCGGTTTGAAAGGCCAAAAAGTACGGAGGTCGACAATTCAAGGGCTGGTAGCGAGCGCGGCGAAGCGCAAACTACTCTTGTAGAGGGGAAGTGGCACAGCCATGGCTTATATATATATATATATATATATATATATATATATATATATATATATATAGAGAGAGAGAGAGAGAGAGAGAGAGAGAGAGAAAGAGAAAGAGAGAGAGAGAGAATACCTCAAGAAAGAGAACGAAATCAATTTTTTTTCCGGAAAAAGTTATTCGAAAGTTCTAATTCAAAAGCTCCTTACTGGAGTATGATTCGAAACAAGTACACTGAGGCAACGAGCGACTGCTTTGATCACAATTAAAGTGAGCCTTTATCCACTCGACTATGCGGAGGAACAAAGATTCTTCCGAATAACCAAGGATTTAAGGCACGCTTCGCTTGTCTATTCGGAATAATTTTTGTTCCCCCTAATATCGTTGATCCAATCTTCATCGAAAATATGCTTGTATAAAACCTTGTGTTTTTTTGTCTAACTTTTCCCGTTTATGCCAAAGTAATAAACCGAATCGACCTTTCAGTTCGTCTATTTAGGAAGTTTTTTTATCAAACACTTCAAAATGATGTTTTGAAGAAAAATAAGGGCCAAAGTGACCATTTAAATGTTGTTTTGCTTTTTAATGGATACTCTATACCTATGCACGACTCATGTGCTACTAGGTTTGACCGTACTAGGTTGTAGGAAGTTTGGTTTAAAATTTTAAAAGTCCAGTCGCCAAATTATTTTATTAATTGTATTTTCTCGTTGTCACTCCCTCCTCTTCTCAAGTAAAGGGTATAAGGTGTAAGATGGGTAATCATGCTGTAGGCTGACATCTGAAAAAATTTGTTTACCACTTCCCACAACGCTCACAGTTGCCTGTCCTCCCGGAGTCAATTATATCATGGCTTTATTATGTTTTCTGCATATCTTCACTTCTATCTTTATCACTTAAGAGATCCCTGCAAAAACATTCTGCAAGGGATGCTCTCGTTGACTTCGCTTTAAATTTAAGAAAATATAATCATGTAATGGATTGCATAAAGCATTGGGTAGCAAATTTTGTAAAAAATATTTATCATGTATTCCCACCGTTTCTAACTACATTTAGGTCGCTAATTAAAAACATGTTATTCGCTTTTCTCGATCATTAATCGTTGAGTTAACCTAATTCTTATTTATATTTTCGGGAAAGAAACTAACAGTAAAACATATTACCTTCTTCTTTAAATTAGTGTTTTTTTAATTAAAAATTTAGAAATCTACACTATTTTCTGTATTTTCTGGGTTTTCTTATGCTTATAAAATAGCCAGAATCACTTTAATTGATTCCTTACCAGGTCTGGCAAGAAGCCAGATAATAAGTTCTTCGTTTTATGCATCTTTTAACGAGAGATAGTGTTGGAGGCGTCAAAATAACAGTTTACATTTTGTGGTACAAGGGGCAATCAATAAGTTTTGCAATTCGGATATAAAGAAACGAGATATGAGGAAAAGTGTTTTATTATTTTTCAATATAACTACCCTCGACTTTAATGCACTTGCGCCACTTGTCCCTCAGGCTTCGATTTCCCGACAACCAGAAATCTTCCGACTGCTGTGCAATCCACTCCTAGACGGCGAGTCCGATATCTTCAACGTCCTTCAACCGGCGTCCATGCAGTGCAGCCTTGATCTGGCTGAATAAAAAGTAGTCATTAGGGGCCAGATCTAGACTGTAGAGGAAATAGTTAAACTCCTCGAATCCGCACTTGCGCAGGGCAGTTATGCAACTCTGGCCTTGTGA
Organism: Ceratothoa steindachneri; assembly: GCA_963969495.1. Lineage (NCBI taxonomy): Eukaryota > Metazoa > Arthropoda > Malacostraca > Isopoda > Cymothoidae > Ceratothoa > Ceratothoa steindachneri. Next base: position 130,795,027 of record OZ018317.1, on the reverse strand, counting down.
ACTTTGATGACGTTGAAGACAATCATGGGGTGTGAGGTTTCTAGGGACCCAGTGGGCAGAGACCTTACCCATGGCCAAATTGTCGTTGATGATGTTGATAACACTTCCATGTGATATTCCAAGTTCTCGCTCGATTTCTTCAACCTTCATCCGTCGATTTTCGAGGATCATCCTCTCCTCACGGGCCACATTCTCCTCGTTGGTCACGTCTGACGGACGTCCTGGACGGGGGTCATCTTCAAGGGACTCACGACCATGGAAGAACTCCCTATTCCAGCGAGCAATAATTGCATAGGAAGGGGCGGTGTCGGTGTACACTGTAACCATGCGTTCATGGATCTCTTTTGCATTTTTGCCTTCCTTGGTTAAAAATTTTATCACTGCGCGTGCTTAACCTTCTCCATTGCTGAAAAATTTGTGACTGACGATCTGCGATCATCTACTGCTTCTTAAATAGACGATGCAGAAACGTGCGGCTGCAGGTCCTGACCTGTCATAACTTGTGCTAACACTCCCACAAACAGCCATCCCTCTTCCTCTGTTTTGCTCTACCGATTCGCAAAACCTATTGACCGCCTCTCGTATATTAAATCAATGTAAAATGGAAGCAATATGTGTAGTCGTTTTGGGAAGGAATAGGTGAAAATGTTCCAATATTCTTCAAATCAGAGTTAGAATGTAGATTAGCATCATATTTTAACTAACTTACAATATTCGAAAGAAAACAGAATGATTAATAAAGTATCGTCAGTTGCTTAGGGAACTTTGCGATGCACAAGACTGTTTAGTAGACAGAATTAGTACCTTAAAAGAAACGATGAGAACACTGTATAAAAGTGAAATTGACTCAAAAGTGGTCTTTATTAAGGCTGAAACATCATCATTGGATCACGCATTTGATACATTTTTTATCCAAATTTGCACAATCTTTAAATATATGTAGTTTATTCCTATAAGTTAAGTTACAGAAATTTTGGAACCTTGGATTTTCTCTAGAAAATGTTATGGGAAATGCCCTGATAAAAATAAAGGCGTTCTGATCTTTTTGAACGGTATTTATTTATTCATATGGAAAAATGGTGAAAAAAGGACCCCTTCCTTTCGTTTCTTTGGATTTAGAGACAGGGGTAGAGATAAATAGTAGTGAAACTTAGTACAAGGGGAGGTAGAAAGTGTTCCTGAGGATCGGCACATCTCAGAAGTAATATAATACATTATAAATAAATTGATGTTGAAAGAGTAAATAATAAAAAATAACAATAAAAAGTACATGATATTCCATTTGTTATAGTAGTTTAATATGAATTCAGTTATAATAACTTCAAATAAAATAATCAAGAATAAAATTTTTTCTCTAGTTTATTTCATTATTTTGGTCTATATTTACTTCACCAAATGCTACTTAAGCTCCTTTCGATTATTTAATCACCTTTGTTTATTGATTTTTTGGTCGCAATTGAGTTGTTCGCAGTCTCCAGTATATGGCCAGTGTGGCATGTGAGACTTGTATCTCACCCGGTCCTGTAGGCTGGACTAGTCGTCTACACTACCGGTTTGGAGATTTGCCTCCAGACTTTTCCAGATAACGGTACTTCGTGGATTCAATAGGACATAGATTCACCGACTCTATTACCGTTCTCCTGTGCAACTCCATTGAGGAAAGGTATTCGTCACATTTGACGTTGTGGATGAAGTGTATGGCCCTATTTTGCACCCTTTGTATTGGAATCATGCTATTTGTTGATGATATGTTTAAATGAACTGCTGGATACAGCAGTTTGTTTCTTAACAGGGCAGTATATAGTTTCTTCTTATTTTTTATGCTTAGGTTACGAAATATGTGTAGTTTGTCGAGTTCTAGTTTCGTAACTTCAATATTTAAGTTTATATGGCTTCCCTTTTCGTGTTTTGATATCCTGTGAATTTTGCAGTGAATTTTGCTTAGTTTGTTTGGATCAATAACTTCTCTTAGTACGTAGAGATTTTCTAGGCCCCACCTGCACTCGCCATCGACATCATTCTTCCAGCTCTGGCTTGGCGGGTCACAATCTGGGTGATGTCATCAGCGTATTGTACGTTGAGGGTTCGGGGAAGCATCGGTTTTGGAATAACACTGGTATAGACCGTAAAGAGGCTGGAACTCAGCTATCCTCCTTGAGAGACTCCTCTTAGCAAGTCAAATGCGGCTCCGAATTGGTCCGCCAATGCTATCACTGCTCTCCTGCCTATGAGGTAGCTGTCGGGGGGATTTTTTTCTAAATGAGGTGACATCCCGAGTCTTGAAATCTTGTATTTAAGTCCCTCGATCCACACCTTGTCGAAGCAATACTAATAAAGAAAGGAATAGAGTACAAAAAAAACAATGACTAACTGAATCAACCAATTAACCAATATAATAATCGCTACGGGATACCAACCACCGCGATGACCGGGACTCCCAATAAATAACTTTTTGAGAATATTAACAATAGACTCCCAACTTTGTTTTTGGGAGACCTGAACGCAAGATACACGTACACAGGATATAACAAAAGGAAGCAAACAGGAATATACCTACAAGCTCTAATAGACAGATGGATAATAAGAAGGTAGGACTAGAGTACCCAACGTTATTTAAAGACAGAACAGCGAAAACTCCAGATATCTGCCTAGCAAACAATAACCTTCCTTTTACCTACCACATGGAACCTGTAGATGTTATCCGTAGCAAACACACAACAACACTACTGACTGTGAATCAGCAATCAATACAAATACCCAATAAAAATGTAAGGCTTACCTTAGAGCAGACTGGAAAAAATACAACAAGGATTGAATGACTAGGCACCAAACAGACTAAATGAAGCTACTTTAGTACAAATCAACGGCGAGATGGAGAAAATAAGGAAGCGAATACAAACAGCTGACGAGAATGCAATACCCCAAAACACATACAAAACAGTTAAATACTTTATATGAACAGACGAAATGAAAACTAAGAATGCAGAAATAAAAGCGATAAACGGAACGTCAAGGAAAAATACCGCAATCTGAGAAGGAATAAGAGAGAACTATTAAGCGCAATAACGGACAAACAAAGAGAATACTGGGACATAGCCGTTCAAAATATTGAGAACGAGCTATTGCCCCGAGAATTTTGGATAAAAATAAAAAGAATAGGAAATACTAAAGGTTAAGAAAAAATAAAGTAAGACTTGAAACGGGAAATTAATCGAAGATAACCCAGAGATTGAAAAATTGTTTAGGGAACACTGGAAAGGAGTGTTCAATATCGGCGAAGAGAAAACAAAAACTACGATTGAGAGGACTTTCCCATATCACTACGTAGAAGAAGAACGGTATGCGAACGATGGATTTAACGCCAAAATCACAATCGAGGAATTAAAGAATACCATCTTAAATTTTAAACAAAGGGCCCCTGTGAAATCGTGCCTCGCCAGAATAAACTATATAGAAGCACTGGATAATATACTCAAAGGCATAAGGAACATTTTTAACGCCTGTATAAACACGGGATACTTCCCCAATGAGTTAAAGATAGCCAAAATGATATTCATACTGAAGATGAGAAAACCACCTTCGGAGGTCGAAAACTTCCCACCTATATCCCTTCTCGACTTGTTCGAGAAGGTTTTGAAAAAACCCAAAACAAGATTAATTAAATAACTCACAGAAACAGTATCTGGAACAATCAACAATTCGGCTTCAGAAAGAACAGGAATACGGAGATGGCCCTTAGCATGATTACAGAAAAAATAAGCAAAGTGAAAGGAGAGAAATGCAGTATGGACATTGTATGCCGATACGTATCGAAAGCATTCGGTAAAGTCTGGCAAAGAGGCATGCAACATAAAATTCTAAGTATGGAAATGAACAACTATTTGGAAAGAATTTTATGCGACTACGCCATAGAAAGATATGCATATACAGACACAGGGAAATGGCAAGGTGAATGATTCAAGCTTAACACGGAGGATGTTTAAGTTCTTCACTATACTCAGTGTATACCTTGGACATTCCCCCTTCCAGGAGCGCGGGTATGTGTGAACCTTCAATATGCAGATGATTTCACTCAATTAATTCCTTGTATTTATCGGAACCTTCAAATGCAGGCCAGAGTAACGGCAACAGAAATTAAAAATTTAAACGAGTATAAACGCAAATGAAAATTTTAAACGAATAAAGATAAATTTTAAATTATACCTATGTATCACAAAAAACTATCCGACGTTTACGTAAATGGAGAACGATATATGTATAATGGTGAAGGCAAGATTTTAGGCCTAAATATTACCAAAAATTGTTACAAGAAATACGTGACGGAAAGAATAAACAGAGCACGAGGTGTGCTAACTTTACTCTACAGATTAAGAAATCTAAACATGATATATCCAACAATTGTCATATATACGGTTTCATGGAGCAATATAATAAGCATGCAACGTATACAGAATAAGGCAGTATACATAGTTACGAATACGCGAAGATTAGAGATGAAACAACAGAGAGACTAACACATCGAAGCGAAAATAAACCATTAAACAAAATAATTGGAAAAAAAGCCCCGAAAATCATAGGAAAAGCACAAGAAGAAATAGGAGAGGAACTAAATAATCAAATAGTACGAGGGGCAGGATAGAGACAACATATGTTGTTTTCTAGTGCTAACAACAAAGCAGACCATGGAGAAGAGGAGGAGATTTATGTGTTAACCAATTAAAGAACCCCGATTGTGAAAAATATTTCCCGAATAATGACAAACTCACCGGATTGGTCTTAATACCCACAAGGAATGACAAAACTAACCAAAAAGTTTGAACGAACGAAAAAAGAAAAACAACATGAATAAAGAAGAGAAATAAACAAATAGATAACCAAATAACATAAAACCCACACAACCTATACAGATACGAGAATTATGCTACAAAAATTATAGAAACTCGAGTTATTAACACAACAGAAACACAAATAACGATAACAACGGTTTGAACGCATCTCTTATACACACATAATAATAACAAAACAACCACAGAAATAAACAAACAGACACACTTTCACTCTAACTGGAAAAAGAGAGTTAGCAATCATTATTATTCAAGAAGAAAGAAGTTGTCATTACTGTTTGCCATTTCGAGGCTTATTTACCAAGGAATAAAGAATCCAGCTATATATATTTTCCTTTATTCTAATGAAGCTCGTTGATCACATAACCAAGCCTACCAAACAACGAGAGAGAAATTGTTATCTAGCACCTATAACTGGTGACTCCTCTTCGTCGGGCGAAATGTGATCATACAACAAAATGGATTCACAAAGCGGGCATCAAGCTGCAGGATGGTTCATATTGTGGAGGAGCAATTCTACATTTCAAGGATACAACGAGAAGAAACAAAATTTGCCATATTCTGGCTGCGTCGCCTCCAGATACAGTCGCTAGTCTCCCAGCTATGGTCCTCTCCTCACAGAATTACTCGCTCCTATGAACAAAAATCGTGGGACTTTTTAAGAGGACGAAACCTGAACTCTTCGAGAAGTTAATCGCGTCTTCTTCGCAGACCAGACGACCTTTGGTAAATATCTATGAGCTACGGAAGACAGCTCTGCAAGTTGGAGTAGGGGAAGTCTTGGTGAGACACAGATTCATCCAATCTTTTCCTCCAAACATCACTCCCATCATCGCCACGCAAAAGGAATTGAATCTTGCCCAATTAGGGAAACTGGATGATAAACTCATGCCGTTTTGCAAGGCACAGTCTTATAACATAAATAATAGTGAAACTAGTAATAATGGTGTGTTCCCCGATATAAGTGCTATTTGTGTCAACTAGCCAGTAAATAATGTGCAATTTAAAAATTCGCGTTCAGTTTCATCACCGCGTACCCTGGTGGTAATCAATCTAAGTTTGTGCATAAAAGTTATAGTAATAATTATTCAAAAGGTGTACCATTAGGATTATGATCCTTCCAAAATAATCAAAAACCAGTGGTGTGCCGTTCACACTTAGAAGTACACTTTGGGTCGAGCGCAAAGTACTGTAAACCGTGGTGCAGTTGTCGAAAGCGAGGGAAGAACCTTCAAATGCAATCATCGTCTAGACAGTCTTCCCCAACCCCCTAGGGAAACGAGATCAGCAGGCCGCTGTAAATGTGACAAACGGCGTGACAACTCTTCTCACTGTCGCTGCCCGAATTAATGAGAGGAAGTGCGAATTTTCGATAGATACTGGCGCGAGCGTGTCCTTAATTCCATTTAATATAGTGCAATCATGTGTCATGCGCAAATCGTGTGTTAACATTGCGAGGGCTAATAGAGGGAAGATAAGAGTGCATGGAGAAGCCCAACTGGAAATAGGCATCCCTACCCTGTGACGTTCATTTAGATTGACGTTCGTAGTTGCAGATATTACGTTGCCATTATTAGCAGCCGACTTTCTTACTCATTTTGACCTCTTAGTAGACTGTGTTCGTAGTGTCATAATTGATAACCAGAGTAGCCTAGTTTCTAAAGTGAAGCAGTCAAGCAAACCAGTGATCTCGTTAATTATTAATGACTTCTCGCATCTCTCACCTAATTGCAGGACAGTTCTCCGCAAATATCATACTGTATATAACTCGAAGTCTGTTGATATTAGTTCACGGACTAATTTCGTTGTTCACACCATTGAGATGGGTTGCATCCCACCAACTTTCGCCCGCCCAAGGCCACTTCCAAGCTACAAATTGCCAAAGCAACTTTCGAGACTCTGTTGAAAGGTGTGGTGTGGCCGTCTAAATCTTTATAGTCTTCACCAATTCACATGGTGCAGAATAAGACTCCAGGCGAGTATAGATTTGTAGGTGACTTTCGATCCCTCGATGCGATAACCAAACCAAAAAGATATCTATCTTCTGCTAAGGATTCAGAGCATGGTAAACCATCTTCATCGCAAGCCAGTTTTATCCTGCCTGGATTTAGTCTAAGGTTACCATCAGATTCCAATGAACCCAGCGGACATTGAGAAGACTGCCGTCTTAAGTCCCTTTGGGCTGTGTAAATTTTTAACTCTACGGTTTGTTCTAAAGAATGCTAGTTGCACCTTCTAACGCCATATGGGCAATTTATTTAGTGAATGGCGTTCGTTTTCGTGTATGTCGACGATATTTTTTTATTTTTCGAAAATATAGACGAGCATGTGGAGCATTTGGATCAAATCAACAGAATATTGGCAGAAAACAACCTTCGAATTTTTATGGAAAAGTGCAAGTTCATGAAGGAAGAAATCGATTTCTTCGGCCACCATATCTCAGCTTCAGGACTATGCCCTCCAGCTAGGAAGGTCTCCGTGATCACCGAGATGCCCTTACCAACTAATTTCAAAGAACTTTGTCGATATTTGGGCATGTTAGATTTTTACCCACGTATGATGCCTAATTTTGCTGCGATCGCTGCCCCTCTGACTGAACTCGCACGGCTTCAACCGAAGTATAGATTTGTGGGTGACTTTCGATCCCCTGATTCGAAAACTAAACCGGACATATATCTATCTCCTGCTAAAGATTCAGAGCTCGGTAAACCATCTTCATGGCAAGCCAGATTTCTGCCGCCTGGATTTAGTCCAAGGCTACAATCAGATTCCAATGAATCCAGTGGGCATTGAGAAGACTAATGTCTCAACTCCCCTTGGGCTGCCTGGCGGGAGTGGACCAACTATATTAATGTGAACCGTATCAAATCTCGAAGTGGGCATACTACTAGGCAGGCCTGGGGACTTAGTGTGGCGATTTACTTTAGCAGATTGGTAGGGGAGACATTCACGACTCCACGAACGTATATCTGTGTCCATATTGGGCCAGAAATACCTCGCTTTCACCAACCGAAGCGGCGCCTTAATCAGGGATGTGATATAATATAAAGTTGCTTGAAAATAGCTGATCTGCAGGGCGAAGGAACAAACGGCCGTGGGTATTTAGATCTTACCTCACGCCCGAGTTGGAAATCACCGGAAAAGGGAAGTGCCTTCATTCCAGATCGAGACGAATTCACTTCTTCTTCATGATCTTGTGCTACTGCCAAAGAACTGAGATCAAATAAGTCCACCTGGACCGAATTGACATTCCGAGTTAGGCAGTCAGCAATTACATTGTCCTCACTACGTACATAAGCTATGTCATTGAGATACTCCAAGATTGTGGTCCAGTTCCGTTGTTGTCTGTCCGTCGTTTTCGCACGTAGTGGCAAGGAGAATGCAGAAATCAGGGGCTTGTGGTCCGTGCATAAAGATATTTGGTGACCTTCGATCATATTCCTGAAGTGAAGAACAGCAAGATACGCACCCAGGAGTTCCCTGTCATAAGCAAAGTACGCTTGCTGTGTTTTAATTAACTTTCTGAAGAAGAATGCCACGGGCTGGGGAGACCCATCCACTATCTGATGGCACACAGCATCAACTGCGAATTGGGAGCTGTCCGTCACCAATTGGTACTGAGAGTCATTGGGTAATGGGTTGCGTAAATTAACGGAGTTCGACAGGGCCTCCTTAGTAACCTCAAATGCTACCCGTGGAGCGTCATTCGAAACAAGTTGGCGAGCCTTAGGTTGAAGCAGTGCGAGTTCAGTCAGAGGGGCAGCGATCGCAGCAAAATTAAGCATCATTCGTAGGTAAAAATCTAACATGCCCAAATATCGACAAAGTTCTTTGAAATCAGTTGGTAAGGGCATCTCGGTGATCACGGAGACCTTCCTAGCTGGAGGGCACAGTCCTGAAGCTGAGATATGGTGGCCGAAGAAATCAATTTCTTCCTTCATGAACTTGCACTTTTCCATAAAAATTCGAAGGTTGTTTTCTGCCAATATTCTGTTGATTTGATCCAAATGCTCCACATGCTCTTCTATATTTTCGGAAAATAAAAAAATATCGTCGACATACACGAAAACGAACGCCAAGCCACTAAATAAATTGCCCATATGGCGTTAGAAGGTGCAACTAGCATTCTTTAGAACAAACAGTAGAGTTAAAAATTTACACAGCCCAAAGGGAGTTCAGACAGCAGTCTTCTCAAAGTCCGCCGGATTCATTGGAATCTGATGGTAGCCTCGGACTAAATCCAGGCGGGAGAAAATTTGACTTGCCATTAAGAGGGTTTACCATGCTCTGAATCCTTAGCCTATTAGTATGCCCACTTCAAGATTTGATACGGTTCAAATTAATATAGTTATAACATTCCCGCCGTGCACCCTGCCTGCGCAGTCATATCACTCTCATGAACGGCACTTGCTGTCATGCATAGAAAAAGCCACTAGATGGATTAAAGAAATACCGATTTCAGACATCAGTGCTACAACAGTTGCTTTAGCTTTCTTGGGCGGCTGGATATCCAGGTTTGACTTTCCCTTATACGTGATGACCAACAAAGAAGCGCAATTTGAGTCCGAACTCTTCAAAAAATTATCGGCCCTCGTTGGTTTACATCGCTGGCCACGGCGTACAGACCTAACACTAAGGGATCGTGGAAAGGTTGCATAGGACTTTGAAAAGCTCGATGATGGTTCGCTGAGCATCCGGTCCTTGCCTTATGATTCGGGTTTTTCACCCTTTACAGCGGTCACAGGGACGACCCTTCTTTAGCCAAAGCTCTTGGTCGCCCTTTCTTCATCCAAAGCCGATTCGAAATTCATCTCTGAACTAGTGAAGACCATGCCGTAGATAGATTTCATTCAAACCTCTGAAGGCCACTTGCACTCGGTACCGAAGACGTTTGTACCCAGTGAATTAAGTGAGACCACACATGTGTGAGTCCGTGTTGATCGCTTCCGGAAGCCACTAGAAGCGCCTTATGCATGCCTGTTCCATGTTGTTGAACGCGACAACAAAGATTTTGAGTTAGAATTTCCGGATAGCCATCAGAACACGGCGTCTATAGACAGGTTGAAACCAGCTATATTGCCTAATGTATTTAAAGGGAGAAGTATAAACTGTTCGCGACCATCAAACAATCGACCCATTGTAAATAGTACTTTAGAATTAGATATCCTGCAGCAAGAAGAGGCAGTATCATCGGAAGGTAGTGGCAGAAATTACTGTTACGTGGAATCTGTTCCAAATACCTAGGATAATGGTAATTAATCGAGCGTTTATATTCGTTCCGGTAGAGGCGTAAAATATACGAGAAATCACTCATACCATTATTTTTTAGTGCGTCATAGCATATTAAAATATGTTTGTATATATATATGTTTATAATTGTAAGGCGTAGATATTATTTATGTATTAAACACTCCGTGTTCTCACACCGTAGTACTGTGGGGTTCGACCAAGTAAAACATTCGCATGAAAAATTAAAACCGTTTACACATCGAACTTTATAAATGGTAAGACAAACTGACCGGCATGTATTGTTCTCTTTTGTAAATAGGAAGATAGACTCCCAGCTTTTTATTCTCTTTTTTTGTAAATGGAAAGTTACCCCCCCCCCGTATGTAGTGTTTTCTCTTGTAAATAAAGGAACGAAAATCCCAGTGTACTCGGTCGGTGAAGGAGCTTCCCGAAATCGTTGCCTCCTCTGCCGGGTAATGAGGTAAAGGACCAATGTGATAGACTTTTTTGAATCACCAATCGTGCCAATCACAGAGCGACATTGTTAAGTCTATGCTAATTAGAGATACTGTTATTCTCCTTGTAAGATATCGTAGGGAAAAGTTTATACTATCGATTTCGCCTCCTTAACCTCTACCTCCTTTACCGAAAATACACGTTCGGTTTCGTAGCTAGATCGGAGCTCTGATTGAGCGCTTAAAATTGGAAAATGAAATGAAATGAAATTAAAAAAGAAGTGGGAGTCAAAGAAAAGCTCTTCTGCCCCCCCTCCCCCTCGCCACCCTTGACCCTCATAAAGTGGCCAAGGAGGGAGTGAGGGATGCCAGGTACTCCTTTGTAGACCCCCATAGTTACACTGCCTAGAGGCAAAGTAGGCTCCAAGCACTGTGAGTACTTCGGATAGGAGTAAGAGGGAGAGGAAGAAGAAAGATTTAGGATAGTACAGCGAAGAAAATAGTAAGAGACAAAAGTAGGCTTAGTTAGTCATGTGACCTACAGCCTAACATGGAATTCGAACTACGATGTGCCGCGGGTCTCTAACTATAACTTTGCAGTCTATCCTGACCCCTGTCCCACGCATACACTGTGAGTCCCGTGTGTGAATCTGATAGTAAAAAGAATAGATTTTGAAGGTTGAAGGAAGTAAGAGGTTTGCAAAGAGATGTTAGTTACCTGGAAGTCAGGCTTATTTCTGACCATTATAGATAGTCATAGCTCCCGTGATAAAGTTAGAAAATTTGTACTTGTGTGCTTGTCCCGCATTGCTGTTTTTTCTTTTTTGTATATGTATTTATTTTCAATATGGCTAAGTAGCGTTGGTATTTATGAGGCGTTCAAACCGTTATTAGTAATTATTCTTACTAAAAAAGGTGTAGGTTTCTATCTCTATATCTATTTTTACTTATTCATATCCTAGTTATAATTGACTATATGCTATTCTCTGGTGATGCTTCGGTTATATATTTACTCTTAGTCGTCGTCGAGATTTATTCTCTTTCTCTAGGTGTAGATTCATTTTTCGTCCTCTTCTTCTTCTTCTAGTATCCTTGGGAAACTTGGGAATATTCTATGTGAGCTTCATCCTTTTTGGGGGGCAATTTGGTCGGTTAATTCAACTCCTTCTTCAATCTGTGTGTTTTCCATGACTCTCCTTGATCTTTTTGCAATTATTCTATTAAGTAGCTTTATCTCTGCTCCCTGTGCAGATCTTGTAGTTGTCTTATTTCTCCTCTTTTAGTGTTTGTTTATTAAGTATATGGCTTTGTTTTGGACTTTTTGTAGTCTTAGTAGGTTACTTCTCGAGATCGTGTAAATCGCTATGGTTGAATAAATAATTGCGGACTGTACTATGACTTGATAAATTTTCCTCTTGTTTTGCATGTTTTGTTTAACTAACTTGTACAGTAATGCCAGGCCGATTTTCCCTCGATTTACCCACTCAGTTACGTGCTTTCTGTAACCTGATTTTGTAATGGTTAGTCCAAGCACCTTACATTCTTTGTCGTATCGGGGGAGCGCTGTCCTGTACACGGGTACCATTTTAAATTTATCTCTGTTGGTTTATATTTTCCATTTTTCTTCGTATCTATTAATGCTTCTCATCTCTTCTGCTAGGATGATTCCTAGCTTGCATTTGGCCGTATCCTTCGGGGCAAACCATGATCTGGATGACGTCGTCAGCAAATTGGATGTTCAAGCAGTCCTCATTTCTTGCTGGTGGTATATCTGCTGTATAGATTAAATAGAGAGACGGACTCAGACATCCGCCTTGGGGCAAACCCGCAGTGAGCTAGAATATTTCTCCCTGATGTTTTTCTATTTCCGCATAAACACGTCTCTCCATTACATAATCACATAAAATCCTTTCGATCTTGTTGTTCATTCCTAATCTGAGTATCTTGAGTTGCATATCCCTCTACCATACCTTGTCGAATGCCTTAGACACGTCCCGGCATACAATGTCTGCGCTAATTTTTTGTCTCTTTGCTTTCGATATCTTTTCGAGAATGACTCTGTGCTTTTGCTTTTTCTAAAGCCAAATTGGCAGCTGTTTCTCCAGCCATTATTATCAAGGAATTTAGACAGTCTGTTATTTATTTTATTTTTCACTACCTTACCGATGAAATCTAGTAGCAAGACGGGGTGGTAGTTACTCAAGTGATCTAGGGGTTTTCCCGCCTCGGGTATGAATATCATCCTCCCTACTTTTAGTTCATCAGGAAAGTATCCCGTTTTCAAGCACGCATTGAAGACGTTTCTCACTCCTTCCAGTATGTTCGGGGGTGCTTCAAGGTAATTTAATCTGGTAAGTCGCGATCTGCCTGGGGCTCTCTATCGAAATTTCTTTATCGTTTCTTTTAACTCCTCAGATGTAATGATGGCGTCTATTCCTTCATTGTTGTTTCATCTTTCCTCGACAAAGTGGAAGGGCCATGTCCTTTCGATCCCCCCATTGAGTTCCTCCACGAATTCAATGTCATAGTTCTCGTTCTCTTTATCGCTAATTTTGAATACATTTCTTTAGTGCTCTCTAAATAATGCCTCTATTTCTTCTTCATCTTCTAAACTGTTGTTCCCTGCATCAGTAATTTTTATTTTATTTCTTGCATGTCCGTGTCTTTAATCTTTCGATATGTTTCCAAAATTTCCTTGGTGATGTTTCCACATCTATTTGTTCGATGTGCTGATCCCATTTCTCTTTCTGTTTTCATAAATTAGTGCTATTAGTTCTCTTTTCTGTCTCCTGAGTGCATTGTATGCTTCCCTTGATGTCCAAAATCTTCTTATATTTTCTACCGCCCGGCCAATCTCCTCGATCAAATCCACCATTTCTGGTGTCCACCTAAATTGTTTAATGGTTTGGAACGAGTTAATGGGGACGGCCCCTTTATCTGCCCTTTTAATTTCTTCTCTTATCCTATCCAACTCCCCATCGACTTCCTCTAGTGTGGCTTCACCTAGCGAGTTGTGCACGTACGTCTGAAGTACTTCTCTGTACTTATCCCAATCCGCTCTATGGTATGCTTTCCATTTCTTCGAAGGGATTTATATAGCATTCTTGTTTATGTGCATTAGAGTCGCAGTGTGGTCCCTGCAAGAAACATCCACTGGTTCCATAAAATAGTTAAAGAGCAGATTAAAGTTAGCCAAGCAAATGTCTGGTTTTGTTGTGTGTTCAGTGTGTAGGGAAATTGGGTCCCAGTCTTTGCAGCATACGTCTATTAATAAGCGTATTAAGTTGTCTTCCGACTCTGTTTGTATTTCTATACCCAGAAGCCCAACAATGAGCGTTTAAATCGCTTATCAAGATGGCCGGTATCCTATAAGCAGTTTAATACTGGTAATTGGGGGCGTTTTGGTGGCTGGTACCCAGTTGTGACAATTTTGTTTCTTAATTCCATTTTAATTTCTATAGCTAAATATGCATCTTCCGATCCTTATATTGTTTTGTACTGCAATCCTTGCTTGACCGCTATTGCCGCTCCGTCGTGTGTTTCTCCTGAAGGATTTGTGTTAATAACATTGTAGTTCCATATCTTTAATTTCTCGTTTTCTGTGTCTCTTCCATGTTCTGAAATTGTATATTTGTTAATTTGTCGTATTTTTAATTTCTTAATACCCATAATCCAATTGTCTATTTCCGTTCGTTTATTCGTTTTCCGTTTGGTGTGTCCTATCTGTTAAGTTATCGGTGTTTATTCTTCTTTTTCTGGTTTGTCTATCGCTTCTCCTTGGTTCCCTCTCTGCTGACTGCATTCAAGGGTCCTCCTGGTAATTCATCTATGGGTGATGGACCCCTTTTACTTGAGGATTTAGATATGTTATATCTTTGGGCTTTCCTGCGAGTAACCCGTGTGCACTCTTGCTGTGTCGTCGGAGGTATTTTCAGTCTTTGAGTCATCGCTGGTTGTGTCCTCTTCTGTTTCTGCTGCCTGTTGGTTTCGTTTCACCTCTTCGATTAACTTATCTTCTGTCTTTTCTGTGACTTTGATTTTAAAAATGGCGATGAGTCGACTTCTTTCGGGAATTTAATCGGTTGGAGCCAGATGTTTCCATCTTCTTTTTTGTAACTCGATCTTCTTCGTCCCAGTCGATCCTTTGAAATTTCTGATCTTTTCCCCCAAATCTTTGGAAGTTTCTTCGTGATCAAGGCTATCGATCGCATCATCATTATCGTCTCCCTTGTTGTTCGAGGATCAACTGTTTGAGTTTAAGTTTGATTTCTTTACTTCGTTAATATGGATTTCAGCCGTGTTTACATGCAAACAGATAGAGCGTTATTAACTTTTTAAACTATCGTGACGCTGATTGGACAATTATTGCAGTACTTATGTCTAAAAGCTAATTGCTCAATTTGTTAACGCTAAGGTCTGTTATTCCCAAAATGAACGTAAGTATGACAATTAAATGTATCTCAAGCCTGATTGTTTTAATTTTGTAGAATTATGAGTAGGTAGAATGACTATTTATTTATCTGTATTTTTGCGGAAAAAGAGATTAGCAATCATTATTATTCAAAAAGAAAGAAGTTTTAATTACTGTTTGCCATTTCGTGGCTTATTCCAGCTATTTACCAAAGAATAAAGAATCAATCTATATACAGGGTGTCGCAAGAAAAGAAAACCGACATTTAAATCAATATATCTCTGAAAATATTAAATCTAGTTTCTAAAAACTTAATTTGGTTTGTCTATCATTTCTACATCTATATTGAAAATCTTATAAACCTACATCTGCAATTGTAAATTCTGCAATGAAATAGATGAAAGACATAAAAAGTATGCTTGCGCAAGCAGGTAAAATACAGAATCAAACTTAAAATAGAAAGATTTCAAAATCATTTCGTAGAAGGGAGCAGAAAAAAATAAAGGTTCTTTCAACAAGGACGCTTGAGCTTTGTCAGGTGATGGTGGCCATTTTTCTTAAAGTGACATCTGCCAATCCCACTGTGAACTGTTTAGTAGTACTTGGCAAGTCACAATGGAAGGTTATAGCGTTGAACAGCCTGTGAAAATCATCAAATGTTATTATCAAACTCAGTGCTCCGTTCGACAAACGTTCCGTGCATTACGTGATTTCTATCCTCGCCACAATCGTCCTGCCGAGTCCACTGTTCGACGCTCGGTCACCAAATTCCAGGCAAAAGGGTCGATTACCAATTAGCAAACACCAGTACGTGAAGGAAACGCAAGGTCTGCTAAAAACACAGCTGCCGTAAATGAGAGTGTACGGGAAAATCCGAGGCAGTCAATTGCTCGTCATTCACAAGAACTTGGCCTTTCTGCGACTTCAGTTTGGCGAATTATGCGTAGAGACTTGGGTCTGCACACGTACAAAATCCAACTTATCCAGGAACATAAGGTAAACGACCATAGACAACGCCGTGTGTTCGCTGATTGGGCTCTAGAGCAGTTGGAAGTTGCCCCAAATTCCCCCCCAAAAATCATCTTCATCGACGAGGCATATTTTTGGATTAATAGATTTGTGAACAAGCCAAATTGTCGGATTTCGGACGAAAACAATCCACAGGAGATACACCAGCACCAATTGCATCCCAACAAAGTCACTGTTTGGTGCGAATTTTCGTCTAACGGAATCATTGGTCTGTATTTTTTGAGAACGAAGATGAGATTGCCATAACCGTCAACGGTGAGACCTACAGATCGATAATAAGCAACTTCTTTTGGCCTAAACTGGATTATAAGCTTGATATGGATACTGACAACATGTGGTTGCAACAGGACGGTGCTACGTACCACACTGCGCACGCCACGATAGACATTTTGCCCCAGCGATTTTAGAGCAGGGTCATCTCGCCCGGCGGCGACGTCAACTGGCCACCGAGATCATGCGATTTAACGCATTAGACTACTTTCTTTGGAGCTACCTTAATATCGCATGTTTATACAAATAATTTTTAAACCGTTAATGTCCTCAAAGTCAACATAACGAACACCATCCAGCAAATTCAGCTAGATTTATGCGACAAATTCCTCTAAAATTGGGCCTCCCGAATACGTTTTACCAAGCGAAGCTGCGGCAGACATTTGAACGACCTCATATTCGACACGTAATGCCATAAAATGTACGTTCAGTTTTAAAATAAATTGAGTGCATATATCACAAATAACTTGTTTTATTTACATTTAAACTTCGAGCGACCTTATTGAAATACTCTATACAATTGTCTAAAGCCTAGGCTTACCCTAGCCCTAGCCTACTAGGCTTACCAAAATTATTAGCCTAGTTCCTGCTAAGACGTTGTTGGAGAATTGCCACCAGTCAATTTACGCCTCCATATATATTCATTCTTCAAGCATCCTAAAATGCAACTTACAAGTGAACAACGAGCTTTTGTGGTCAGAAATTATTTAAAAACTGGAAGATTTAAACAAGTTTAACAACTTTTTGAACAACTCTTCCCGGATAGAGTTTCCACAAACAAAAAAAAACATCTGGACAAATGTTAATAAGTAGAAGACTGAAGAAACAAGTTTAAATTTAAACAAAAGTCGATCGGATCGCAGGAGAACAGGACAGGCACATGAAAACATTAATCTTGTTTAAGAAAAGCTTATTCAGGATTAAAGAATATCAGTCAGAAAGAATGGTTTGAATATCAGTTAAGAAACGTTTTACCGAATCATTAAACGCGATTTGAAATGGTATCTTTACAAAATGCATTTAAGGCAAGAACTCTTTGAACCAGATTTATCTCGCCGCTTAAATTTTGCCTACTGGTTTCTGCAAAGAAATGTTCGCTTCTTGGAAAACATTGTAATCGGTGATGAAGCTGCATTTTATATAAATGGAAGAGTCAAAAATCATAACACTCGTCAGTATGTGCCACAAAGCAATCCTCCAAATTTTAACCTCAATGTAGGCATATCCAGGGAAAAGGTTTCTGTGTGCGTTGGAATGTGTGGAAACAAAAGTCTTGTGGACCCTTTTTCTACGACAATAACTTGACTGCAGATGGACACCTGAGCCAGATTACAGAAAGGATAGTTCCTGAACTGCGTCAAATTTTGGGAAACGGATTTAAGAGGCTGTGGTGGATTCAAGATGGCGCTCCAGCACATAGAATTTGTACTGTGCGGAAATTGCTGAGGGGCATTTTTAATACACGCATTAGTGCAGTGAACCATCCAATTGAGTGGCCACCCAGATCTGCGGACTTAATATCTTGCGGATTTTTTTTGTGGGTCCATCTCAAGAGTAAAGTGTACTTTTCTCCACCAGAAAACACAGACGCTTTGAAGCAAAGGATTAGAAAAGAACTTGATTTACTAAAGGAAAATCAGGATTTAGTTAAAAGAATTATGGTAGAAATGTGAAGAAGGATGCAAGTATGTGTAGAAAGAAATGGAGGCTATACCGAAGGAAACGGATATTAGCCTCTTACATTATAAATAATAATTAACTATGTTTTTTTAATAAATATTAGAAATTAAATTGTATTATTATGTCTTTCATCTACTTCATTGCAGAATTTACAATTCTAGATGTAAGTTTATAAAGTTTCCAACATAGATGCTAAAAAGATAGACAAACAAAATTAAGTTTTTAGAAACTATCTAGCTTTAATATTTTCAGCGATATATTGATTTAAATTCCCATCATTATAACTATGATGGACTATGCAGTCAAGGCATATTTAAGGCAATAGGGATGCTGGTTTGAAGATTAGGCTACGGCAGAGCCCAGCGCTCGAGGGTTTTTCGGTATGTGCCATAGCTGCAACCTTCGGGTAAGAGTGAAGCCCTTGTACTCGAGGAATTGGCCAAAACCACATAGAGAAGCAACCCACGTGTCTGTGTATGCTGGGAGTCACTATAATAACCAAACCCTTGATGGGTTCGCCCCTGAGTAGTGGCAGTTGATTCAGCCACTGCTCTTCATAAAGTCCGATGTGAATAATCCCTCTAGAGCAGTGGTTCTCAACCTTTTGATGCTCACGGCAACTTTGCCAAGCTTTTCAGATTACCCGGCACCCTTATTAGAAATTATCGTTTTCCTATATTGTTTTCAACCCCTATTGCCTATTAAAGTGTTCGTTCTCACATGGCAGTGGTTCTCGATCTTTTTCGTCCGGTGTTTTATTCAAGCTATCAACCTTTCCAAGTTAATTTATATCAATTTAATGCCCCAATAAGTATATGAAAAACACACACACATATATATATATATATATATATATATATATATATATATATATATATATATATATATATATATATATATATACTCTGATCTTGCTTTATTAATAATAAAAAAGAACAACATACCATACCAAAATAAGATTATCAGTAGTAAGAGCAAAGATACCACAATATGATCCATGCATTTATCGATGCAAAACCTAAGATGGCTGCTTGGAACACAAACTCTTAATATTAGGTCTAATTGCTGATATTGCTACTTGCCTATTGTCCTCAAGAGATGAAAGTTTATTAATGGATTTAGATTTAATTGTTAGCATAACAGAGAATGACTGCTCACACAAATACGATGTTGAGAAAGGTAAAAGTGGATATGTTGCCTATTCAGCCAAATTTGGATACTTCTCCACTAGTCCGCGCCAAAACATAGTCAATGATTCCTCACTCTTCTCGAACTTGACTATTAGGATGGAATCAGCACACAGATAAATAAATTCTTCACGTTCTATTGCCATGAAGTCCAGTTCCTCAGCCCTGTTAGCCAGTTCGAAGGGTGATACAATCCAGTCGAGATTCTCTATAGAAAGGGAAAAGGAAACATAAATCAATTGCTTCTTTTCAAATGATGTACAAAGAAATATTTGAGACGCCTAATAGTATTATTTCCTGCTTGCTTGAGAAGAGAAGGAAATTTTGATAGGTTGTCTTTTTGATCAGCTGACTTCCATGTATCCAACTTTCTCTGGAAACCTTAAATTTTGTTAGGGAATGTAACTATTGTCTCCAGTTTCGCCTGTATTAAGAGATTTAATTAATTAAGCTTCATGAAAATATCCGCCCAGAATGACAGATTTAAACACCAAGCACAATTTTGAAGCAGACAGGGGTGCATCTTTATTCTCCTGTTCAAAAAATACTTCCAGTTTATCTTTGAGTTCGAGAACCAGGTTCAGCACACAACATCGGTATAGCCACCTTGCATCAGTATGCAACCCAGTGATATATTAGTTGCACCTATATCCTGGCATATGAAATTCACCATCTTGACACTCTGATTCTAAACTTCATTAAGCTCTTCACTACATGTTTTTTTTGCAACCAAAGCCTTTATGTGCATGAAAAAATGGGTTGTAATAAAAGATGGATTTTCTTTCCGTGCTATGGTAATGAACCCCTTGTACTTCCCTATCATCGATGGCGCACCATCAGTATATATGCTACAATAGTCTTTCCATGAAAGACCATGGTCAGTAAGATACGATGTTATAGTTTGAAAAATGTCCTCCCAGTGGATGTGGTCTTTAGTTCTTTGAAAAACATAAGCTTTTCTACAACTCCTTCATCAATGAATCTACAAAACCTAAACAATTGACATTTAACAGCTATGCCCGTACACAACCTGTTCATTGAAATCAACTGAAATTTCAGATATCCTACGACTGATTGTGCTAATGAAGAAATTTACTTTAGAAATCTGGACCTGAGCATCTTTGCTAAGCATATGAGGCTTTATTTTCATTGCTATCAGCTCTGCTACTTTAAATGAGGTTTCAATGGTATTGTCAGCTATTCTTACTCTTTTGATCATTTTACTAGCTGCAATTTTATGCCTTTCTAGCTAACGAGAAAAATATTGCATGCCTTTCTGCGACACACCAGGGTCTTTGTTAGTGAGGTGCCGCTTCAGCTTAATAGGTACTATGGCTTCATTGCTGAGTGTATCTTTACATACCACACACACAGGGCGATGATTATCTTCACCATTGTTTGATACAAAACCATGTGCTAAGTAGGAATTATCGTAAGTCCGTTTCTATATAAGAGGGGCTTCTTTTTCCTTACTACATTTTGACCCAGATGGACGAGGAACACTTTCATTATTTGAGGTCAAAACAGAACAAACAGTGACCACTAGAGTGACTCTTTGATTTTCATTTTGTTTCTTCTTTTTCGCTTCCTCAGTACGAGCTTATCCATAGTTATGAACCCTCTCCTACTCTGCCACGGGAAACTACCCCCCGCCCCCCCCAAAATCCATTATTCTCCCTTCCTCAACCTCAGGGCTCAACGAACATTGTGTTCACCTACATATAATCATACATTATTCTGGGGATACACTGGGGGTGGTATGTGGATATGCATGGGTTTTGTGTACGTGAGAGGCGAGACATCCTCAGATCGTCATAACCTGCACGTGAGGAAGGCAGAGAGCGTCTCAGTACTAATTAAGGAAATATATGATATTATTATGAGAGGGCGGAGGAAGGGGTGTGGGAGGACGGGGTATGGGAGGCGGAAGTATGCGGCGCCTCGTGGTGAAGCTGTGTGTATGTGTGATATTCCCAGTGTATTCTGCTATCACATGACTGTGATATGTCTTCCATATCATTTATAGGTTGAAAATTTGTGTTCGAAACATTCTCCAATGGCTAAATCTCTATTTAACACGATTTATGTATGCATTTAAAAGTATAATATTTTGTTTATATTAAAATATTTTCCCGAATCTCGCAACACTCTTTCGTACCGTGGCACACCTGTTGACAACCTCTGCTCTAGAGAAGCCCTAGAGGCCCCATCCATTCATCCTTATTTCATTTTCTATCATCTTTCTTTCTTGCTCCTTGCAGTATTTTGTAACTGTAACATAGAGCGAAAGAAAGGGTTAACAATATAAATAGCTTACACTCGCTTAACGCACATATGTGCGCCTATTTAACAAGACGAACATGTTTTTTTATTGAGGGAAACGGTAAGGCAGGGGGAAAAAGAGGAACAACGAAGAAATTCATATCCTCTTAAGAGATGGTGAACCAGACGAAGAGAGTTCCGAATCTCGCAGCACCCTTTGGTGCCGTGGCACACCGGTTGAGAACATTACCCATAAAGAGTAAAGTTTTCGAGTTCCTATTCGTAGAAATAAATGTGGCGCTAATTTATCTAATCGAATTTGCAAAAGGATATATAGCATTATCCATGTAATATAAGAATGTAGACGCTATACTATCGAACAACGGAAGGAAAGTTATAAAATTTAATAACCACACCGGTTTTTTAGTTTACTTTTGAAAGCAATGAAGGGAGGTATCCTTGCCTTCAACATGTTCATACCCCTATAAAACATCGAATAAGAAACCTTCCATATGTGCTTTGTATGTTATAAGCTAGAACAACATACGTAAACCAATCAAAGAAAAGATTTTATGTAGTCATTACAGCATGGAATGCCACCGCTACAAAGATTGCGACTCAAGCACAAAGAAATGCCGTAACTGCCAAGGTGAACTCATCCACCTAAACGACGTTAACATAAATAGAGAAGGAATGAAACTTTGAAACTACGAGGTGTTAACAGTGAATCGCTCATAAGGAAGATAAGTAGTAAAAAAGGGAAAAAATATCAATAAATACAAGGGGGTAGAAGAATCCCAGTTAACAATAGAATTCGAGATGAACCTGGAGAAGATAATAGTCACAAAAGGCTATGAACACCAAAGGTGCAACTACTTGCCAATTCAGACATGGCTCAATTTAACCGGATCTTACCTATCATACTCATGGGTGACTTAAGCACAAGATGTGAAGAAGCCAGTTTCAAAAATGTTAATGGGATAGGAAGATGTCTCAATACGCTGATGGGCAGGAATATCGTGCCCAGCCTCCGCCCAGACTTTCCCACTTTCACCCAAGAAAAACAGCCATTTAAGCGAGATATAAGTTTGGGCAAATCTCTTCTAGTCACTATATCGATATTTCAATGACCATCAACAGAAACTCGATAAAATATCATCACTGCGCCTAGCTAAAGATTATACAAATGCAGATTAAGGCGAGGCAACGCTCGAAGAAATTGACGAGGAAATAAAGCAGCTGAATGGGAAAATTTTACAAACAACGATAATTCAATCCCAAAATCCCCTTGAGAAAATTTCAGCCAATAAATGGACAGAATATATAAGAATTTACACCGCAAAATGGAAAAAATATATCATTGATGCATCGGAGCGGACCGACCCGGAATATGACTCAATGAAAAAGAGGGAAAATTGAGAAATTGAGTCAGCTGATATCCGCGCAACAATGTCAGAAATAGGAAGAGGCAATAGAAGAACTAGATAATGAAGCCTAACACAAAGAATTCCAGAA
Organism: Ceratothoa steindachneri; assembly: GCA_963969495.1. Classification (NCBI taxonomy): domain Eukaryota; kingdom Metazoa; phylum Arthropoda; class Malacostraca; order Isopoda; family Cymothoidae; genus Ceratothoa; species Ceratothoa steindachneri. The sequence continues at coordinate 130,772,145 of OZ018317.1, read as the reverse complement.
AAAAATAAGATTAAAGGAATCACTGCAACAAAGTAAATGTAAATATAGGATTCGGAAGGAGAGATTTAAAAAGACGAATAAGAAATCGACGCAATATTTAGAGAACAGCGGGAAATAGATTCAAAATAAACCTGGAAGAAAATTCTCATTTCCATATAGTGTTTTGGCTTGAATAATAGACGAGTAAATGAAATCATAGAAAATGGGTCCCCAAACAAGCAAATAGAATTCTACAGAAAAAGAAGCCAATGAAGAAAATATTACTATAGAGAAAATTCAAAGCACCCTCCATTCATTCAAACAAAAGGGCCAAGCCATATAAGCTTCAACAAGTCAAACTATACAAAAGTGCCACAGTAGATCCTAAATGAGATGCTTAACATCTTTAAAGCCTATATGAACATAGGATATTTTACTCCCTGTGCAGTATGGCATGGCGCGTAGTCCTACATAAATAATACTTGCTGGCTCAGAGATGCTCGAAATAGAGGTAGAATATGTTGTTGTACGAAGTTTAGGTACACATTCGCATTTATCATACCAAATATTCCAACTAACGGACAAAATTCTTCAGACGAAATGTTTCCACATACCATGGCGCTGCCTCCTCTATGCTTGGCAGACTTTTCAACACATTTAGGGGTAGTTCCATAATCTACAGCGCGTCTAAAAAAGCGTCTGCCATCAGATTAAACTAAACTAAATTTAGTTTTGTTGCTGAAAGGAATTCACTCCCAATCTTCACCTCTCCGAACAACATGAGTTTCAGCATATTCGAGTCTCGCCTTCTGGTCCTTCTTACTCTTGCTTAGTTAAGTTGCTAGAGAAGGGACTTTTGAACTAGATACGTTGAAATGACTGGACTCTGTAAAACGGCTCACTTCTTTTCAACTGTTACTCATAATTTTTCGAGAAATTCTTTCTGCACTCTCGAAGGTAACCTTCATGGAGAAGCGCCCAATAGCTTTGTCTGTCCAACGGTAGCTATGCGAAGGTCGACCGACTTTTGCATGAGATTTACAGCTTTTGTTTTCATTGTATATCTTCAGAACAATCTTGGACTTTCCTACCACTCTTTAAATCGAAGAAAACTTCCTCCCTAAAGTTTTCAATATTTTTCAATATTTTGTTTTATTGGTTTACTTAGTATAATTTCTTGAATATACGAGGGGCGTTCAATAAGTTTTGCAATTCGGATATAATGAAACAAGATATGAGGAAAAGTGTTTTATTATTTTTCAATATAACTACCGTCGATTTCTATGCACTTGAGCCACTTGTCTCTGAGGCTTCGAATTCCGGACAACCATAGATCTCCCTCATCAGAAAAGTCTAGGAGTAAAAGGGTGCATGTTGAAAAGTTTTAATCTCGATTATTTTTTATTTTTCCAATCTTCTTTTCATTATATTCTTCAGTAACCTCGAAATCTAAGGCAACAACTTACTTCTAGCTAGAGGTGACTAGAGAAGCTCTAGGATTTCAGCATATGTAACCCTAAATATTTTAATGCCACACACGCGTCTATTCTAATATTCTATTTCTGTTCATTTTTTTTTATTTTTTCCTAGTGCAGTCATGAGGCTCAACTATCGAAGATCGAATGGAGTTAACGAGTTATATAATAATAAGAAGAACTGAAGATAATTTGCTCTATGGCCTATTTGTGTTATCCGGATATGAGGCAATTCTTCGTAATGAAACGTCGACGATGTCATTTACAAGTATAATATATAGCGAAGCTAAAACAGAATCATGTTGAGGCCCATTAGTGTGCGAGTATTATTGAGGAGGGTACCTAAAGCAAAGGGTAAAATCGAGATAGACTGATTTAACTGCTCTGTAGAGGTCATAGATGCCTAACATAGTGTGAGCGCCCCTCTCCATTAACTAATTTAGTTTAACAGAAGCAAAGTTTTATAAAACTATTGACCTTATTCATTTATCCATTTTATCTTCCAAGTAATCACTAAGTTTTTCAGTTATGAAAGACCTGTACAAAAAACTGGAGTTAAGCAAGAACCTTCTTATATTTCAGCTGTCTCTTTTTTAATATGAGAAGATGTATAACAACAGCAACGAAAACATTTTTCCGCCTCTTGCAGAAAATCTTCGAAAGTCTCGTAAAGGGTCCGGTAAACTCCGCAAATGAATATCACCTGGAGACCTAAAGATTACAATTGCAAAAAGAAGAAATACTCGTAGGCATAGTAGATATATCTTAAAACTTACTGACCACTAGAAAGCACATATGGGCTTGTAATTGCCTTGCATCTAGATGACAGAAAAAAATCATATATCCTCCTTTACTTGTTGCAACTACAGTAAATACTGAATTTTAAACACAACTTTATCTCTTATCAGAATGCCTTGGTCTAGAAATGATACATCAGTTGTCGCAGAAATGATTCCAAATGAGAAAAAAGTAAATCGATATCTACCATTTAGAAACTTACTTGATTGAAAGGGCTAGTTTTGCCACTCTTCCTTATTATCACTGGATTACATTAGTTTGTTATATTTTATATAAGATAAGTCAAAAGTACGTATACATTATTTATTTTTTAATTTGGTTATTATTTCTGTAAAGTAAAAATTAAATAGTGAGAAGGAAAACTACATTAAGCTATAATTTCGAACTATGGGTATAACTTTCTTTCCATTAAAGCCCTCTTTCTTCAGAATTTCGAGCATCTTTACTTTCTTATAAAGGATAGATTAGCTTAAAAGCACTTTCTGTAATTCAAACTAAACTAACCCCAGAAATGCAAATTTTGATATAAAACCCCGTGCATTTTCCAATTTTCACATGGTAGTATAGAGAGTTTTAACCCCAAAGCTGACAAATTGCGATAAATGACAAATTCCAAGAAATTACTTGACATTGAAAAATTTGAGAATGCAAACTATTTTTTCATATTTCATCGTTAATAAATCGAGAGTATGAAGGCAAGAAGACAGGACATGCAGAGGTGAACAAAGAACATACAAGGTAGGGAAGGTGAATTACAATTGTTATTGTATAGCTGAAAGATAAGGCGAGAAGTCTTGAAACGAGTCCCGTACTTATATTTTTTTCTCATATTGTTTTTATCTCTTGAAAGAACATCTAATAAATTATACGAATTTAATCTATCTCTTAACGAAAAGGTAAAGATTTTGAAAACAAACTGCTTGTTTTTCTCTCGCTATGGTCATACAAGCTTATTTCTATTCCTTGTAAAAATAGTTCAAAATAACTAAATTGAGTAACCTCATCAACTTCTTCCTGTTCTATAAAAAGAAGATTTTAAAAGTATAATGCATTTTTATACTTTTACCCAAATCTAGTGAGGATTTATATAAAAAGTTGAAAAATCCGAATCTTTGTTGGATTTAAGATCTAATGATACGGACTGAAAACTTAGGTCACGGCAAAAAGGCCATTAGCTAAGTGATTAATTCATAGCTGTTACTCATATCTCAGAACGAAAAAATCGGATAAAATCAAATAAGGATTCTCACCTGAAGGTAACACGCCCATTGTTTTAAGGGTCACTCATCTCCAAAAAGTGAAAACTTAAGGTCATTTATCCTCTAGTGAGAAGGTTGGAATACTCTCCATCATAACATACGATTACTAAAAGATTGTAGGCTTAGAAGGTAAAACCTGGTATGTATATAAAAATATGTACATACCTAAATCTAATAAACACTTTGGAGAATGCAGATTAGAGGGGTAATAACCCATATCAGCAAATAATTTAAAAGAAAATGTAGGCAGAAAAGAAACACAAAAACAAAGAAAAGAAAGAAGATTAGCTGTAAAGACTCAGAGCTAACGAGATCAGATATGGAAGAAAATATTTATAAGACATTTTTTGCTACCTCCACTTTCCCATGTGATGAGGTTGCGGAATCGTGTGATTATCAGTTCCCACCCCCTATTTCTTGTTTAATACGAGTAATTTAACAGCGCCTAGCGGCTCAAGCTCACAAGGTTTGCCCACACAGTCCCACTCAACACACCATAACGTAACAATAATTCAATTGATGTACTGCCAAAGTACCTCTCGTATGAAGCCTTAACTGAGAGGGGGTTCCAATATTTTCAGTATCTGCTTCTGTCTCTTGAGTTAGTTCCCTTTATGATTTATTGTGTACGGCTGTCCAGGTTTAGCATCCTTCCATAATAATACAAACCTCGATGCACCTACGCTCCCACTTAACCCTCTTATTCTAATGAATGAATAGAAAATCACTCAACATTTATTTTTTATATCATTAACTCCATATATATCTTTGATTAATCTTTTATATAAAAATGAATATTTCCAATACTATGAATTATGTACATCTTCTCACTAAAACTTATTCTAGGTTTTACATGTCTCTATTGGGTCTGGGAAGCAGAAGGGAGACCCCGCCCTAATTACCACTCATAACAATACATGTGGTTCTCGAGAATGGGGTTACTACGCTAACTAAAATTATGTTTCCCATTTCTAGGTAGAATATCGGCAGGCTAGCTCAAAATGCGGTGCCAGTAACCTCTTACACTGGTATGTTCTGGTGTGACACCAAGGCGTTATCTTTGTTGGAAAACTAACTTATTTACGCAATAGCAACATTCGTGATGGCAGTAACTCAGGGTTGTATTTTGGATCCGGTCGTCGTGCATCATCGGCGGTATAGGAATTAGCCCACGATTTGAGCCAGTTTCCACTTCAAACACCTCTTCCTTCTCATCTTCTGTTGTCGAAGATTCATTCTTATCGTATTTCTCGCTAGGAAAATCGATTTCTTCGTAAGCGATAATAGCGGCTTCATCAACAAATTATTCATAGTACAAATGAGTAGGTATTATCATTGAAGGCGTAAGTTATCAGCCAAAGTTAAATGCGGGCAAGAAGAAAAAAACTTTAGCAAGGACACACTGTGTTAAATAGAATAAATCGCAGATGAGATGCAATAATTTTATCTAGATTTCGCATATACGAGGGGCGGTCAATATGTTTTGCGAATCGGTAGGGCAAAAAGAGGAAGGGGGATGGCTGTTTGTGGGGGTGTTAGGACAAGTTATGACAAGTCAGGACCTGCAACCGCACGCTCCTGCCTCGTCTATTTAAAAAAACGTAGCAGATCGCAGATCGTCAGTCACAAATTTTTCAACAATGGAGAAGGTTGAGCACCGCGCAGTGATCAAATTTTTTACCAAGGAAGGCAAGAATGCAAAAGAGATCCATGAACGCATGGTTGCAGTGTACACCGACACCTCCCCTTCCTATGAAACCATTGCTCGCTGGAATAGTGAGTTCTGCCATGGTTGTGAGTCCCTGGAAGATGACCCCTGTCCAGGACGGCCGTCAGACGTGACCAACGAGGACAATGTGGCCCGTATGGAGAGGATGATCCTCAAAACTCGACGGGTGAAGGTCGAAGAAATCGAGTGAGAACTTGGAATATCACATGGAAGTGTTATCAACATCATCCACGACAATTTGGAAATGACCATGGTCTCTGCCCGTTAGGTCCCTAGAAACCTCACGCCCCATGATCGACTTCAACGTCGTCAACGTCTACAAGACCAGAGTTGCACAAGCTGCCCTGCGCGAGTGCGGATTCGAGGAACTCAACCATCCCCCCTACAGTCCAGATCAGGCCCCTAGCGACTACTTTTTATTTCGCCAGCTCAAGGTTCTACTGCGTGGACGCCGGTTTGGGGGCGATGAAGATGTCCAGCTCGCCATCCAGGAGTGGATTGAGCAGCAGTCGGGAGATTTCTGGCTGTCGGGAATTCAAAGCCTCAGGGACAAGTGGCGCAAGTGCATTGAAGTCGCGGGTAGTTATATTGTAAAATAATAAAAGACTTTTCCTCATATCTCGTTTCCTTATATCCGAATTGCAAAACTTATTGACCACCCTTCGTAAATAATATACATAATATCATACAACCCACTGTTTAAAGCATGAGAGACTACCAAATTCCTGTTATAATGCGTGGTTCAAAACGTTTAGGAAATCACATATCATACACGAGAGAAAAAGAGAAGGAAAGGTATGAATAATGAGTAGAAATAATATATAGAAAAACGGGGAACTGAGAAATATAAATGAATAAAAAAGTATTGAGATAAATAGTGGGAGAAAGAGGAATAATAATAAGAATTTCTACCTGTGTAGAAAAAACAACGACAGATAAAATTACGATTAGCATTATTTGATGTATTCATTTCTGTAAGAAGATGGGCGTTTCTGAGACAACTGAGAAAGAAGGAAACATAAAACCAACGAGAGAATTTTCACTCCCTTATATAGGTACATATATGCGTTCATATATATATATATATATATATATATATATATATATATATATATATATATATATATATATAACCAAATAAACTTTGACTTGAGGCGTAGGTTCGTGCCTCAGTGATCGCTTGAGGATCGTCCTCTAAGAGTGCTAATCTTTAGCTTTATTCTTGTAAATAAATAAAAAGTGTTTCTTTCTTGACTTCATCAATTATTGCAAATTTAACTCGTTTGAGGACAATTAAAACAGTGTTTTTACTAAAGAAATAGACTTTAATGAACATAAACCCTCTCACTAAATAACATAAAAAAATATAATCCAATACAATTAAAAAAGAAATTGGGATTGCCTGGCGAGCTCTCGAAGCTCGATCGAGATAGAATTTTACTGGGAAAACAATTTTAAGTTAAGATCTTTGTCTTTGGCCAGACATCTAATAAACTAATTATTATGCACGGGTACATAAACAACAGGATTATTCTTCACTCACATAAGGTAATGGAGATTAAATACTCGCAACCAGTTAGACTATCCTCGGAGATTTTATCCGGAAAGGCGTTGCTCGAGTTGTTTGCTCAATAGATGGCGTTCGTTGACCTGCCTTTTGAGTTGTCGGGTGACGTCACGAGGGATCTGAATGGGGTGGAGGTGACTTCAAACGAAAGCTTAGTCCTTCTACTTTCTTCCGGACGAGATGAAATCGTTGTCGTCTTTTTATTTTTTCTATCTCATTGGGGTTTGTCCAACTCAGATAGAGTAAGATTTGGAGTCCTTAAACTGGCTAGCTTGATACTTAATATCTTCGGGGGTCGAACGGCGTCGAGCTTCCTTGTTGCAATCTGGTTTTGTACAAGGACTGGAAGTTCTCCTTAATTTGCAGAAAACTTTCTACCGGTGATTTTTCTGGTTATTCTCGAACTCGAAAAATCTTCTGTCAACCGGTGACTTTCTTCTCTCTCCAGTTAGAACGAAAAAAAAGACTGGTTTCCTTGGGTCAACCTGATATATACCCAAATTACTCCCGCGGGATAATGGGGAGGTGGAAGGGGGACTCGCAAGGTGAGACTTTAGGTTGGTCTCCCGCGCTTGGTGTCTTGTAGCTCCGAGAGAGGGTAATACGAGATCGGTAGTTTGCACTTTTGAATGGATTGTTTATAAGTACACCCTTGAAGGGCCTGCCTTTTGAGCTGAGGTCAGGAATCTGTCTCGTAATATTTACCCTTTTGCCCGTTCTCCTATGTTACCGGAGAACATCGGAGGGGACAAGCTAAACCCAGATGTCTTTTGTTATTATTTCCTTGGCCTCGATATATATATATATATATATATATATATATATATATATATATATATATATATATATATATAGATAGATACTAAACTCTTATTATACCTCTACACACAGGGGAGAGCGCGATAAATGAATGATATGCTGTGACCCGAAGTCAGCCATTTCAGATGATCTGTGTCAAAATATTAAAGATCCCCATGTGTAAATTTATACACAGTAGCACTCCAAACCACTTATGGCATGGTCTTTCTCCCTTCTTTTCATATAGGTTCTCTCTTCAGATAAAATCGCTTTTTTTGCTAATCTGCGAATATACCAGGAATGTTTTATTCAAGGAGAACGGTTAGGAGAAGAAGAAAATTATATAACCAAATAAGAAGATGCATAATTAACGAATAAACAAGTAAAGTTTGGAGACAGAATAACAACATATGGATAAGAATCCTTACACGCGTAGAATAGGACAATGACATGAAAAATTCCCCCTCGCATTATTTGATATTAAATTCATTTGTGCAAGACGACGGGCGTTTCTGAGACCAGTGAGACAGTAGGAAACAGAAAAGCAATTAAAGCATTTGGCCTCACTCAAGTAGTAAACATATAACATAGAAAGAAAGAAAGAAAAAATATAAGCTATCTGCTTTAACACTATTTGTGCTAGTTAAGCACCTAAGCATAATGGAAGAGCTAAAAGAGAGATACAAATGGGGGAAGTCAAATTTTCATACGTTCATAAACTTACATATTTTTTACTTGCTCTTATTCTTTTCTTCTAAATATGGCTTGCCTTCGTTGTGCTGTTCTTTGCTCATCTTGATATATGTCCTCCAATATCCATTTCTCTTGCCTTTCATAATCTTCGTTTTCTTGTCTCACGTTCACTTTTCAATTTTTCTTGTACTATATGGATATATAGTCTGCAATATACGGTTTCTGCATCTTTCTTCCTTCAGAAAGCTTTTGAAATGAAGAACGAATGGAGTCTGTACTCGTTTGTTCACCCGCAAATCTTGTATTTGCTATTTCTTTGTATGTGATATAGATAGTAAACCTTAAAATAATAAACGGATTGGAAATATGGTATAAAAATCCCGTGAAAGTACCTTCCATTCCCGGGAGATATTGTGTTTTACATGGTGACGCTCCAGAGATGTTTGATTTGTTGTGCCAGGTAGCTAATCGGTAGACCCGATTTTAACTCTACCATGATATTACAGTTTTTGCTTTGTTATGATTCTTGTATTCTAAATATGGTATGCCTTCATTGTCTTATCATTTGCTCTCCTTGATTTTTGTCTTCTAATTTCCTTTGTCTTGCCTTTAAAAGACTTCGAATTCTTGTCCCATGTGCTCTTACACGTCCAAGCAGAGTTAAAGTTACGTTGTTCATTTACCTTCTTAGGAAATGGTGGATGGTTCGTAATTTTTCTGACTCTGGTCTCGTTATCGATCACTAAGCCATGTATTCTTTAGAGATCTACATGTGCATAGAGTGCGTAAAGGCAATTAAGGCAGGGAAAAAGAGAGGACTAAGTGAAGACAATATTAAATAATGGCGTTATACTATAAAGCTATTAAATTATGGAATAACAAGCCAAAAGTTTGCACAGTAAATCTTTAAGAGCCCTGAATTAACATAATCCTTCAAGAAGAAATTAAATTTACAAGAAAAAACTAAACGCCTTATAAATTTGATAACCTCATTTCATTTTTCATAAAACCTGTTTAATACAACGTTCGTTGATTAAAATTATAATTTATTTAATTTATATATTTTTTATAGATTAATCCTATGGCCTTTTTGCGATTAAATACACAAATTAGATTAGAACTTCTCTATTTATGGACCTAATTCACGGGCAAAACTAAGAATTATGGAAAATGATCCAGTGATTTTTTAATGAAGTTCATTATGAATTTGTAGATTAGTACAATCTTATTTTCTTTTTAATTATCCTATTTTTATTTTGTTTACATGAGCATCAAATATTACTTGTATGAAGCGAGATGAACGCATTACTTGTGTGGGAGTCTGTTTTGCTTTCACCGGTTTACCATCAATTTTATTTGTTTTTGAAAACTTGAACATGGGATACAAGTCAATAAAGATGGTTATTTGATAGGATTATTGTGTTTGAGCATAAGAGGTTCATTTATTAGGTTGCCCGGAAATTAATGTCAGGTTTGTAAAAAGAAAATAAAATATTTTTTAATATAAGAAAAGATTAATTCAGCAAAAGAGTGTCCATCATTGTTGAAAATACTCCTCCGGTGGGTACATTTCGGGAAGACTTCATTCCGTTTAGCTATAGTATATGATTTGATGTTTTATCCACCTCTTGCATTATCCTTCACTTTATGTGGTACGGCTAGAGTAAATGATAATGACATGGTGTACGTTCTGGTGAATATGGAAAATGAGGCCCAATTTCACAACTCAACACCCCGCAAATTCTCTGGTCAAACATCCCACATGTAGACATACATTGTTATAAAGGAGCGGGACTCCCTTTTATTTAATGAAGGGCGTTGTTTTGCTCGAGATTTTCATTTAAATGTTGCAATTGTTGAACATACAATGCGAATCAAGTGTTCAGAAAAATATTTTAATTTATATGCGAATGGGAGTAAACAAAGAAAATGTTTAAATCAGTGAATGTGATCTTTCGGTTTGTATACACAAATTTTCATATTCTTTCTCTTTGCAGCAGATGGTAAGGTGTGGTTAAAAAGGTCATTACTTGATCTCTTAAACATGAGCATTTGTTTTATCTGAGAGCTAATTCTCTTTCACCAAGCTTAAATGGAAACCAGTAAATTTATTGAATTACGATTAGATAGAGAACATAATAAAGTCAACTCAAGTGAGGAAAGACATTCGAATTCAACAAATAAAAAAACTGTAAGGCAGAATCTGGTGGCGAAAGATCTGCGAATTCCGATTATGCGAATTATTATAAAGATGAAAACTTGTACCTCTCAGCATTTTCAATCCTAGGTATAACTCTTGGTTTAAGTATACCTTCAACTCACTGGGTCCTGATTGCATGACCCGAAAACCAGTTGGGATTAATAGATCGCCTCTATCTTGAAATTTTAACGAAGATTGAAGCAAATCAATTTTTTTTTGTCTGGATCCTAACCCGAGACAAGACTTACATTTATCAATACACTCCAGAGATGAGGTCAGCACACAAGGATAAGGCTACTTTTTTCTGGGACTCAGACGAAGTTGGTTTATACGATTACTAATTCGATAATAATAAATGAATTAGTTGGTATTCAATTTGATACAATATACCTGTAAATGCGAGACTGATCTTCTTGTTGTAAAGAAGTTCAGTGAACTGCACTGTAACTTTCAACCTCCACTTCATGATAATCCACAAGTAATCCAAGTCTTGAGAATAGGTTCCCACTATTACTATACACCTACCATAACATTAAGGTCCAGCTGGAATCACTACCACATTTAACACTCTTTCCAAAGAAATAGATGCAGCTTCCTTTCGGGCAAAGATGTAACACAAAAGCGGTGCTTTTCATATATTTAATGCATTTTCACTAATCAAAGTTTAATAGGAGTTTGTAGGAATATATTTGGTTTCTTATTTGCGGCATTTTGCGAGGCTAATCTTCATTATTTCCTTACAAGAAACAACCAACGAGGACACGAATATCTCAGAAGAAGGGTAGCGTGTGCCAAGTCATTAAGTCAGGGAAAGTCAAAATGACGCTTTCGTGAGCTCTACTTCAGTTATTTTCCAAACTAAGAAGCGAAAATCAACGAGGGCATGATACTTTCAGGAGTAGAGGAGTACGCTGAGTGGTAAGGCCAAGGGAAGTGAAATGTACGGAATATACCTTAAGAGGACGCCCGGGTGGTCGTCTAACCCTCCCAAACATGTCAAAATCTCAGAAAAAAGGGTGCAGGATAACCATATTATAGTTAAAATGTTAAGGATTAAGTGGCACCAGGCCCTAACCCAGCAGGGTAAGTTCCAAAGAGTTGTGCTTTAACGTTGCTTTGAGCACCGAGAAGTCTCCTCTTTAGAAAAATTGGACACTCAAACTTTCTTTCATACATTTTAGTTATCCTAACTTCATCCATTTCAGATCTTCTCATTACCAACCCTTAACGGAGATGGCCTCGTTGGTTATCTCTTCTTAGTTTTGGGGCATATTAGCACTTTATTATGAGCAGCAATGTAATGCAAAATGAACTTTATCGACTAACGATACAGGTGCTATACAATTAATTACAGTATAATATATATATATATATATATATATATATATATATATATATATATATATATATATATATATATATATATATATTGTTCATGAATGGATTTTTTTAAGCATTGAGAAAAAACAGGATTGAATATTAGAGTCAATTAGCATTTCTAGCTCTTGTAAAAACTACTAGCTTGATCATTCATAACTATATTGATCTTTATATATAAAAAAGAAGCAAATTTTGCGACTAAAGCTAAGGCAGGACATGGAATTTGTTGTAAGCAACAATCTTCAACCTTTCTCAATTATTCCTGGATATTTAATGTCACGATTATATGGATTGTCAAAGGGAACTTTTAATATCCAGTCCACCCAATCAATTTTTATATTATCTTTTTTACTCTTTTTGTCATGATGATCATTATTTTGAACACATTTGGCCTTATTTCTGTAGAGTTGCCACTCACTATTGTCGAGGTTCTTCTGGTGTTCCTAATAGCTCGTCCTCTTATTTTAAAAAAAGATTTTGGAATTGAATTAATTAATAATTACTTTTTGATTAATCTTTTCAATAGACTATTTGAATTATGAAAGATTTTGCTTGCCTTTTCTAGTCATTTGAGGATAGAGGTGAATATATTGTAATTGAATATTTACTTCTAAATTTGTATCTTCTTTGCTTTTATGTTCTAAATTCGTTTCAGTTTGCGAAATGTAAGATATTGACGGCGAGAACGTGGCATTTTGATAATTGTAACAACAATTAGAATAAAGATTTGCTTACCAGAAACCGAGTTTCACTCATCATTCTCCCTCTTACAGGAAACTCTCTCTCCTCCTTCCATCTCTCAATGTGGATGGGTTTTACCAATGCCATTTCGCGTCTTTTCGAATATAACCTAAATTCCGGTATTGTTCATTTATCGATATTTAGATAAATTTGCTGCTTAAAAAATATTGGTAACAGAGAGAGAAAAGTAGAGAGTAAATTAATTTTACTTGATAAAAAAGGGAAACTCGTGTGATCAACGAGCGCATTTTCATTCGATGGTAAACGAGTAGATCGGAGAAAAAGGTGAGGAGAGAGAAATAACAGGATTAAAGGAAAAAGGTAAGTATATAAAACACTGCAAAACCAAATCTTCTTATCCCTAATTTCTGGGACCACGCATAAGTTCGGACCGAGATAACATGGAATAACAAGTTCAAGGTACACCATTGTTGAAGCAAAGAAGCCACCGCCTTCTTCAACTTCTTGACTTTTTGTTCTCTTTCCTGTTCTCTATTTTTATTCTCTTTTCTAGATCTCAAACGATTAACCTCTCACCAAAATCTATTAAGAAGTTACCCTACATTATTCTACCTTAAATTCCTGCAATTATATAAAGAGCCGTTTATCTAATAATGAAAAAAGGCCTCAGATCTTACACCTAAATATCGCTAGTTCAGTGTTGTCATATTACTTGTCACTAAAACTTTACCAGGAAGCTTACGTCCCCTCATATTTTTTCTCTTTCTCTTATTCTTAGGGCAAGTAATTGTATATATTTTGTTGCTTTTTGTTTGAAGAGAGCATGGACGTCCCCTTGTATCCTTTAGGTCTCTTCTCTTCACACAGATGGATTTACAGGAAATACTCCAAAAGCGTCCTGGCATATTTAAAGAGCTTTGGTTTTATGTATTTCAGTTCGTTTCTAGGGACATAAAGAATCCTATTAAAATAATTATATTATTCGCCTTAAACTTTTTGACGAGATAGCTAAGAATGTTAAGCATAAAAATTCCCGTTCATCAGACGTGATGCCTCTGGCTGCAAGTATAAATCTTGCGCTAAACAATAGTACTGATGTCTAAGGAGTTACAGCTATTATAAAAAAATCTATTGCTTTACAGACAGTTGGACGCAAAAATTCACCAAAGGCCTAAAATTTGTCGCAGGAAGCATTGATGAATCAAATGTTTTTCATTTAACTTCAACTAGTGATGAATTGCCTGGAATCAGAGCTGTTAAAGAAAGTTTCATTAATCATTGAAGCTTATCAAAAGCACATAAGTGTTCGTAGTTACAAGGAAGTTATCTGGCTCGGTATCGTAGCCCTTGGGAATCCTTCTTTGATTTACTAAGCAAATATAATATAAAAAGTATGGCCTTCATCATATACATCCAGTGAGTGTAAGCATTTTGGTGCCCAAAAATGTTTTTGGGTACCAATACATACGAGTATAAAGCATAATCTGTTTATGGCCCATATAACATATACTTGAATGCTTTCATTCATCCTTAAACAACATAGAACCTTCGAACTCCTAGATAAATTAGTTGAAAGATCAGATATTTATTTCAAATACAAATTCTACAGAAAATCATTGTACTGTTACTTAGACGACATTATATATTTAGGGTTCATTCAACACAAAATTAAACGCTTTCATTGATCCTTAAACTTCTTAGTAACTTCAATTAAGTCCATTATAGAAAAGAATACATACGAGAGTTAACAGTATTAGATATATTATTCAAAGAACAGGGATTGTTTTCAAATACATGGTCTGCAGAAAACCAACTTGTGTTAATTCTTACATTTATTTCTATACCGCGCATTTCATTACAATAAAAGACATCAGTCTTATGGTTTATGTACCTACGTGGCTTAAGTGATAATAGTCCCGAATACTTTCCAAATAAAATAGACACAATTACAATTAAGGTGTCAGGAAAAATCATGTTTTCTTCCAATTATAAAAGCATCATACAACATTACCTTAGTTCCTTTAAAAGGAATTCTAGATCTTTTCGGCATAAATCGAGTTTAAAAACTACTATACCAAAATAAAAAAATTGAGGATGGGGGGGGGGAAACTCTCCTCACAACATAGTTAGTTGTATTAATAAAATAGGAAACATTTAAACAAAAACTAATTTAGCATAAATACAGTGTGAGAAAAAGTTCAATTTCTAATGCATTATTTTTCGATTTATCTTCTGAATCTCAGAGAAATGAATGGGAAATCGCGGTTATCATTTTTAAAAAATAGATCTTCTTATGTTCAATGAAACATCATATAAATAAAATATATTTGGTCCTCCAATAATAACTACAGCGAGAGTCTTTATAATTTAGACTATTTATTACTACATACAGTAAATAAAGAATTAAAAATAAAATAGAGATTCGAAAATATACTCATTTATATATATATATATATATATATATATATATATATATATATATATATATATATATATATATATATACAGTGCCCTCGAAATGTATCAGATCACCCTCAAAATTTGTATTATTTTCAATGATATTCACTGATGCATAATTCACTTAATATTTGTTCTAGCGACAAGTGGTAGAGTTTATATAACGCTCGGATATAACAGCCTTCCAATGTAATCTTAAATTATTATTGTGGTAGCGTTCATTGCGTGTGGGCGTTCGTCAAATTTATTATTATGTGATTTTTGAAAGAAAGTGGTCTAAGTAAAAGTTATTTCTAATGTCTGCTAAGAAACAACTCGCGAGTGATTGTCTAGGTTCTATTGTTGCTCTTCACAGCTAATGAATTAAACATAGCCCAAAGTACTGTTAATTTATGGGTTTCACGTGCTAAAAATAATGTTATCCTATCTACGCCAGTACCTATAAAACGATCTGGCAGACCGAGAAAAACAAATTTGCGAACAGACAATCTATGAAATATTTAGGTAGTGAATAATCCTACAATAACTGAGAAAGAAGTAAAATTTAATATGAATAATTTATTATCTCATGTTTCTGAACGAACTATAAAATGGATTGAGGAATAAGTTCTTGCGGCTTTATCAAATTTATTCATTACCATTAACAACTTTAGAAAAACTTCATTTTTAATTGATAACAATATGCAATTTAATCAATAATGTATTTTTCGTTGTTATTTACGACTTCTTCCCAACGTTAACTAGTTTTTCGATGCCTATGTAATATAAATCTATGGATTTTGACTCGAAGAATTCGTCTAACCAGGTTCTTAATTCCACATCAGTATTGAACGAAACGCCGCGCAAGCTGTTGGGGAGCGACCGGAACAGATGGAAATCCGATGGAGTCTGGCGAATATGTAGGCTGCGGCAGGATTTGCCAATTAAGCGTTTGGATGGCGTCTTTTGTCATATTGGCAATGTGAAGACGAGAATTGTCGTGTTGCAAAAGGACTCCATGACGTAGATGAGGTCGCTTTTCACGAATAGCTTCGGCGAGTCGATACATCTGTTGAACGTAGAGTTCTGCATTGAAAATCTCGTTGTTCGAATGAAGGTGATTGACTAAAGTTTTCTGAAGTTTTCATGAAGAAGTTCTTTCAATCGATCTTCATCCAACTTAATGGGGCGACCAGAACGTTCCTCGTCATTAAGATTGAAATGACCGTTTTTGAAACGGGAAAACCAGCATTGAGCTGTCTTTTCTAATGAAGCACTTTCTCCGGACACAGCACAAATATCGCGACAAGCTATGGCTGCATTTGCATTGTTCTCGTCTCTATTGAAAATGAATAACAACAAGTGTCGAAAATGCGCTTTTCTTTCCATTTGACATTCCATTTTGAGGGGACAGAACAAAAATTAAATTTACACAACTTTTAAATAAACCGTAATGACTTATTACTCAACTTCAAGACGTAGCCTAAGTAAAAGCCTAATAGTCTACGCTGTTAAGAGACGTAGCCTAACCGGTGCAAATTTTGCTCTAATATTTATTATTTTTTCTTAATATTTACACAAATCACGTCAACGAAACTTAAATCAACACAACATTAAAAAAAACCGCAAGAACTTATTCCTCAACCTAATAGGAGCGTCTACAAAAAGAACTAGAATTACCATCTCGCCATGCTGCCAAAAGAACATTCATTAATGAAAACATGCTTAATAAACGTGTCACATTTTGTAAAACAAACATTCATTGGACTGTTGAGGAGTGGGAAAAATGTTTTATTCATCGATGATTTAACATTTTTAACATTCTGAAGCTCTCCTAAATATGTTCAGCGGCCCATTGGCTCAAATAGGATGGACCCTAAATACACCCAAAAGACAGTTTTCAAGGGATAGGATGCATATATTGCCTTTCTAAGAACACATCTATGAATGGCCCACGGTATTTTGCAATGTTACAGGAGAATCTTTCAGTGGCAATGATAATCCACGGCACATAAATATTCATGCATGATGGGGCAACTTGTCACAAGGCTAAAATTGTGATAAAATGGCTTACTGACAATAAATTTAATATTTTGGATTGGCTTAGTAATAAATAGCCCAGATCTCATTCCCGAAGAAAATTTATGGCTAATAATAAAAAAATAAGTTTTAAGGTCAAGACACTGGCTCAGTCTAAAAAGTAACATAGGCCACCATAAAGGTATGGTCAACGAAATATCAATGGAAGTTTGTCAAAACTTGATTAAATCCATCTTGAAGCGTCTACAGCAAGTCATGAAATCCAAAGGAGAGATGACAAAATACTAATATAAGTTTAAAAATGTTAAAAATAAAAATTTCTATGGTGATTGGATACTTTTCGCGGGCACTATATATATATATATATATATATATATATATATATATATATATATATATATATATAATAAGGATAAAATCACATGAGGCGTGATATACAACGGATATTTTTAATGGCCCAAGTAAATAGAAAATGGTATCATAACCCGGAAAAATGTTGAGGAATGTATTACGTGACCCTTAAAAGCTTAAGAATGAAAATGGGAGATTTAGAAACCAAAAAAATAGGGAATGCTATTTCAACCGCTATATGAAGTGAAATAAAGAAGTGGATTCAAACCCGTGTCATCAAGTGCTCATCGCTATCAGAACGACGGGGTTGAGGCTAGTGGATCAGGCGATGAGAATCGTTTACTCAGTTGATGAGCATCGTTTACACAGGGTAACGGCCCTCAGCTTTTAACAGGGCCTCAAGACGGCTCTAAAACCTGGCGCATGCCTTTTCCCCTGTGTTCGTGCGAAGATATTCAGACACCTTTATGATCTTGGCCACCAGCTCAGGCTTGGGGTTGCAGGCAGATCGGATGGGGTCTTTTTCAACCAAGCCTACACCTAATAATCCATGGGTCTATTATATGGGGATCTAAGAGGCCAGAAAATGGAGCTTGTGAAGGCGTAGAAATTCTCCGACAGTCAGGGTTTGTCCACAATCTCCAACCGATCCATATAGCAGTCTAAATTGTGAGTCTAATACCATGCATCACCTTCACTGGAGACACCCACTTTCAATCAAAGTTTGGGGGAACTTAGTCTTCATGATACGTGGAACAGCATGGATTCACCGGGGAACAAATTTAAACTTTTTGTTTATTGACTTAGATTTGACCGTTAATTATACGTAATTTGGATGTGCTGAGCACGAATTTTTACTTCGTTTTGCTTTATCAATTTCTAACTTTGTTCAACACACCTCCTCTTCCATCATATTCATAAAAAAGGATATTTTCTCAAGAATTGCTAACCATGAAACGGTTTTCTACTTTTGTTTTGTCAAGATTAGGTTTCACTAAGAAAAATAAACATTGTATCGAGTATCCAAATTTCGACACCACAATACGACCTGCGCTACATTCAAATGAAATTCCCACTCCAAAATTTACAAGACTACTATCTCAGGAATTACTTGAAGATGTTTCTGAAAATATTGTTATTCACTCCGAGGAGTCAGACACTGGATTCGACCCTAGCGTAGTTGTACAGTAAGTGATAGTGATCAGCAAATGTTTAACCAGGTCGAGTTAAATGATCTTGTAAGGGATCTAAATTTATCAAAAAAGGCTGCGGAAATTTAAACTTCAAGTCTTAAACAGAAAAACATGCTTAGTTCAAACACATACATTTCATTTTACAGAAACTTAGAAAAGAACTTCTTAAATATTTTAGGACAAAGCATAGTTTAGTATATTGCTGCGACATACCAGGTTTGTTAAAGGAGATGGGGATTCAGTCTTATGATACAAGTGATTAGCGTTTGTTTTTAGACAGTTTCAAAAGAAGTCTTAAGTGTGTGTTGCTGCTTAATGGCAATCGATAGAGCTCGATACCAATTAGGCACTCAACAACATTAAAAGAGAGGTAGGAGCATATAGAAACTGTGATAATATGTGTTGACTTAAAAATGATGAATTTTCAGCAGGGTATACTAAATATACCTGCTTCCTTTGCTTATGGAACAGCAGAGATAAAGAAGAACATTATTCCAAACAAATCTGGCCAGCACGAAGAACAATAACTGTCGGAGAAAAAAATGTAATTAATTCACCTTTAGTGAGCAGAAATAAAATCATACTTCATCCTCTGCAAATCAAACTAGGTCTCATGAAACAATATGTAATAGTTTTGGATACAAACAGCGAGTGTTTCTAACACATCAAAGCTGGAATTTTCGATGGTCCACAAATACGAACATTAATTAATGACAGCAGTTAACCTAATGCCATGAATGAACGCAAAGAAATGCCTGGTTCTCAATCGTGGACTTGATAAAAAGCTTTTTAGGAAATTATAGGACAGATAAGTATGAAGAAGTCGCAAGAAAACTTTTGAGGTAATACAAAGAGCTAGGTTGCAATATGAGCATAAAAATACATTTTTTGAAGTCATCTTGACGAATTCCAAGTAATCTAGTTGCTGTAAGTTACGAACATAGGGAGAGATTCCACCAAGATATTAAAATTATAGAGGGACGTTATTAAGGACACTGAAATTGCCACATGGTGGCTGATTATTGCTAGTGATTGAAAAGAGACCTGCCGTCAACAACCAAATACTCAAGAAAGTCCTATAAAAGGAACTTTTTACTAGAGTGAAAGCTTCATATCTCTTTGTTTCGTTTTATTTTAAGTAATTTCTATAGTTATAATGTAATTTTACAATAGTTTGAACTGCATGTATTCATGAAAATTTGAAATCAATATTAATGCATGACTTCATTTTTAGTTCTAATTATGAAAAAACTGGAAAATGGCGCATGGGTTGTTTATAAGAATCAGGACCTGATAGAGCCAAACCGAGGTGAAATTCGTTTTCAGCGCACAAAAATGACTTACAATCAAGTGTCAGATATCATTCAATAAAATACGTGTTCCGCAGTGATAGGCAAGCCACCTGTTATTATGGATGTTAACACTTATCTCGGTGTTTTTTATTTATGTATTAAAAAACTCATTTGTAATTGGAGCGGTGAGATTGTCTTGTGAAATTTCATTTATAAAAGTTTATAATTTTTCCGGACTCTCGACAGATAATGAATGGGAGCGTGGTTCCAAATATCGGCAATAGCAAACACTTTACCTTTTAGTACCATGGCATCAATTTCGCTTTATTATAGATGTCTAGAATAAATAAAAAATGAGGCCATTTGCACTCACAAACTCATTGTTTACCTTTTAAGAAACAAAGAGTTTGTGAGTGCAAATTTGCGGTGGCGATCTCTGCAAATAATATGATATCGTAAATAATGCGACAGAAGCTAAAATATCTTACGTACAGTTATAATTTATATTTATTTTGAGTTAATTCATTAAAATCTTGTGAATTAACTAATAGGAAAATTTTATGGAAGATGGAGTAACAATATCTCACTCTATTTTTATTTATTAATTTTAATGAATGATTGCAGATCAAAGGATTTTGTTGCACGATGAATATGTAAAATTTTATGTAAATTTAGGTGTTTCCTTATTTTTGTGCGATTTTCAAATCATTTCTGGCGAAGATGCCACCGAGGCATTTTATTTTTTTAAAGTAGACAATACGTAAATCTCGAGACTCCATTCCATTCCATTTTGGGTTATTATGAAGTCCAATGATTGCCTTAAGTCTAGTTGAAAGAAAATAATAGAATCCTCCCTAATCTTATAGAAAACGTACAGCCCCTTTATAAATATGGATTTAGAATTACATAACACTGTCTATAATCCTGTTCAAAATTAATAATAAATTCAAACTGATAGGTATCTACAAATTCAAGGGTTGGTAAGATTGAAAAGAAAGTGGTAGATGCTGAACTATATTTTTGTTATAGCTTTTAAATATAAAAATAGAGCACGCTGTTTGTGCTAGTAGCAGAAGTAGCTATATCGTTGGGCGGATGGTTATGACTTGGAGTTTAAGTTCCAGTTAAGGACTCGCACGTGACTGATGAGTTCAAATGTCTTCGTAATTTCTCCTGAGTTCGGAGGATGGCCTAGGCCTTTTTTGTATATATTATTTCCACGCAAAGAAGTGTTAACATGTATGGAAATAATATTAAACAAGCGGGGTGAGAAAAGCGGTAATAAAAATCGAATAAAAATATAATATGCCGCTATTTCTTTACAAGAGGAAATATAACTTTAGATCTTTATTTTTATGTTGGACGAGTAAATTGAAATACCTAATTAAAGCTAATCTGATCAAAGATAAGCACAACTTTGGAAGTTTGCTGCAAAAATAGAAGAAGAAACGCAATAAACGAAGCGTCAAATGCAGTGTTAAAGTTTATTTAACTTTTAAAGCCTCAGGCAATTTACTTTTGTTTTCTCAACCTCATTTAATAAAATAAATAAATAAAATATGAGACAGTGATAGTATTTGAATTCATTGTGCTCTTTAATTTGTTCACACGCCTTGTTGTAAGGTGAAGTATTCCTCAGTAATAAACTATTGACCTAAAGTCATTCAGTAACCCCAACAAGGCTCTCATATTGAAGCTAATTTTAGAATGCCAATTTTGCTGGACAAAAGGAAAACCTTTTCGATGGTTTTATAGGTTAGTCACTTATAAAGGATTAATAAACCGGTTTGTTGGAATTATATTCATTTTTTGACAATTATAAACTCTTTTACAATTTCTCTTCGTGTGTTTCAAAGACAAGGTAAGGTATGATTATATTGTGCCTCTCCGTATCGAACTTAACAACTAGCATCCTCTCTTTGGTGGACAGTGACTTCATAGTAAAGTGAGAATAACTTACCCTTTTTGCTTTCTGAGTTTGGTGGAAGCTCTGGAATGGGTCTTAGGTGATCTATACCTTGCTTTAATGTGCTAAATTTGTCAGTGTTATTATTTTGGAAGACCTCGCCACATGCAATTGCCAACATTGGACCAACTCACCTAAGTTAAAAACGCAAAATACCTGGCCGTTCCTGGTAAAAACTAGACGACAAAAAAAACCCGCACGGTTTTATTATTTATTATGATCTAGCAGATATCGATAGAAAATTAGTTCCTGGAACGTATACCTTGTCTTCGAAACAAGAGATTAGGTACACAAAGTTTCCCTTACCTCTCACACTAAGGGTTCATGCACATTAAAAACAACAAATAAACAAAGTTTTCCGGAAAAGATGCGACTGAATATGCTCCCTTGTGTCTTACATATAAAGCTCATTTCCTGATGAGGAGCAAATGAAAGCTATAAATTGAAAGTAGTTTCCTCTTTTTCATACTCACGTAGCTAACATACTTAGACAAGAATAAAACATACACCCACAAAGTAGAAATGCTTGGGAATTCATATTTTATTGTATTTTTACAAAAGTTTCTCTCCAGAGCATAAAAATATATGTTTAATGGCTCTGGGTAGATTTCATATGTTTTAGTAAAAGACTTAAGAATCTCATAAGGTATCGACCTCTATATTTCTAACGAACCATTAATAGTCGCATATTTGAATTAATTTGGCCATAGCTATGTGTGCTTATATTTGTCTTTTTGGTTGGTATTCATACAATTATTATATGCGTTCTTTATAGCATATATATAGCATTGTATCTGACAATGATTCTATTCCGTTGTGCAGTCTCAGGTAATCAACATTCAATGGGATGCTCTCGTTGCAAAGTTAAACCTGAAATTATAATAATTATTAATACAATTGCTAGAAAAAACTGAAGCTTGCCCTACAAAGCCAAGCTTCCTGTTACAGGGATCTTTATTTGAAGATGTACTTGTCGTAATAGATCACCTCTCTTCCAAGTTATAGAGACGAAATAAAACTCCGAACCTCACGCTATACACTATTTCATCAATTTGCGCATATTAATCAGAATCAATACATCAGTTTGTAGCTAATATTTTTGCTAATGTCATTTAGTAACTACAAAAAAAATAGCTGCTACTTTTCAATGTATTTTTCTTATTGATTATCGAGTGTCACATCAAATCTCTTGTGACTACTGCTTCACAGAAATTGGGAATCATGAGAAAGGCCTATGCCCCCCTTAATGATGCTTCCGTGTCCGCCACCTGCTTCTGAAGCTTTATTCTTCCAGCTTTGGAATATTGTTCCCCTGTCTGGTGGTCTGCTGCTACCTCACTCTGCTGCTACCTCTTATACTGCCAGCATTCTTCTTTGCGGTAATGTCCAATGGAACCTTGCACATCGCCGGAAGATCAGCAATGTGTGCATGCTCTATATGATACAATCCAATCCACATCACTCGCTGGATATTTCCTTGCCAAATCGCTTTGTAGCAAAGAGAAACACTCATCAGGCTTTGGCTTGGCATCCTCTTTGTTTTAGGTCTATCAGATGCCGTACTAGCCAGTTTCAGCGTTGCTTTCTGCCGAGTGTTGTCCATCTTTGGAATTCCTTGGAAGAAGAGAATTGTGCATGGAATAGTGTAGATGGCTTAAAAAAGAAAGTTAATAGGATCTTGTGTTCATCACGATCCATTATCCTGTTATTTTGTTATTTGTTATGTTTTTTCTTGTTTGAATATTCTATATACAGTATATCTTGTTTTGTTTAAATGTTGCTATATACTGTTTTTAAATTTTTTTATTTAATTTTATTACTCAATTTAATTTAACTGAATCCATAGATGACTGGAAGCCTTGAGGTTTCTCATTACTTATCTTTTCTCAGTTTGTTCTTCTATCCCACTTCCTTTTCTTCTTACCATCGTTCCCCCTTCGACATTGCAGGTGTGCGGTGATTGCTAATTGTAATATATAGTGCTTGCACTCTTCTCGTTCTACCTGTCTCATCTTGTGTAATAATAATAATAATAATAATCGAGCTTTAAGGCTACGTGATGATAAACATTTTGAGGGACAATGTAAGATCAAGTTTATTTAAACTAAAGTTGGTCTAATTGGTTAAATTACATGAGTCAAACTACCATGATACAGCAGGACGCATTTATTATATCTACTTATGTAAGTTGGCTGGTTCATTCCTAATTTTCTGTTTTATATTAAGTAGATGCTTCCCAGCTACCACTTATCAAACTCTAAAATCATTTTAACATAAGAAAATGAGAAACTATTAAAATAAATTAAAGGCAATTTTCAGTGGCAAGATTTCTAAAAACACCTAGAATTAAGAAAAAATGAAGCGTTAATTCAACGGAAAAAGTGTTCATTGGTGCAATTGGGCAGGTAAGTAAGAAGTTTGTATAAGGGAATTTGTCTGGACAACTTCTAATTTGTCGGCTGGATTGAATTATACGAATTTAGTACAGTATACCATAGGGACTCCGGCAAAATGATGCTTGGCTATAACTCGATATCTTTGGTATTAAGTACCAGATCATATGATATAATCTAACCTAATATTGACACAAATTCTGAGGGGAATTGGGACTAGAAGTTTGTAATTTTTTAGTGTTTATTTTGTTTACTACAGGTGTGTTTTAATCCCATTTAGTACATTTTTATTAAATTCATTGAATGATTAGTATTATTATGGTTGGTGGAGTATGGAAGTAAATAAACACTGCACGCAGAAACACACACAAAGGAAAAGCTAGAGTTATGTAAAACACAAGAAAGATTTAGAATACGAAATAATTCTTTAGAGTAATTAAGTTCTCTTTGTTAATAAAATGACTTATTTTCTATTCTTTTTTCTACCAATTGTTAAGGGTTAATAAACTTCAAAATTCTAAATAGTTCACAAAAACGTCAGGTGTGAGACATACGTTTCTTGCACGATTTTCTTCTTGAAAATATTCAAAATTTTATCAGTTTGCTACTTTTTGTTCAATTCAAACATAAGTGGTCTTAAATTTTGCTCTCTTCAATGGAGTTTACATGACGAAAGGAGTAGTTTCCTACTTAATTCTTTTGTTTCCTACTAAAATAATTAGATTAATTTCCCCCTCCTTCTATTGGTGTAGGATTTACAACTCCATAATTAGCCTTTATTACGAAATTGAATGGTGTAAAGATTCTAATATCTTTAAGAAACGTGCACTTAGGGTATTTTATGTGCACTATTTTGTAAATCAGAAGAAAACGGAGCCTATGTTATATTCTCCAAACTCGAGAATGCTCTGTTCATTATTATTTTTATTTATACCGAAGCGAATTCAAAGCAGCTTTTGTTATTGAGATCTTTTAACAATAGAGAATTTAATCTTTATCCTTGTTATTTACTGCAAACATACCTATAAATAAACAGCTAATTGACAAGCCAAACCAAATTTAGTCTATATTTATAAATATTAAAAACATTAGAACAGTCATTGCCTGGTCAGAGCGCTATTCTTTAATAGCAAATGATAAACTGGGTAGTGAAGAAAAAAAAAATTATGAAAAGTGATAAAGATAAAAAGTAATAGGAAAAATTCAACTAAGCCTAGCAAGTTATGAACAAGGGTGGGAAGTCATTTTATACTTTTAACTGAAGGAATAATGTTGAAATTTCGAAAAGTGTTTGAGATAGATTGGTTCATTTTATTACATAAACAAAATAATTTATTGTATCTTTTTAAATAATACGTAAGATTGATAAGTATCATAAGAAAGTCACCGTAACACATCGTGATTAGGAATTGTAACCCCTTGTCAACGTGCACTATCTGATCAAAATAAAAAAATCGAAGACTTTTAGAAAATGCTACAAGAATTTAAGAAGTCAAATGTTATTGAATCATTTTTGGAGAGTGAATCGTTGGGTATCGTTTAAAATAAGTTTGGAAATATCTAAATCCTTAAACTTTGATGCATTAAAATATATTTAAATATTTGTTATATAGTTTGGTTTTCATATAACTGGATAGATCAGCTATCGCTTTGCATACAAGAGTAAAGATATGGTCGTTCCAAGGTTTAAGTAAATCGTTCAACCACAACTTGAGTATGGTACCCATCTCTTCAATAAGTTGACTGCGCAGATGCCGCCCCGCCGCATCAAACTTAGTGAAGTTTTTAAAATAATAAACAGTTTGACTACTATAAATTATGAATCAATATTTGAGGTAAATAACAGAGCGGCCACTAAAAATAATTGTTTCAAGCTACGTAGTGGACAAAATATTTAACATGCAGTTGCACAAAATTTATTTTGCTATAAAATAACACAAATATGGAACAGTTCAGTAAATATGTTCAAGAAAAAAATAAGTAAATATTACTGACTTTCACTTCTTCCCTTCTCTTGAACTAGCCTTGAGGTGAGCTTAGGGTTTTTGCTGCGTCGTAATTCTGTAACTCTGGATAGCGCGCAACAAATCCACCCTGAAAATTCTTATTCTAGCTTCAGAGGAAAGACTAAATGCATTAAACTAACTTTCTCTGTAAAGTTGCCACATGCGTGGCCAACTGATCGAGACACTTAGGATAAGGCTACGAGTATGTAACAAAATTTCACTTTTTTTTCTTTCTTGGTTAAAAGTGTTTTTTCCAAGTAAATGAAAAAGTTTACATTGATCCCATAAATTTTTAAATTTGCCCATTTGTAAAGGAATGACAATATATAAAATGTTGTAGGTTTAAGTTTTTTCAAAACATGGTAGAACATTGTAACACTTATTTGAAAAATGCATTGAAAAGAAACCTTCCAAAACATATTTCGTTGAATTTCATGAAGTTTCAAAAATGTTCCAGAACTTGCCAAAACACACCCTTGAAACTTTCAGGATGGTCTGGAATTTTCTGGCCTATTACTAAAGAAATATTTATACATGGATTTACCGATATTCTATCATTTAAGCTCTCGCTACCATAATGGACAAACCATAAGAGAAATAACATCAAGTGGCTGCAATCATTCTCCAGATGCATTGTATTATATCTGCGAACAGTTCATCAAAACAAGAGCAAAAACGTTCGGTGTGACAACATGTATGAGTGTGTTTGAAACATACAAAACATACTTTGGCATGTCAGTTGGGGAACAAGACAAACCCTGAGCTCATCATTTGGTTTGTGAATACTGCAAGAAAACTTTTGATGGTAAGAAAATTGTTTGTTGTAAACAGGAAAATATTAAATTTCAAAAGTGTGTTTGTAAGCCAAAAGCGTAATAAAGTATATTTATTTAACTTTTACATAATGATATAGATCAGAAAGAAGAGCCAGGAAGTTTGTGATTTCCAGGTTTGGTGTGAACCTACTGCCCCTAATAGCAACTGCTACTTTGCATGGTGGCGCCTTCTAAACGTTGAATTGGTAAAAATGCTCCTGCTCTTTTATATTCCGACCTTCCATAGTTTATTAGGCCAGTAATATACAGTGCTGATCTTCCTGTACCTACTGCTCCATAAAGTAATAAGCCACCCTCAGAAGAAAGTAACAATTTAGAAGCTGAAAACATCAGCGAAGAGATAGAATATACATAGTGTCAGAGTTATGGCTGTTGAGAGGAATCCATCTTATCCAAACCACCGAGACCTCAATGCCCTTGTCAAAGTTCCTCCTTTTTGAGCCTGGAAATCCAAATCTCAGCAATTGATTATGATAAGACGAGGTCTCTGAAAAGGTTATTAAGGTCTCTTTGGTTTGGATAATATGGATTTCTCTCAACAGCCATTTCTTTGATAAGGATGAAAAAATAAAAGGAAAAAGTCAAATAAAATTAGCAAGTCATGAACAAGGGTGAGAAGTAATAATAATCAACTACTTCTGCCCTTATTAATCAGCACGAAGAACAATCTTCAAACTAAGGTTTTAGTAGCTAGTACATCATGAGATTAAAAGTAATTATAACAGGACGAAATGAAATTCACTTATTGACATGTACATCATAGGTAAAATGTAATTTATTCTCATGTGAGAGTCATGTAATCGAACATCTTATATTGCTCTTTGTAGTTCTATTTGTTCACTTTGTTTATTCCGTATTTTGTTCATAGTTTAACGGATTGGAATTGAATATTATTAGAAAAAAGCTAAGAGGAAAATGTATTTAGTTTTTAAATTATTATTGTAAATTAATGTCTCTTCATATTTATCTTCTCCTGCAAATTAATTTTGAATGTCGTCAACAGAATTTAAATTTAGATTATTTTTAATTTTCTACTTGATTCTCATGCATATAATTTACACCTTTGGCCCAAAGTATTAAGAACCCTCATAGAATTACATATTTAACATATTTTTATTAAATTTTATAGAATTTATCATATCATTCATAAATATGTATCAAAAAAATTTATATTACTTTAAGTATTAATATAATAAAAATATTATATATATATATATATATATATATATATATATATATACTGAAATTTTTATCACAAATGTATAGGTAATTACATTATATGAATAATTCCATCGAGTGCTTTATAAATTTGTTCAAGGGTATATATATATATATATATATATATATATATATATATATATATATATATATATATATATATATATATATATAATTATATGGTAAATATTAATCATCATCATTGCATTAACCACTTTTGCACCTGTGGTATCGGCGCACTTCATCACCCACCTCCTCTATGCCGTACTAAATAAAAGGCCACTCATCATTTTGTCCCCCCAAAGGCCATCTGTTCCAGTATCTCATTCAGTTAACGTTCATACGTGTGCAGAAAGCCCCTTCGCAAACAACATCCTCCACACATATCATACATAATACCATCCACTTGATTTTCTGTCATCCCTTTCTCTCTCAAACACACATTCATATATCCCACCTACCTTTTATACAGTCATCTATCACTTCTCTTACCCTGACACACAATCCTGTATCTTCTCTTCACGAGCATTTTTCCATCAATTTCCTGTCACAACCTTAATGACACACCCATTCTCACCAATAAGCATCTCTTATTCAGCCTTCCTCACTCTAGCCACCTTTTGTAGACAAAGCATCCTTGTCATTTTTTCCCACCCTTACTCAAGAACTCTCTTTCTCCTAACATTCCATAGTTTATCTCCCATACATCAATGTTGGCACGGATTATTTGGAAAATATCAGGTGGCTCAACAAGATCCTTACTTAATTCGAATTTAAATAACTCACTCGAATATAATTTTATAAAAATAAAAAAATTTGTAAAAATAACCTCTATGTATTCTTTACTAGTTCTAGAAATTAAAAAAATATAACTATATTAGTTATTGCTACGAATAAAAAAATAACAGTCACTATATCTTTATTGAAATAAATAAATGCGTTTAAAGAAGAAATACATTTTCTGACATCAGAGAGCGTTATGTTATCTCATGCAAGAAGAAATTTCCCTCAAGTTCAGATTCACTAAATTTATTTTTTCTTGGGAGGACCTTGGCAATTATATCATTCGAAAGGAGATTTATTAAAACATAAGAGTTTCAATGTTTTTTAAAATCAGCCGAATAGTTACGATGTTATTGCTCCCAAAACTCATTCAAACGTTAAATCTTTACCATCCGACCGACTTACCTACGAACCGGCGCTTGAACGCGACTAAAAAGAGGGGCAAAACTAGAAGTCAGAGATTCTTATTTCTTTAATGTGATATATTAAATTAATTTCTAAATCCCTTGCCATTTCATCAATGCGTCTTGATACTGAATTGTTGCTTAACGGGATTAAGAGTACCTCCATAATTTGCTTGGAATTCTGTTGCATAACAGTAGAAATTACCACAGATACTCCCGGCCAAATCAAATCTTCACTAATAGTAAAGGGTTTTTCAGTTTTTGCTATTAGCTTGTAAATCTCGTAAGATGCAATTATACCATTGTCTAATTTAGATTTTCCTTGGCTAAGCATAGAATCAATGGTGTTCCCTCCTTGTAAAGCATCATGAAGCTTCTTAAAATAATCAAAGGGTTCGTCTTTCTTATCCTTGTGTTTATTCTCTAGATGTATTAGAAGGTTACTTGGGCGTATGCTTTCACTAGAAAACTCTGTCATACATATAAGACACATTGGCTTTATTATATTGTTTGGAGACTGTATCAAACCATATGCTAAAAACTCGCTTGAGTATTGTCGACATTTCTTCTTCACCTTGTCAGCCATGGGTAATCTGTGGAATATATATATATATATATATATATATATATATATATATATATATATATATATATAGTATATATTGAGTTGTAAATAATACGAAATTTTCCTAATTCCCTTTAAAACCTAAAATAACATAATTATTACGAAGATGAAAACGCAAATGTTTGAACATTTCTATGTAATTTATATTGAACTAAATTGTATATACTGTACGAATATATATATTCAAGAATAAATAAAATATGATATTATTTTATTACTAGGTAAACAGTTTACAACGCTAACCACTACATAATAATTTTAACCCTATTTAATGCCACTCAATTTTAGATTGCAAAGCTGCAGCGCCGGGTATGTTCCACTTTACCTTAAGAAACAGTTAATAACTTTTAGATTTTATGAATGCTGTTATTCACATTTGGCATTATGCTTATGAAAAACCATTTAAGCACATAATGAGCATAAATGTAAGCATATATTACCACCAGAAAACGTAATATTTATTGAAACAATAAACATTTCGTATTAGCAACGCCGCGCTGCTGCAATGCAAGCGTGCGAGTATGATGTCGCTAGCAATTAATTTAAAGAGAAATAAAGTACTCGTTATAGATTTTATATCTACTTGAAATACGACAGAGTAAAGAGTGCATGTAAAAATATTTTTATTGTAGTATATACTTTATAAATATTATGTTTAGATTCACCATATAATATTAGTTAATTTATGATGATTGAAAAGATACTCACCAAAATACAAAATATACTGCACACAAACAAGATTGTCACGGAGCAGAAATGATGGTACAACATGGAACATGGATACTGAATGACTGAGTTAGTAACTGCAACGAGTATTGGTGCTGCGGGTATGTAACCTAGATACGACGCTACCAAGCATATAACTAATAAATCGTTATAACATTGTTGTATATCGAAAAAAGAGAAACTCAATGTTTTACGATTAGTAACCCGTAAATAGTTTCTTGTCACAAGATTAACAGATTATGAAGAACTACTGTACATATAGTCAAATATGCCATATTATCAAAAGGCAGATAACTTTCGAATTACTGTGATAATTTTATAAGATAATAAAGCTATGTGCCTCCTCACTCCCCCAAATTTTCTGTGGCCACCTAGAAATTTGCCATGGCTCTTTTGGGGCCATATGACCCCAGGTTGGAAATCACTGCACTAGTCTATTCATTTCTTTGGGAAAAGTCTATCCATATTCCCTGCGCTTTTTCGTTTTTTAATGTGAATTAAATAACGAAAGGTGTCAAAAACCCCTTTTAAAAAAAAGATAAACGACATTACGATCTTTTGCTTGGAGAAACTTAGCCATGATTTCATGCATTCAATTGAGCAAATTAATTATACAAGAGCGTTCGGGTCGAAAGACGCAGATGCTCCACAATTCTTTTTCTAACAATGAACTCTAAGAGTTTACCAAAGCCAGAAGTAAGGTAAATGGGACGAAGGTTAAAAAGATCAGCTTCTATGACTTTTGGAAAATTGGTTTTAAATTTGCCACTTGAACTTTTTAGGTAATAATTTTTGGGGGAAAAATGCACAAAGTGGTTTTACCAGTGTCCTTTCAAATTATGTATTTAAGGTTAATTGGATCGATTTTATCGGAAACGCTGCTTTGTAAATAATTATTTTATTAATATAAAATCGACTTGAATTTTTTTGGTTATGTCACTATTTGAGAGTGTTAGCCTTAATGACATATTGAAAATTGATTTGAAATTTGCCTCTTAAACTTTTTAGAATTATTTCCTCGGTAATAGGCTTTTTGAAAATTTCACATAGATGCCAGTATTTTACATTCTAATTAATTATTTGAATTCTCGATTCAACCACTTGGCTTGAATTGTTACTATGAACAGCCTAGGTATTCTGTAAGGGTTTTATGCCTGTTCTATGTTTTATGTTTTCACAGCCATTTTAGTGAGTTTTCGTAGTTCATTTTAGCTGTTCTAATTTCTCCTTTCACCTAATTTCAATTATATAAAAATCGTTTCAGCTTTCTGGACAATATTACTCTCTTTAGAAATTTGTGCAATTGATAACTTTCTCTTATACACTTTTTAATCTCACTATTTAATGATGGCACTTGACTTGACATTTATATCACATTATTTTGTTTTTATATTCATAAATTAACGCTTAAATCCACTAGAAATTTCCAGGGCTTCTTGATCGTTTTAGAATCCTCTTTTTTCCTAAATTGCGTTATGAGTTGAAAGCTCTGGTAAACATTTTCCAAAAATTTAGATTGAATCTAGTTATGAGGTGTCGCTGTTCTAAAGCGTTTCGTTTTGATGTAAACTTTCTACTAACAACTCTTTATAATCATTGTAGGGAAATCGATATCCCACCCTCAATACTAAGGCCCCGTTCAGTAACCAAATGTCCTGGCATTTGGCGGCGTAATCCGATTACTTAAACAACTCCCCCCTCTCTCCCCTTGCCTCGAGGATCACCAGAAAGGTTGCCCACAACCACATAATGCACTAATCATCACAGTTCGGCTCCGGCGAGCCTAACATTAGTTAAACCAGCAATATTTCCCCTAAGATTTGGTAATTAATTTAACTTCATAGGCAAAATTAGAGGAGCGACAACCAAATGCCAGAAGGTGCCTTCAGGGTTAAGTGAAAGACGCTCTAAGAAAAACCGTTAGAGGAGGAGACTTATTTCTGCCATCCTCACCCCCGCTCCTGTCCCTACCCCAAGTGGGGTGGCGAAGTATATATGCAAATAACTGCAGAAGAACAAGGAAGATCGAGTTTGCGATCGAGACAACGAAGTCCGGCTAAGTGCCTGGCAACACTACGAAAGGAACACTGAACAAGCTCATGCTAAGCCAGTTCCTGGTGGTCACACCGAACTTTAAGTTACCTTGTATTGAGAAAAAGTTCAACTAGCTCACGTCAGAGAAACCCCTTATCCTGGTGTACAACAAAACCCAAAGATAGTCTTCGCCTTTGAGGAATATCCCAAACTGAACTCCCCCAAGCACTCTCCTTCGTCAAGGGAATCATTCGTTTGCTCATCGCTCGGCAGTGAGAATTATTGCCAGATTAACACGAAAATTTAAAGAAGCATACTTTTCATGTCCCGTTGGTGAAGTCATCTCACCAAGACAACGTGCTTAACGTCATCCGTCGCACGCCCGAATTCATATGTGGCTTTAACTATCCACGCGCCAGACAAACATCTGGAGTGGCAATGAAGACGTTCACGCGCCTGCCCCAAAACAAAATTCTTGAGTTTACATAAAAATTGAGGCCAAGGTCAGTCTTGAACCAGATTCTCGTGTGGTTTTTAAAGGTAAAAAAAAATTAATTATCTGTTTTTTTTTAAGGTCAATTAGCGTTTAATATTAAAGTGAGCTTTTGGTCAACCATTACTATATATTCAATTGTGTAATTTACTAAGTCTCACTTAAACTTGTTTAATTCCAAACTGGGTAGTTTGTTTGTTAGATTTCATTTTTGTTCATGCTTTAATTAAAGGTCTATTTTCGTAGAAGCATTTAATTCAATCCTCAAAACGCTGAGAATGGCAGTAGAAACCCTCAGAGATTAAAAAATAAAGTAATAATAATAATATTATAGCTTTCTTAGAGAAAACGTAATCAAGGAGTTTTTGAAGTACGTAACAAACCTATACGTACGTACACCACCACTCGATCCTTGCAATCCCAGGAACAATCAATATCAAGTCTATGTTACTATGTGCACTGGTCGTTTCTCTATTTTGAATCTGGTGCAATAGTTTATCGTTCATAGATTCTAGAAGTCAATTTCTTTCATTGATCACTGTTTTATTTTTAAAATATCCACGTTTAGAAAATTGAAGTCTATATATAACGGTTAATCTATGTATAATTAAAGTCACGAACATTTCAAAGATAATGGCATCGTACTGTTTATTTACCCTGGTGACTTATACCAACTGTAATATGTATTTTGTTATTTTATATCAAGAAATCGAAAGGTAAAAGCTCAAGCTTTCATTATATGTACTAGTTTGTTTATGGAAAAAATAAAGCATCCAAGCCTTTAAACTTACTAGTTTAGTTAAAAAAATAGAATATCGGAAAAAGGTTTATTTATTTTCTTAATTTAATTCCAATGAGTAAACTTTCAAATATTTTACATTCCTTAAACGTCAAATGAAAAAATAATTCAATTCTTCTTATATTTTAATGTTTAACTCAAAAAAATCAAAAACAGCTATCTCAAATTATTGGAATATTTCTGAAGATAGTTCAGTAAAGAATAGCCAATATAGAAATGTCCAATTTTTTAAAGTATGCTCATTTATACACTAAATACTTGGGTGGATTCTTTGACCACACCACGAATTAATGCAACAATGCAGCGTGGCATAGAGGTGGTAAATGTTTAGCACTGCTCAGATGCTACTAAGTCCTAGGTTACTTTGATAGTGGATTTAAGGCTCATCTGTACCTCTAGTTTTGAATTTTTTTCATCTTTCTTTTGACATTTTCAATAGATTCTCTGTTGGATTATGGTCACGAAAGTTGGCTGGAGAATCTAACACAGTAATAGCATGTCCACAATGCAATTTATAATACTTTAGGAACTATAGTCAAGTGATAAATCGCACTGGAAAAGTAAAACGGTGTCCTCATAAAGCTTGGTAACAAATGAAGACATTAAGCTTTATAAAATTGCTTGCGCTAGCGTTGACTTTAGCCTTGATAAAACACAGTGGACTAACATCAGTAGATGACATGATACGTCAAATCATCAGAGACTGCGAAAGCTTCACACTTAAGTTTAAACAACTTGGATTCTGTACTTCTCCACTGTTTATCCAGAATCTATGCCCTTGATTTCAAAATGACATGCAAAAATTACTTTCATCCAAAATGAATACTTTGGACCATTGAGCAACAGTCCACTTCTTTTTCTGCTTACCCAATTTAAGAAGATTCTGACGTACTCTCTTTTCAGCAATGGCTTGATCTTAAGAATGTGGAAGTTGTAGCCACTTTCCTGCCACCCGACCAAGTCCACTCCTTGTGAATCTAGCCCAGTCCTTGAATCGACTTTACTTGGTAATCCTAAAACACTTTTCAATTCTAGTCAACTATTCATTACTATGCCTTAATAAGCACAAAGCCTTCTCAGTAATGAACTTCTATGGCTCACTAACCTTTTTGGGGAGAGTCTCGAGGATTGTCTTCTGCACAACACAATTGTTAAATGACCATTGTTCCATGTGACTAGGGTTGAGTGTAGTGAAATAAGACAAGATATGCGTTATTTATAATGCTTGTATAGTAATTTACTCAAATTAACAATTATTTTTTCTGAAATATTTCATTTTAGGTGTACTGAATAAGGAATATATGAAATTTTAATTTTCTAATTACATTTCGAAAATAATTTACTTTTTTACATTATTCTAATATTAGGAGCTGCACTAGCATGCCCATCGAATTTTTCCAGAAAGGGTAAACTAAATTATCATTAGAAGTTCTTGTTAAAAGTATGGATACAGGTCTCCGACACTGTGATTATCTTAAAATCTTCTTAAGCAACAAGACTTTCAAATCATCGATCTTGTTCCTCAAACTTAGCGCTTGTGTAAAACACAATAAAGTCTTAATACTATCTTTACGATAGGAACGATTCAATTCTAGCTGGCATCGTTGGGGTTTGGGTGTGGAGCATGTTTTTAAATGGAAAGTCTGTCTGCTCGTACGTTTACGCATTTACCTTTGCCGTCGCAGTATATGGGATCGATTTCACCAACCCGTAGACTGCAATGGCTATATTGAAGGTTAAAATAAGGATGCAGTCGAAACTGGGTGGCTATTCATTGCCTTACCATTATTGCGTAAATTTAAGTTTCCCTCACTCATTAATGCCTTATCTTAGTTTAAGTGGATATGACAAGAGGAAAGCAAAAACACAACTTTCAGACACCTTTTGAATAATGCTTAAATAAAAAAATAACTAAACGTAATTTTTCTCAAAATATTCAAGACAAAATATCAGGCTGTGATAAACACAATACCAAAGAAAACAAAACAAACGTGATTTTCGCAGTGCTTTTGAATAGGAAATTATCGAGAGGGTGCAGTGTTTTTTAAATTAATTTTAATGACTTTGTTAAAGAGATTTAAATACTATAGAAGATTGCCTAATGAGCTCACACAGACATTCCAAATATTTGAGGTGTTCAATATTATAGAATCTAATTTGTCATTAAAGAATAAATACATGCAATGGGCTTAAAATAAAATAGGAGATTTCTACACAAGCATCGTTAATGTATGAGTTTATAATTTTACAAATCAACCTACAAGCGCATGATACCCTTTGTACATTTTCAAACTCGTTAATTTTTACATATATAACCACTAATGACTCAAAATGATGACTAATGCTGTAATTTAGTAAATATTTGAAATGACACCTTAGTTATGAAACCCAGATTTAAATGGGCACCATGCAGCTTACATTATATATCGAATTTTATTTAGGCTACAGTTCACCTAATAGTACACATAACTTGTACTAACAAAATAATTTATTCTTTAAATATTGACAAATGAAGTATATATATATATATATATATATA
This sequence comes from Ceratothoa steindachneri, assembly GCA_963969495.1. NCBI lineage: Eukaryota > Metazoa > Arthropoda > Malacostraca > Isopoda > Cymothoidae > Ceratothoa > Ceratothoa steindachneri. The sequence continues at coordinate 130,735,431 of OZ018317.1, read as the reverse complement.
TATATATATATATATTTATGGAGAGAGAGAAAAGAAGGGAGGTATTGGTCACTTCCTAAATCCTGAGTTGTAAGTAAATTTAAAACATTACAAAGAGTTTTATTAGCATTTATTAGATTGACATACTTATTTTATTATTTTGGCTTAGAATAATATTGGACCTAGTATTGAACATGCAATTCCACATCGCTCTTTGTACATTTTGGTTTGACATTTTTTTACAAACACCACACCTCCACTGTGTTTCACCCATCACAAGGTTATGATCAATTCTGTCGTACCGTATTGCATCAGAAGTTTTGAGTGGCACAAACTTACCAGGCACATTAGCAGGTTTTAGAAGAACCTGTTCCGTCCCTCTTAGGAAGTCTAGTTCAGTGATGTTGTTATGGATCTTTCGGTAAATAATCCATCCATTGACAATAGAAGCATTAAGAACAAATCTAATTAGTTGATAGTACCAGACTCGCTTACGGAATGTCACTCTATACTTTGCTCGAAATTGATCAAACAGGTACACTCGTCCCATACCTTGATTTCACTGTTGTATTAGCATTAGTTGTGGTAGAACTACTAGTTCATTTGATTTTTTTGCATACCTGTTTCGCGACCAGTCTCTTTTCCTTCATATAGCTTAAATTTTACAGGAAAACCCTCATGAGAAGAGAAGCACCATATCTTATATCCAAACCTTACAGGCTTTCCTCGAATAAACTGTGTTAGGTCCGTGTCATCCATAATAAGGCTCTATTGCTTCATCAATTGCCCATGGCATCGGAAGAGGGTGACAAACCTCAAAAAAAACTTTGTTGAAGTGCTCAAATAATGGTCTAACTTTAAAAATTTGATCTCCTATTCGTTATTTAATACTATTCACAAAATGTAGGCTTCAAATAATTTCCTCAAATCTATTCACAATATTCCACATTAAATGACAGCAAGGTTTCGAGTATCTGCCTGTCTCGACCAGATTAGCCGGTAGTTTGGAACTTGTAAATACAAATGGCTATAAGCAATATTTCAATATAAAAAATTAATTGTCAAACAGCTAAGTCATTATTATGCATTAGAAAATGTGCTCACCATATTATATCCAGATAACAGTAGAATACACAAGACATTATGAAGTTTGTCAACATAAATTGCCTAATCTTTTCTAAATTTCTGTTAGTGATATAGGTTTGTCTCTGATTTAATAAGATCCAAAAGCTTATTGTTCCAAAACACTTCGAAGACATTAATATTTAGGAGTCTTTCATTAGCTCATTTATTCAAAATAACTGGATTATGTGGCACTGCATTCAATACCGAACTTGCATATATTTTTTTCAAAATTGGAGGTGTTCCATGTAAGTAAGGTTTTTACATTTCATTTTTTTGTTTTGAAGTTGAATCTTTATTTCGCTTTCTCTACCTTGTATGTCTTCAAACGTTTCCTCTATTCAAAGAACAAAACAAAAAAATCAATATTTACTCTCTAATTATAGAATATATAAGGGCCTACATATCATTATGCATACAGTTATTAACCACAAAATACAATTGCCATTAATTACAGTTGTACTACAATACAAACTTTAACTCCTAACTGGGCTGAAATCCACTCACCAAAAATTATTGGAATGCTTCATGATGAAGATGGCTCTCCATGATTAGTTCGATTGTTAAATTTAATATGCGGTGGCTTTGCCAAAACATTTGCTCCTAAAAGCTATATATTTTCTTGCCCATCATCGAGAAGCTCTTCGGCTGGGTCATTTACATCGGAGTCCATGCCATCATCAGGAGGCTCCAAAGCTACATTAAGCCTGTCAAATTATCATCATGATCATCAGACAATGTGTGCAGATAGGCAAACGCATCTTCTACATTCACAATAAGCCTACCCAAAAATATTGTATTGATAATTTAACAATAAAGAAAGTTTATATATAAAATGTAACTATATATTTACCCTAGCATAATATTTCTGAGTATTAGGCATAACTAACACATACAATGGAACAAAAGGTACTGGGAAAATAAGACTACCTTTTAAAACTGAAATATAGTCCCCATGGTGCCCATTTAAATGGGTAGCTACATTCAATCAGCCACAAAATTATATTATTTAAACTACAGGCAGCGTTTAGGTGTCTATATCATTAATTAATCATTTGAATACAGTATTAACCGTAAATAGTAATAAATTATTCGTCATAGTAATAGTTATAACATGGAACTTACTTTCTGGTAAAAGTTTTCTAAGTGTTCAGCAACGCTGGTAACTTTATTTCATGATAAATAGTATGATCACATGGAAATTCGATAGTTGATGTTGCCAGAATAAATTTTAACGTTTTCTGAGTCTGTAGTCATAGGAAAGATTATTTAAAGGGAAACGTTAAAATTTATAACAAAACAAAAAATGCATTATATTGCGCCCATTTAAAAGGGCAAAATGCGCTCGTGGGTATAATGTACAATTACCCGAATATTTGGGAACCAAAGGTGGGGAAGTTGCATTCTTTTAGCTTATATATTTCGTGAAAATTGTCAAAATTTGTGAGATTCTGCTTAGTTTCCTATTAAAGATTGGGTAAAGGACCTAGTATTTTAGAACTTTGGTATTTTAACCACTTCGGTACTATAACTCTCCTATTGCCCAATTAAGTTGGCAAGAGCATGGATCGTTCCCAAAATGTTCTTGGATCGTGGATAGGAGTTTCTTTGTAGGAATATTTTGAAACCTTTTATTTCTCATAAAGGAGTTTAGGGAGAGAAGTGTGAGGAGGAAAAAATCCCATCCAAGCTAAGAAGTAAACCATATGTCACCAAGGTTAGTCTTTGTCTTATTTTTTGAACTTTTACACAACTTACATTATTTTTCTTATCTTCTTCAGACAGCACATAATAAATTTATGCTGAATTCACTAGATAGAATTTCCATTGCGTTGGTTATAACACTTTAAGCGTCTGGAAGTCTATTTTCGCTACAATTCCTTCTGTTTTCATTTAATTATAATCAATCAGAGACACTGTTTTTATTATTTAATCTATTTATACCCGATTCTTTACAAACTGCAATTTTACCAGGAAGCAATAAGAGCTACACTAGTTCCTATCCATCATTCACTTATACCAAGAGATGAAAATTTATGAAAGCCTCTGTTCGATTAGACTGGTGAAAATTTCAGTGAAACTCTTAGTGCTAAAAACAGTTGCCAAATAAGGTGGATTAGTAATTTGAATTTGTAGCCATCACACTAATAGTCAAAATTGGGTTTGTTCAATTAAGTTCATTTTATATTAAAATTATATCAGAGTATTATAGTCAATTATTATGGGGATAGTGCAAAGATCACGATCAATACTAAAATATATACTTTATAAGTATACATATAAATATATATATATATATATATATATATATATATATGTATATATATATATATATGTATATATATATATATATATATATATATAAATATATATATATATATATATATATACATATATATATATATATATATATATATATATATATATATATATATATATATATATATATATATATATAGATAGATAGATATAGTTAAAGTTAGGCGAAGTTTTTTCATCGTAGAATTTTTTTTAAATGCAACGGCTAATTTCACATTTGTGATTTTCTTTTTACATCTTTCAATTTGTCATATATTTGCCTTTACGTCTCAGTTGAGGCAGTTTACATGTTCTCCAAATTTCATTAAAGCTCTGATTTTAAAGTTAAAGGGGGGAATAGGAGAAAAATCATTAAACAAATCACTTTATTTATCTGACATGTTTCGATACCCTAGTATCATCTTCAGAGATGAAGTAAAGTTACCAGCGTTGCTGACCACTTAGAAAATGTTTACAAGTGTTTTGCTGCAGGATTATTCTCCTATTCCCCCCTTTAACTTTAAAATCCAGGTTATAATAAATTTTGGAGAATTTATCCACGGCCTCAACTCAGATGTGAAGGCAAATATGCGACAAATTGGAAATGTAAAAAGAAAATCACAAATGCGAAACTAGCCCTCACTTTTAAAAAACTTGCTACAATGAAAATATTTATATATACATATAAAATTATATCCTGTCAAAACTTGCACCATTAGAAACTTGGCCATGACTGTATATAGGAATAGAACTGTGCATTTCGGTCGTTTTTTTCAAATCGCACCGTGTTATGAAATTTGGTTCTTTAGATGTTCTATAGACATCCAATTCCTTCAGATTTATGTTTGAGTTTCGTTCCCTGTGAGCTCAACAGTGAAAGCTATTAAGGTTTAATTCTATTTCTAGTTTCCATACATTGTTATCGGTCTTATCGGTCGCACAAAACCAGAAAACAATTCCATATGTGGAAGAATAAGGAGAGAGAGAAGGAATACCTGCCCCCCCCTGACTTCCCCAGTTCGTAGTTGACCGCTATAAATTCGTCTGCCCTATATACTGCGAAAATTAAAAAAATGGAAAAACCATTAAGCGGGCATCGCGACTTATCGCTATGGGCTCTTATCGCGACCCAAGGCAATTATGGAAGTCTGTTGGCGATGAATCTCTCTCCTCGTCTAGATAATTTCCGGGTATATAGATCGACACCTCAGAGTTCACATGCATATTGTGTCTGAAGCCGCTGTCCAGTACGTTATCCGTAACGTCTTCGTTAGTTGAGAGGGAATCGACTACATTCTGGTCCAGAGAAGAATTGAGTGATTGTCGAATAGTCAAGTAAGAGCTAGTCGTCACTGAGTGTTGTTCGTGGAGATAGTTCGGCGCGTCTCATCCTTTCTCACCACGTCTTCGGATTTTAAGGATCGGAAAAGCCACCCCAAAAGCACCCTCTGTTTGCCCCTTAAGGATAAGAGGCCCCCAACTTCCGTTTCCCGAAGTTGGATTGAGCGTCTCGTGAGACGCCCACAAGTTCAAGGTCTAGCTTACCTACCTGATCCTACTCGCCGCTCATCAAGGTAAATGAGATTTAACCTCAGCTTCGTCACGCTCCTCCCACCTTTACCGCGTCGAACCTCAAGGATCCCCTTTGCTCTAGAACTTGCATAATTGAAAAAAATCATTACTTAATTAATTATCCCTGGGTTCAAACTTAATTGATATTGTTAATCATTTTAGCAGTCAACCGTAAATATTTAATTGCATTGCCATTTAACTCGTCCTATATGTATATGTAATCATTAGTCCTATTAAGGTATGTTTTTGTAACCGTGTTTCAATATTCCTTGGCTTTCGCAACTCTGTATTTAAAGCACTCTTAAAGCCACCCCCATGTGGAGCCTTAATTCGGTCGGCCAGTAAGCCAGTGTGCGTATAACCACTTACACTGGGTCATACTACGACACCATATTAATGAAAATTAGGAAATTGTTGAACTCAGGCCGAATATTGTAAATTAAAGTTCTGAGCCTAGCTACAACTGTAAAATAGTAAATCATTAAGTGGTAGACAATTTAGTTTCTGTAGGGATAGGATTGAAATAAAGGGCTTACCAATTGAGCTTATTGTCTAATAAACTTGAGAAGGTTCGTATTATTGAAATTCATCGAATACAGTTTTTATATAGGATGCAATAATGATTATCGCTATTAAATTTTTACTTTTCCACATACAAAAAACCTGTTATCGAAAAACAAATAAAGAATGTATGTATACAATGTATACATATGTACTTTTATTTGAATAGGTTTTCTCCTAACGCCTTATTTCTCAGACTACATATTCGAAATGGGGTCCGTTATTATTTTTATTTCAGCTAACAGCAACTAGTGACTAGGAAAATATCCTGAGGAAAAAATGGAGGGCTATTTAAATTAGCAAGTGAAGTGATAAAACATAAAAAGGGAATTGTGTGAATATACGTTTGTTTTGGCTATTCACAACCCTTTTATAATCAAAGATGGAACAATTTTCATTTAAATAAGATGGATAAAATGTACAGATTTAACCTTTTATTGTGATTTTAAATCTCTCATTTTATTTCAGCGAAAGACAACATAAGAGATTTGATAAAAACTTTTAAATTGAATCAAAATCAATAAATGAATATTACTTTTTCACGCTAAATATTTTTATTTTAGAAAAAATTTAAATAATTTTTATTCGAAAATTTATACTTTGCTTCCGAAGGGAGCTTCTGAAATTTTCTTCATTGTAATTTTTTCTTATCTTCAATCAAAGTAAAAGGCATAGTTTAAAGAAGTCCGATCCTGCGTATTTAGACTCTATAAAGTTTTTTTTAATGCTGTAGAAATAAAAGGAACTGAAAGAAAAGGTTTATTTGAAGTGAGGATATAATTTTGCGGCTTCTGGCCTTATCTTTTAGCTGTGCAATGAATTATAAAAATACCTACGCTCTTTTATACATAAAAACTAAAAGAAGACAAAAAAGAATATACTAATGGTAAGAAAAAAAGGGGAAAACACGTTCTTAATCTTTAAGACGTTCAAATTTAGATGACCAGCATATTACGAGGTACCAGGTTAGGATATTGGGCTGCTTAGAGATGAACTCATATTTAAGCTTCCTGGGTATAGCTTGAAGTTAGGAAGGGAATCATTTAGTGCTGAGGAGAGGTGACTAAAGACGTAAATGAAAGTGTTTACGGTGCGCACGTCATATTTTTTGTTTGAACATGCGTTTATCTAAATTTATGCCATTTTTCAGTTGCAAGGAATTTGGTCATCGCCTTTAAATTTCTTGGAGATAGAATTTTTCCCATTAGTTCAATTTTTAATGCGTCAGGGAAGCTTAATGGTATTTAAATTAGGGTTAAAGAGGTAGCTGATATTGTAGCAATTGGGTGCATTAGCATTTGTGTTAGTAGTCTTTTAAGGACAGCAGTAAAATTTTCTTGCTTCAAGGTAAGTGTAGTTGATAAAATGTGTCAGTTAAAATTCGTTCACTCTTAGGGAATTCCTATATGAAGATCAAAGAGCTATGGATCACAAGTGCTATATTTCTGTATAAAAATAAAACGAGATAAATGAGTTTCTTATAATTCTTGTAAAGCTGAAATATAAGGTAACAGACCGCGAAACTACTACTATATGTCAAAGGAAAATAATATATTTGCTGGCTATGACAAGGCGTCAGCTTTAATTTTATAAACGTAGATTTTCTAAATATAACAGAGGAGATGGCAGGAAATCGACTTCAACAAATTATAAACGCAAACCTCTTGCATTAAAAATTACACAAACCGCCAACACGCGTGCAGAATACCCCAGACTTAATTTTCAATGTTTAGAAATAGTTACTAGAAACTAAACACGTTAGTGTAATACTTAGGTAGCGATTTCAACTCAATTTGATTCACTTTAAATATATATAAAAGTCTTCACGTGAGCTCTCAACTCGTTTCGTATTTTGAAATCTTGCAACTTTGTTGTTTTTCACACCTGTTCAGTCAGGCCTTTCAAATTGGGATGTAATTTTAAACAATGAAATTTCATAGAAAATGTATAATGATATTTATACCCATATTATACTTTGTATAAAAGAATTTTGCGATATAAAAATAGGGCTTATAATAGATCCCATGAGATATAAATAGTCAAATTAAAAAAAGATTGATTATGGAAAGTAACTGATTATATATCCTTTCGAAAACAAGCTACACAAGACGTATATAAATTTTGGTGAAGATACTAATCAATTTATTCAAAATGATTTCAATAGTTGCCTTTAAATTTGCTATTAGATTAGGGCTGCAATTTATGACAGGATTTAATAGTTCGCTTTCTAATTCTTTAATATTAATTGGCTAGATTTTATCGAGATAAAAAACTTGGGAAATTTCATTATTTTAAATATAAAATTTCATTTCATTTTCGGTTTTTAAAACCAATAATGAAATAAAATTTTATATTAAAAATAATGAAAGTTCCATAGCGTTGTATCTCGATAAAATCTATCCAATTAACATTAAAGATTTAGAAAGCGAACTATTAAAACCCCTAAATTAAATTGCAAAATAAATCTAATGGCGAGGGAAGAGTTCATTAGGAGTTCAAAGAGGGAAATTTAAAAACAATCTTTTTAAAAGGAGAATAAATACTAATCCAGAAAAAAATATTTGCCCATTTCCTTAAGTATGTCGTCGATAAGCTTTTTTATTCCATTGTTAGAGATAATATCCTAGGGAATCTAGTGTAAATCTAAATAAATGACTATAGCACAAAAATCAAAAACGTTTAAACAACATAAAGACGTAGAACTAATTTATCTTGACTATAATACATAGACGTTTCGAGGACCAGCCTGATCATCATGGTACTAATAATAACACAATAATAGTTGATTTAGGACAATATAGTATTTCTATATTATTTAATACGAAGTTTCCAATCTTTTAATACAAGAGTAATGATACAGGTGAAGAAATATTCAACCGATAATGAACAACGAAATAGATGATATTTAGTCATTGAGGGGGGAAAGGATTTGTTTTCAAAATGTATAAGGATTCACGAATAAGTACCTCAGAAAGAGAAGTTGCCGAAGAAATTAATGAGATTTGGACAATTTTTACCTGGCAATTAAAAATTATAGCCATGACTCTTATCGAAGAGTGGTCGAGTTTGGCCAGTGGGAGGCTTGCTCTACATGACCTTTCAACGTACTGTTCAGCTCTAGAATGAATGGTTCGGCTCGTTGAATCGATATAGGTTACGTCGCGCGATGTACACTTGAGTTAGTATATAAGAGAAAAACGAAAAGAGTAAACGGATTGTTTAGTTATTCGGTATGATTATCTTTAGACCCCCCCCAAAATAGGTAAGTGTTTCTTTATTGGAAACGGATTTTAATAGGCCCTTTTGAGGATTGTCAACCAAAAAGAGGTAACGAACAAATGCGGATTAGTTTATTTCCCTTGGCTTCAATTAAAGGGAAATAACGCCCATTCTATCCTGCGCCCATTTTACAGATAAGGTAGGCCTTGTCAGGGCTCTATCGAAGAACCATTAGATTCAGTGACAGAAACCCCTGGTTAACTATTGATAAGAATATCATTATAAATTTTTCTTTACTCAGATCCATCATTAAAAGCTTGGGTGGAATAAAAACTGATACAACGCGATCGAAGCAAATCGGTAAAAATATAAAGAAATGGTGCACAGCCATGGAGGATTACTACCAAGTATTGACGCTTGGGAGTAATTGATAAGTAAGGATGATGTATACTGATGTAAAACAAGTTCATACACTTCAGGTATTTAGCCTGAACTTCTCTATGAGTCTGTGACGGTCACGTTTGTAGAGTGTCAAATTAAAATGTCCAAAACCAAATTGCCCTTGAGAGGTGATAAGAGAAGACATGTGATGTAAAGACAAAGTTAGCGGGAAATAGAAGAAAAAGGATATTTAAACACTTGGGATGAATATAGATATACAAACAGCCAGAGGGTTGGGCAGAAAATGTTCCTATGAACAACTTTGGATACAATCTCTATTCACGAGAAATGGTCTAAGCATCAGCTCATTTCACTGACTACGCAAAAGTAGTTGATTTCGTCGGGAAAACAGGAAAGTTGAGACCATGACGCCATAGAGTAAAGTTAAGCAAAACGTGGTGGTTTCGAATTTGGTTTAATCCAAGTTTAAGTTGAGCCAGCGAATATTTAGGACAATAGACGACTTCCGGAACGGAGTAAGATTGATTGAAGGCTGACTAATAAAGATTGAGACAGAACAGGAAGGCTTCAGCCAACTTCAACTTCGAGGAGACGGCAGAAAAGCCGACTCCTCCCATGGAGGGCTCCAGTGTGAAACACAATGGTCTCGAAGAATGACTCAAGCAATAATCTCACTGATTTAGAAGCCTTTACAGGATATAAGAGGCAAGAATCAAAACCTTTTGGAGATTGACCCAAATAAGTCATCCTGGGACACTCCAAATGCAGAGAGTAAGACAGGAAGTTCACGGCGGGACAGCTTAGGCTTGTCTAGATATCAACCATTTAGACCAGGAGGAATATTCTGACAACTTGCCTATCAAAATTAGGACGTTGTTAAGTTTCACGTTTCTGCAGGTGAAGTCCAGTTTGCAGCCTTCAGCAAACTTGAAATGAGAGATATTAATGCTAATAGAAGAATATTTCGGGAGAATATTGCGAAAAAGGCGGCCGCAAGATATTCGGAGAATGCCACGAGGTCCTAAGTGAAAGTTCCGTCATCCTAAAGAACGTGAGGAGGGTGAGCTTGAACAAATTCAGCGAAAATCTTTTGACTAGCTCAACCCTTGAGAAGGTAAAAAAAATTTGCAAGCCCATTACCTCTGAGAAGAATGATTTCCTTTATCTCGCCTAAACTTAGTTAGATGACTATCTAACCTAGTGATTCTCAACTTTTTTTCACTCCATTTCCCTTTCTATTTATTTTACACATCCTTGTGGCTCCCCTTCATAATTATCTTATATTTTGATAGATCTTTGTGATATTACTTCTTAAAAGTTCAATTAATGTATTATTTATATCAAAATTGTATCTGTTATGGTATTTTTGGATATCAATAAATTAATGTAATTTTTATATAAAAATCGAAAGCTTTTGTATCTGTAATTGTATAGTGCATATAAAAATCGAAAGTATTTGCATTTGATCTCATGAAAATTGTATCACATCTCAATGAGAAGGGTGAAATTGTTTATAGTTAGGCAGTTAAGGAATCTGAGATTGGGTCACTGACAATACAAAGCTCATTTCGGGGTCCACATCAAGTCAGTTCAGGCTCTTATTTTTGATTTGTGGGAAGTGGAAAAACTAGATTCATATAAATAGGTAGTTAAAAAAAGTAGGAGTAAACAAAGGGCAATCTTACTAAGCTTTGGATAAGACTTATACATTGAACACCATAATACATTTAGAGATTTTTCTTCATAGAGATCTTTGGCAGGAGAACCATTTTTGAGATCAAGGAATTTGTTCTCAACATCATTGGGAATGGTAGTAATATCAAGTGTCAAAGTGATTGAACTCCTCACGAACTTCCTTTCTTAATCCTATAGATATGGGAAGTACTTATTAAAGGATCAGTTCCCAAGAATCTCAGAGAGTAATTTCAGTTTTAGTAATGGGTCAAGGAGACGATCTTCTTCATTCTCGCCAAGAACAGTTGAAACTTCTTTAAACATGGCAACAGCGCTGGCACCACCTTTCCTTTGCGAATTCTGGAGCTTTGCAAGAAATGCACGAAAACAATTTATCAGGTGAAACGCGTTTCCTTCTTATCCCTGTAGCTTGAGCTCAACCTTCTTCAGCTGCGCACATATATCTGCTAATTATGCAAGACGTGGTTTCCACAAAAACTCATTGAATTGACTCAAGAGATCATCTTTCCCATGGATTTCTAGGAACAATTTGATCTTCATCCGAAGATCAAACAGTCAATCCACAACATTGCCCTTTGAAAGGCAACGCCATTTGGAGTAAAAGAGAAGATCTTCATGCTCTGAATACATGTCTCTACAAAGGTTCTCGAAAAGGCGGGGGGTTCAGATTTCCAGTTTTTACAAATTTGACACATCTGATGGTTGAATTTTGCCATTAACCATTCAGTCATGTGTTTCTTTAATTGTACCATTAATTATGTAACTGTTAATATTTTATTGTTAATGTTAACAATTAAAAAGAAAAATGTTATTCTCCCAGGATAGAATGAGTGATGCAATTTTTTTAAAAATTCAGATTCCTAACATTATTTAGAAATGTATATTTTCTAACAGCTTGCCATGGGTCCCATGGTGTGAACCGCTGGTCTAATCTCTATCTTTGGGGTGGTGAAAGAACCCCAGGCTATACATTCGAACATATATATATATATACATTAATAGACAAAATAGACGTGTTGGTGTAATTGGGAAAATTGCGTCTCTCCCTCTCTTTCCCATTCACTCAGCCCAATTGTTCCGTCGGGTGCATTCCAAGCTCTTATTTTCTCTTCCCATTTGAAGGTAAACTTAGTAAATTACCATTTTTTATCTTCGTCCAGGTTATACTTCTGATATTTACTCTGACTAGTTTGCTGAATTTTTAAACATTGTAGTGCCCAACGCCTCTGCAATTACCCTCACTCTGTTTACTTTTTACCTCGCAATTATCGAACAGTTTATGCATATTATGCTATCCCGCATTGTTTGGTTCTATGTCCACTCCTGTTACATATTTATCCTCTTCCACTTTATATTGTCATTTCTTATTTCCATGGCTATCATTCCGTAAGACTGGCCAATCTATATTTCCTTATTAATTGACTCCACTGAAACACTTAGAAATCTGCTCTCCACTTATGAAATCCTACTGAATGGCATGTTTCTGGCAAACATGCTTTATCTCAAAACGAGGGGAATACGAGGCCTTTTAGCAGCGAAGAATATCCGGGTTCGCACAGGGCAGTTCTCTGCAACTGAGGTGTCCGTCGAGGTGTTGTGCCCACCTCAGGGTAAAACAACTCGATAGAACCGCAGAGAGACGTACAACGGTAGGGGATATGTGGAATAGCTAGCGTTCCCTTAAATGCATACTCTTCAATGCAAGGTCAAAACGAAACTAGTAGGATGCCCTTGTGTACGCATTAGCCAGTGACATCCGAATAGACGTCGTTGCCAGCATAGCGATCTAACTTTTACTGACACTCGAGATTTCGAGGATGTGTATATGATTCCAGATTACATCATGTTTCACCGTGATAGAGCCAATCAAGAAGTTCCTGGAGTTTGTTAGAGGTCAGTGACTGCTTTCTCGCGGTTGGTTTCAATGTTAGAAAGGTCCGCGAGATCCTAGAAGTAGACGTACACTTGGAAGCTCCCCATACCTATTTGTGGTGGTACGCATGATGCAAAGGCAGCCTAAGGAAGTGGACTCGAGCCTGTACGCTAAACTTGCCGAGTTGGTTAAAAATAACATGAGCTCGCTTGGATGATAGGTCGTACAATGGGGAAAGGAGACGACTCAGCAACTTTGCTGAAAATAACTTTTTGACACAGTGGGTCTCCCCGATTTCTTCGCAATCTTAGCTGAATTCGTCCCGACTTGATCATGAGTTTCAGAATTGCCATACATGCGTTCCTTAATTTTACCTCTATTAAAGTATCTTATCGATTGATTTAACTTGTACAAAACATTGCGGCCCAGGTTCTTCCTTGCACCGGATATTTCTCGAATGTAACCGACACAGCGCCATAAATTGCGCTGGCTGTCATTCGTTAAAAAAATTACTTTAAACGTACTAGTTTTCACATATAAGAAAATAAAGACCACAGGACGATCTCCTTTATCATACGCATTTGAGTTATCAAGATTACTCAGAAATATCTGTTCTGGATTTCAACTTCTACTATCTGTTTCTGTGATGGAACGTGTTGAGGCCGCGTTAATTTCAACCCCTATCACATATTATTTAAAACCACGATGCTCCCACGTGCATCTTCGCTTTGAAGCTTGGCGCCTTATCGCAGCCACCTGAGTCAATGTTTGAACAAGGAGGTTTATCTTCCCCCCGTTCGCCCCCATACGCCGACCTCGCCAGATTGAGTTAGGCTTATGGGCAGATAAGGCATTGTTCCCAGGCTCGGCTGTGCATTCCCTCGGAGCTCCCACTCCATTGTCCCCCACGCCAAGGGAGTGTCTCGACTATTTAGATGGAAACTTTACCACTAAGATCAGATTGGAGATCAAGATTTTCGTCGCGAAACATCACCATGACCCTCTCTCACTTTGTGCGCCAAGGGACCTCGACCTCGAGATTCACCGTCACTTGTCCAGAAGAAGGACAATATCCCTTGAGTGCCAAGGTTTGAGCCTTTCGTGACGCCAAGTCCACAAGGCTTCCCCCTTGTTGTTCAGAAAGAGAACAACGTTAGAACAGCCATTGTTCGTTCAAGCCCGTTGACAAGAAACGGTTCTTACCCCTTCCCCTGTTGTTCAGAAGAGAACAACGTAGAACAGCCATTGTTCTTGAGCCCGTAGACAAGAGACGGTTCTCACCCCCCTTGTTGTTCAAAAGAGAACAACGTAGAACAGCCTTTGTTCTTCAAGCCGTTCGTCGAGAAACGGTTCTAATTCCCAAGACGCACGTCAGAATCATTTTATCCCCTCCTTCGGCTGGAACTCGCCAGCGGACGGAAAATTCCTTCACGTCGACTTCCTCTGCACCACTAGTATAAAATTACGTAAGCCGAACGTTACCTTTGAGTATTTAACCCTTTTGTCAATTCTATCCTGTGCTTTAAATGGTTTAGCGAACCATCCCATCTCTTTAACTTTATATTTATTTAAAAATTTTTTAAATCTTTTAAACCTCGGATTAGCCCGAGCCCCCACGACCCTTTCCATTCTCTGTTTATGTCAATATTTTCCGTTTTGTGTATTGTTGATAGTTATTATTAATAAAACTCTATTTTATTAATGATAGCAATATTATTATCCTTGAGCTCAGTTCCACTTCTTAAGCATATCGAAGATACATAATATCAGCCCACCAGACATCCACGCACTCTAAAGATAATTAAAGAAGTTCCCTCAACGAATAGTCATATATGGTATATCGTCGAGAGTCCATTCTACAACAGTCTCTATTAGGCTCCTGTGCCTCATGGGTGTAGCAGCTTTATCAGAAGTTGCTCCAAAATGTGTAATCGCATGTCTACTACTATATGCTCCTCGCTACTTCAAAGTGCCTTTAATTATGCTTTAAACGGTTACCTATTTTTAACTGCATTTTTTCTACTATATGGAAGGGCAATTTGCTAAGTCTCACGGTTTTGAAGGGCATCTCATAAAAGTTCATTTATTATTATTATATACTCAACAAACGGAAGGACTAATAAGTTTTGATATAAAACGTAATCGAGCCATTTACCTAACAAAATCCAAATATAAGTTTAAAGGACTGTGCTTGTAACACTTAATATGATATCAAATTTTTCGTGTATGGCTACCACAAAAGCGGTCGGCGCTTAAAACAACAAAATATTTGAATAATATAAAATACACTCATCCCCTCGAATGTAGACTCTGGTGTCCGATGGCCACGGAAGAAAAGTTTAATGAGAAAGTCATTGCTTTCATGGAGGTCATAAATCCATTCCCATCAAAAAGTAGCTTGTTAATCGTGAAAGCATAAGGCCAAATTAAGGCATTAAAATGAAGTAGTTTATATAATAGATCGACGTGAACTATTGCAATTTAAGGATGCATAACTCAAGTTCGTCACTAAGATCAGTAAGAAACCGTCCTCTGGCATTGGCAGTTTAGTCACTCAAACTGGGGGTATAGCGCTCAAATCCTGAGTATGAGGAAGGACCTCGACAGCCAACTTAAGATTTTGTGAGACTCGGTGGTTCAAATTCCACTGACAGTGAAATGTACATTAAAACAACAATATTTCACTTTACCAGCCGTAGCTGTAAGGCTACAACTTAACAGGAGCTATCAAAAGAAAGAGTTAGAGAGAAGAAATTCCGTCGGGGAAAAATTGCACGCACACGAACCACACCTCCTTTTCCAAGAAAAGGATCACACATCTCATGCATCCTGAAAGAATGTAAATGGGAATGCATCTTGCATTAAGTACTGAAAGCAAAAGCTAACGGGTATGGAGAAAAACTAGCTTCCACAATGCCTACAATCAGCCAGGAATTCCAGTTAATTTCATTGACAAGATATACTTTCCTGCTCTGTTAGTAAGACGCTGACATGGCCTTTGGGTTAGACGACTCTCCAGAGAGACAGTACATGTAATCCTTTTGGAAGCAGAGCTCTTAGAGTTATGGCTGAAAATGCACATAAGAGGCTTCCTTTGTGATTCAATATGAAAATATTGGCTCATCGATTATTTTCGTAGATAGATTCGGACAGTGTAGAGGTAGACTGAGCATCACCATCCTAATATGATATCTCTAACAAATTTAGCGACTTGGTCGGGGAGTGCGCAGTTTTAGTGTTCATGGAAAGTCACGCAGGTGGCAAATTATTATTATATTTTTGAGAGCCCATTAAGCGACTGCCTCCTAGGGCAAAATTCTACGTAGTCACAACAGAGCCTACTACCAGGCTAGATTATAAAACAAATAACAATGTGTACGTAACAAATAACAACGACAAAAGAAAACAAAAGCTAAGCACAGGCTAAAAAAAATAATAAAAAAGGAAAGCAAAAAGGCAACAGGAAAGAAGCGTGCTCTGACGTCGGGGGCAGGCCCACCTTTCCCTGTCGCAACAACATGCGACCTACAAAAAAGATTCAAATAAAGTGGAGGAGGCCAGCTTCATCCAAAAAGTCGTACAGTCCAAAAGTATATGTGCACAAACCCATCCCAAGTACATGGGACAAGCAGTAGCAACCCCACTCGTCCTGGTACCGGAACAGCTAGCGTTCGCGAAGATCAACCAGCCTGGAGTATTTAACAAAAATGTGTCATACAGTCCGGGGGACAACCAGTCGTCATAATAAGGCGCAGGCGAGTGCTCGATCAAATGGCAGTGCGTCCCGCTGTCATTTGATGTAGCGCTCGGTACGAGAAGTGTGTCCAATTTGGAGATGGCACAAAGCAACCTGAAGCCATCTCTGCATTGGGGGTTAGGTCCATGGGAACAGTCACGGCGCAATTGAACGCAAGTTTTAGTTCCCCTCGACCGTCTCTCATCTTCTTTGCCAAACAACTAAAAGAGCTGCCCGTATTCCTGCCATGTATTTGGTGTAGGAAAGAGCGAAAGACTTGTCTGGTCGCCCAGTCTTCGCAATCATTCCGCGCAATACTTAAATGTCCAGGAACCAAGCAGACGATAATATCGACATCCGCCTGGCTCACAAAACCGTGGCGTCACGAATATCGCGAACCAGGGAATGCGGAGATTCCAATGCCACGAGAGTGCTCATGGCGCGGTGTGAGTAACTATAAATCACAGTCCGGTCTCCGAACGAGGCACGCTACGTTATCTCACGTACCGAGCGGTGTATTGCAACCATTTGCAACCAGCTCGACCATGAAGACAGACGCAGTGCCTAGCAAAGCCATGTTGACTTCAAATAGATTAGACACGGCATGGAAACCGACCCCCTTCTTGGACATGGAGCCATACATGTACAATGGCACGCTTCCAGCGTGATATGAACTTTATTACAAAAAGGCCAAACGCAATACACCTGGCGCTGTAGAATCTTGAAAAATAGTCAAAGGTGGTACCTTCCAGGCTGGCGTACTGGCCAGAATCTTAGGCGCAACTGGTTCAAGAGCTATATCGAGATCTCGAAGGAGTTTCTCAGCCCTAAACCCAAAGAGCTTAGGGCATGACTGGCGTCTCTCGGCGGCATAGGTACCGTCGAGATCATCTACGAATGCAGTGAGAGCTGTTGTTAACTGAAGGAGTCGACGGGCTCGTGCGTACACGCGAATAATGCACTGTGCATCATCAATTTGCATCTCAAAGGGGACGTGTGGAAGGCACCGGTCGCCAGGCGAAATCCGTTGAGGTGGATTGAGTCCACTTTCTACAATCCACGCTTGGCTGCAGATGCATAAAACTCGCATCAGTAGTCGAGCTTCGAACCAACAAAAGATCGATAAAAAGTAAGGCAGTAGCCCTATCTGCGCCCCAAGTGCTGAATGAAGAATATCCATGGCGCGGTTACAAGAGACTCTAAGGCTGAGAATATGAGCCTCCTAGGTGAGGCGTCGATCAAATACAGGACCATGAAAACGATGCGAGTCCACCATTTCCAGGCGAACCCAATTATGAAACAAGTCTGGGTAAGGGTGAAGCCGTGGATGGCGGCAGAAGTGCACCACCTTAGTCTTGGCCAAGGAAAACCGAAGCTTGTGCGATTCGGCATAGAAAGCCACGTGGTTCAGTGCATGTTGAAGTCGCCGCTCCAGAGTTTCCATCTGGGCCGCGCCAAAAGAGATCGAACGGTCGTACATGTAAAGCGTAGCGAGAACATCTTCTAGCAGCACCTAGGTAATGCCATTAATGCTCAGAGCAAAGAGTGTGGCACTGAGGAAACTTCCCTGTGTGACACCCTTTTCCTGCTCCATTGGGCCGTAGTTTGCTCCTCTCACCCGGACACGGAATCTACGATCTCGCAAAATTCAGATATAAAGATTGGGAGGCGTCCCATTGCCCCCATAATATGGAAAGTCACCATGATACCGTATTGCCATGCGGTATCATATGCCTTCACCAGATCCCAAAACACCGTGGCATAGTGCTTTCCACGAAGGAATGCCTTGCAGATGGTATTTTCCAGTCGAAGCAGAGCATACGACGTCTAATGGAACTTGCCAAAGCTGAACTGTGTAGAAAGCAGGTTGCCTTCTCTCTCTAGAAAAAAAGCTAATCTAAAATTTACCAATTTTTTCATCAACTTCCACACGCAAGAGGTTAGAAAAATTGGGCGGAAACCGGTTCGAGTAGAGTGATCTCTCCAATTTTGCGAAAAGCGAGCCCAGTAGCGATTTTCTCGGATTCTGGAAGGATACGCTCTACCCAGATCCTTTTGAATAAATCTAACAGAAAGGCATGCTTCGCTCACCCAGGTATCAAAGAATGGCGTACAGCATATAGTCCAGACCAGGGGCGTTGTTCCTGCACAAAGCAAGAACGGAACGCAACTTACTCAATGTAAACCTGTCGTTGAAGGGTCCTCCGCCCCCGGAGGTAAAGTCCAGTTGGTGGCCTTCCGCGACATTGCGACGCGCATATAATGCTATCAGAAGTGCTTCCTGGCTCTAAAATGCGGAGAGAGCTGTCGCGAAGGACTCCGCCACGGACCCTGGTTCCGAGATTGCGGTCCCATTTCCCTGGAGAATGGTAGGTGGGCCGTACAAGAACTTGCCCCGAATCCTTTTGACTCGTTTCCACACCACTGCTAGAGGGGTCCTTCCTGCTAAGTGAAGACACATATGGACGCCACAAAGAGCGTGTTGGTGGCGAAAAGGAATTCCTTCTTAGGTGGAACACAGCGCGAGTGGCTGCCAGCTGAACTTGAGTTTTGGAATAGCTCTGACGGGGGAAAGAGTGGAGAATTACTCTTTTTTCCTGAGAGTTATAAGAAAAGCGTGCACCCTGTATGAGAAATGACGCAGAATTTCCTAAATAATTACCCACATTTCTTCTTTTACAATATTAAAAGGGGAGTACGTTTCGTGGCTTTCCTCTTTCTTTGATTCATATATTTTTAGCCTGGGGTGATCTAAGCTTCATGTAACCTTATATGTATAATTACCTAATGGGTTACAGACATTACTTTGTTTACTTAACCTGATTAGAATGGGTATGTTTACTTATATTGTTTCTATTTTATTTGTATCAACTGTCTAAGTCCATGTGTTCTCCATTTCCATGTGACCGTTCTACAAAGTTAAGTACATGTACAAATCTCAAAGAATACAAAAAGACGTTTTGTTTCTATACCATAAACGTCACATCACGTGATGTTTATTAGACGATACCTCCTACGCACGTTTGAAAGAGATCGCGCGATTTCTCTGAGCCAATAGCAGAGCTCAAATATTGTCTCTCCAACCGTATATGGTTACATTGCAGTGTATCACCTATGATTCAGCTATATATCTTCTGAAAGACCTCTATGTCAAGCACAAAAATGAAGTCTTCACGAGACATTTATTGGCTACTCGTAGGCAGCATGAAGGGAAGTCAATAGATGAGTATCTACAAGAACTTTATGTGCTCAGCAAGGATTGTAACTTTAAGGCTGCTTCTGCCTCACAGAATAGGGATGACTACATACGGGATTCTTTCATTAATAGCTTGCTCTCTCATACAATTAGGCAACGATTGCTTCAAAACAAAACTTTGGACCTAAGTACGGCTCTTGATCAAGCCAGGGCACTCGATGTTTTTCAAAAGACCTCAGAGTCTTATTCTCGTTATACTGTCATAAGTGTAATAAGCAGGGGCACTTTGCTAAGGTGTGCTGGTCTACTACATTTTCTACTTGGGCATCCACTCAGTCTTATACACTGGCCGTAATCTCTGCTTCTTCCCAGGGACTACTACGGCGAGCTACTGTGTATGTTTTGGTTGGTAATAATGAAGCGACCGTTCTTATCAACACAGCGTGTTCTGAATCTTCCATCTCACATAGCTATGCCAAGAAGCACAAGTTGAAGGTTGTTTCAGCGCTAAGAGCGTATATATGGCCTTTTTATCACTCACGTCTTCTGTGAAAGGCCGCTGCACGGTTGACATCAATTTAAAGGGTAAGGGCTACTACAATACAATGCTTTCTGTGCTGCCAGACTTGTCCTGTGATGTCATTATTGGTCAAGAATTTATGAGCCAGCACTCTAGTGTTATTGTGGACTTTGGCAAATCCCAAGAAAGATCTAAATATCTCCACTCCTGGCCACTTGCAGCGTGCTGTCTGCTTTGGTGGATACACCTCGTCTCTTTTCAAGTCTTGCTCCTTGGAGGTTTGGGGATAATGGTAAAAAGTTCATAAGGTCTGAAATTAACAAAATGCTACATGATGGTGTTATTGAGGAGAGCACATCTCAATGGAGGGCACAAGTTCTTGTTGTGTCGAGTGAGCACCACCGAAAGAGATTATTTGTTGACTATGGACATACCATTAAAAGATTCACTCGTTTGGATGCGTACTCTCTTCCAAGAATAGACGACCTTCTCACGGAACTGTCTCATTACAAGTACTATATTTCACTTGATCTGAAAAGTACTTATCACCAGATACCTACTAGGAAAGAAGACAAGCCATATACTGCTTTTATAGCGAATAGCAAGCTATATCGGTTTTGCAGAGTGCCATTCCGGTTACAAACGGCGTTGCTTGCTTCCAAAGGACTATTAACAATATCATCAAGCAACATGATATGCATGGAACTTATGCTTATGTGGACAATATTGTCGTGGCAGGGAAAACCTAGCTGAAGCCTGCTGAGAACTTGGCGAAATTTCAAGAGGCTGCCCGGTTCCACAACCTTACCTTCAACGAAACTAGGTCTGTCATTTTAAAAAAAATCAATAGATTTTCTTTGGTTACACAATAAACGACGGCTCTCTCAAACTAGATTCTGGACCTTTACGTCCATTAAAGGAATGTTTTCCTATTATTCACAGTGAGTTTCCCGATTCTTTGACAAGATCAGAACTCTTGTTGCCACTGACACTTTTCCTCTGAGTCCAGAGGCGTTGAAAGCCATCGATGATCTCAAAGGAGAGATTGAGAAGGCTGTTGTGCACCCGAATGACGAAACTATTCCTTTGGTGGTTGAGACTCATGCCTCCGATACAGCCATTGCTGCTACTCTGAATCAGGCAGGCCGTCCAGTTGCCCTGTTCTCTCGCACCCTTACACCTACTGAACACAAACACTCTGCAGTAAAAAAGGA
This sequence comes from Ceratothoa steindachneri, assembly GCA_963969495.1. NCBI lineage: Eukaryota > Metazoa > Arthropoda > Malacostraca > Isopoda > Cymothoidae > Ceratothoa > Ceratothoa steindachneri. The sequence goes on along the minus strand of OZ018317.1, from coordinate 130,714,044 downwards.
GGCATGTGAAATTGTGGAATCTTTAAAGAGGTGGTCTCATTA